>BSBK01012671.1:0-42500 GCA_027943335.1 Chamaecyparis obtusa
GTTATATATCGGATCAACCTCCAACTATGCCTTTGAACCCATCTCATATTAGCACAGCGGTGGAAAGAGTACCCAGTTGTGCTTGGACTTCAAGCAGTTTAGCTTTAACCATTCTAAAGATTTTCTCTTGTTGGTTGGGATTGGTAAAAAAATTTCCCAATCAATTACGAAATGCTATAGTTCTTCCATATTTATTTTGACCCTTTTAGAAGTAATTCGTTGAGATCATGCACTTTTCTATCTACAAAATGCAGTTGGTTGAATCCAGCTAGATTATTCAAATATACAACTCGCACACACTCCCTTTCCGAAATAGATTAGTACACCAAGCACCACACTGAGATTTATTATATTTGTTTCTAAAATATTGGTATTTAACCTGAAACCCTCAGCGGAAGATAAATAAATTAGGGAAATGAAAGAATCAGTTACATTTTTCATACGCTCTCCCCTCATAGATAAGGATACTTTTACAAAGTTTTTTCTCCGACTCGATATTCTGGCTGGATAAGCAGATTCCGAGTACTTAGTAAGTCCCAGGTCCCGCATAACGATAAATAAGGATATAATAACAAAAAAAACTTTGCTCGATCTATTTACTTCTTCGAGTGTCGCAAGTCTTTCTGACCAAGTATAAGTCCATTATTTTGAATCAGCCCCTCCCCTATTGGCTGAACAAGAAAATTTATAGAGGGGGGTCCTTCAAATCCCGAAGGAAACGGATTTTGGTCTCCGAGATCAAACAAATGGATTAGCAAATAAAAGTGCTAGAGCTACAACTAATCCATAAATAGTTAAAGCTTCCATAAAAGCTAAACTTAGTAGTAAGGTACCTCGTATTTTACCCTCCGCCTCCGGTTGTCTTGCAATACCTTCAACAGCTTGTCCCGCAGCAGTGCCTTGACCAATGCCAGGTCCAATAGAAGCAAGGCCTACGGATAATCCAGCAGCAATAACGGAAGCAGCAGAAATCAAAGGATTCATGGTAATCTCCTCTTAGATTAATAAATGATGGATAATATTATAGTTTTATCTATTGATTTGATTGTTCACGTTCAACTAGAGAACAATTTCTTTTCTTTGAACAACAACTCAATTCCGATCCGACAAAATGGTATTACAAAATTATTTTATTACTATTATATTCTTTTTTAAGATGAAATAGAGACAGATTTTTTTTATTTCATTTCAAAAATGAAATATTCTGTCTCTAAATAATGAATATGTATATATGAGTCTATATAGATCATATATACATATATATATGTAACATAATACAAACTATGTACATAAAATGTATGTATCCCTTCGTGTAATTGTTCCAAACCGGGGTACATACATAGTTTACTAGACTAATTAACATTAGTAAACCTATTCATCTTATTATGTAGATATGAATCTACAAATATGATCTATTCTATCTATCGATTTTATCGACGGGATTAGTGATCCTTAATCTTTCTACTAAGATCTTAGAGATTAAGTATTTTCATTTATGACTATATAAGGGAGAATCAAAATCGAAAGAACATTTCACGTTACATATATATATATATATATCAAATTTTTATGAATTAATAGACTGAGTCCAATTAATGATGACCCTCCATGGATTCGCCTATATAAGCTGCGGCTAGAGTTGCAAAGATTAGAGCTTGAATGCCACTTGTAAATAATCCTAGGAACATTACAGGTATAGGTACCACTAAAGGTACTAAGGAAACAAGAACGGCAACTACCAATTCGTCAGCTAATATATTTCCAAAAAAGTCGAAAACTAAGTGATAGAGGTTTTGTAAAATCTTCTAATATGTTAATTGGTAAAAGTATTGGGGTTGGTTGAATATATTTACCAAAATAGCCTAAACCCCCTCTTTGTAAGACCTGCATAAAAATAAGCTACTGATGTGAGTAAAGCTAGAGCTACTGTAGTATTAATATCATTTGTAGGTGCGGCTAATTCCCCATGAGGTAATTGAAAAATTCCCCAGGGAAAAAGAGCACCTGCCCAGTTAGAAACAAAGATAAATAGAAACATGGTCCCTATAAAAGAAACCCAAGGACCATATTCTTCTTCGCCAATCTGAGTTCTAGCCAAGTCCCGAACAAATTCGAGAACATATTCCACAAAATTTTGAGCTCCGTTCGGAACGATTTGTGGGTCTCGAACAGCTAGAGTAGCTGAACTTAATAAGACAGCAATTACAATCCAGGAAGTTATAAGTACCTGTGCATGAACTTGGAACCCGCCTATTTGCCAATAAAAATGCTGACCTACTTCCACACCGGATATCTCGTAGAAAAAATTCAGCGTGTTAATAGGAAATTGTAGAATATCCATATTACCCTTTTTATATAAAGATGAATTTCAACAAGAAATTATTTTGGTTCAATGACCGATTCCTCAATTATTTCACTATCATCAGTCAGGCTACGAAATAAAATAATGGAATGATTATTTGATTGATTAAGAAGATTTCTTTATTTCTATACAAATATTTTATCTTAATCTATTCTATAAGATTTGGGAATAGTAACCAACTTAGTTTTAGCTTCTCTTTTTTATTTTTTAATTCATTTTTGATAGAATTACAATGCTCTACCCGTGCGAATTGCTAAAATTAATTTATTTAGGATCAGTCGGATTGGTCCTCTCCCGTCATCATTGGCTGGGATTGGGATATCCACGAGATCTGGGTCACAATCTGTATCAACTAAGCAAATTGTTGGAATACCCAAAGTTCTACATTCCCGAATAGCAGTATATTCTCCTTTTTGATCGAGAATTATTACAATATCGGGCAATTTTGTCATGTATCTAATACCTCCTAGATCTTCTTGCAATTTGTTCAATTCTCTCTTGAGTATTGCTGCTTCTTTCTTCGTAAATTGATTGAATCCTCCCGTATTTTTTTTTTTCATTAAATTTTTGAATTTTTCAAGTCTTGCTTCTGTAGTAAACCAATTAGTTAACATACCCGCGAACCATTTTTTATTTACATAATGACATCGAGCTGCTAAAGCAGCTAATTTAGCTGCATCAGCTGTTTGATGTTTTGTACCAACTATCATAAATTGTTTTCCTCTTTTTGCTCCATCAAACACAAAATCACAGGCTTCTGATAAAAAACGAGCGGTATAAGTCAAATTTATAATATGACTATCTTTACGTTCTTTAAAAATGTAAGGTGCCATTTTAGGATTCCATTTTCTGGTTTCATGACCAAAATGAACTCCTACTTTTACCATCTCTTTCAAATTGATGTTCCAATTTTTTTTCGTCATTTTCTTTTTCTGTTTTTTAATATGAACTGAAATATCTACATTCCAATGGAATGGGTTAGATTGCTTGCCGTAACGTACTTGGTACAATTATTCATTTGATTTTTTCTTTATTTTTATACAATAATATAAAGTAAATTTGTTCTATTTCTTTATTTATTGTATAAAAATGACTTTTTGACTGCTCGTTTTGATTTTTTCTTTTTTATTTTAACTAGTTTTTTTTTCACTTTTTTTTTTTGTTTTTGCGATAAAACTTTATATTCATAATCAAAGAAAAAATCTATCACTTTATTGATAAATATACTTTTGTTCCTCATTCTCGGATCCATTTTACTCCGTTTTTCCAAAGAGTTGAATCCAGTACCAACAGGTATCATTCTCCCGAGAATAACATTTTCCTTCAAGCCCTTCAACCAATCAATACGACCTTGAAGAGCAGATTTAGCTAAGACCCGAGCAGTTTCCTGAAACTTGCTTCCGATAGAAAACTTTGAGTATTCAGAGGATGCGTTTGTCATTCCCAATAAAATGGTTCGATAGTTTATTCTTTTTCTAGAGCACGATCCATTCTTTGGACTCGTGATAATCCAATGAGTTCTCCGGGTAAAAAAACACTATCTAGTCCATTTTCAAAATTTTTGATTTTCGGACTTTTCGACATCTACAACTAAAACTTTCGATGTAATTTGGGCGCACAATAATTTCTATATGTTTATCAGAAATTTGTACCCCCTGGGATCGATAATCTTTTGAATTTCATTGACTAACTGATTCTGACTATCCTCCATAGTTATTCTAACACTGGTGAAATGACCCCCAAAAGTTTCCAAAAAATATTGCTAGATGTCTGTTCAATTCTTTAAATTTTTTTTTTCGATTTTTCGATATTAAAGGTATTCGAGCGGGCTTCTGACAATTGTTCAACTTTAGGGAGACCTTGAATTATATCATCGGATTATTAATCTTTCGTATGACATAGTGATTAATGTATCTCCTTCGTAAAGAATTCTCCCATAATAACTATTATGAGTTGCTCCTCGAGTACCCAAATAGGGTTTAGATAATCTAATGATGAAAGATTCCTCACGAACAACTACAATTTGACCAGAATCCTTGGAGTTGTTTATCTTCGGATATCCATATACTTTCGCAAAAAAATTGTCCAAGGGCTGACTACTGGAAATGTTTTTTCAAAAAAATTGGATAGGGAAAAGTACAAATTCAAATTGAAGAATTGAAAATAATATTCTTGCATGAATCAAATTTATAAATTCCCCTCTTTTCGTCCATAAAAATAGCATTTAGCTCCTTGAAAAGTATTCGAGTCATAGTTAGAAATTGAATGTTCATTTAGTAACACTTTTTTATAAGTCATCAAATGAGAGTCTGGAAAACGATTTGCCAATACTATGTAAATGACCCAGGAGACCTGACAATGGTATTTTTTTATTGCATCCGACTTTTTTACTTGTATTTAAGCATTTTAAATCATTAAACAAAACGATTTGCAAAAAATCAGAAGGAGAAAGAATGAGAAAAGATTTCTCTTTTTTATTCTTATTAGGTACTGAAACGAATAGTTCCCTTACTAAGTAATTGACTTTGATCATTCGAAAAAAAAGAATTAGTGTGACCTAATTGTTATGAAACAAAAATGGAGAACTTGCCATATTGAAAAAAGGGTTATTTCAGCAAGCTAATTTGAATCATATTGATAATGATCGTATTTGTTCTTACTGAAATAAGAGATGCATAAGCCTTTTTTACTTTTAATCTGGGCTTTCCGTCTAATTGATTTTCAAGGAAAATTCCTTTCTTTTTCCATCGAAAAACGGTCATTAAAAAAAGCAAAAATGTTGTCATTTTTATAAAGAATACCTTCTCTGGGGATTCTAAGAATTAATAAGGACAAGGGATTCTTCGCTTTACCCATTGTTTATCACACCATAATGGTACGATGAGTTCGTTATTTTACCCTCATATTGTTGGGTATTTTCAAAAAGAATGGTGCAATCGATAGAGTCTTGATGTTTGTTAGGTATGGTTCGATCAGTTTCGAGATAATTCAAGATTTTTTTCCCTTTTTCAAAACAGTTTTGAGTCAACTGTTTCGTGTTTCACTTGATCCACTGTATAATTCGAAAGTGATTTATGTTTGTAACGAAGAAGTTCTGGAATATCCACTTGATCTTGATCTTTATGAAAAAGCGGATTCATATATACCTCCCGATAATACCCATAAATGAGTTGTCTTGTCTATTAAATGAGACTGTATAGGGATATTCCAGTGAATTTCTCCTGTCAGGCCAGAATATATATATTTTTTGACTTTTTCTTTTAAAGGGGGGTTTTTTTGGGCACGAATCTCGGCAATTACTTGTTCCGATTCCACGAGTTGATTATTCTGAATGAATAGCAAGCTTTCTGGCGGAATCGTTAAGTTTTTTACTTCATATTGATTATCAATAGTCACGTCTAAACTATTATGACATATATAAGCAGGGTGCCCATGACGGGTGCGGGTAGGGAGAAACTAAATTTTCATTGAATTCCATTTTTCCGGTGAACGGGGGCTCGTATATGTTCTGCAATAATCACCCGTAAAGACCCCACCAGTATGAAAAGTCCTTAATGTTAGTTGAGTTCCCGGCTCTCCAATTGATTGGCCTGCAATAATGCCGACTGCTTCTCCTAATTCGATTAAGTTACTATGAATAGTATTCCGACCATAACATAATTGACAAATCCAAGATATACTTTTGCAAGTAAAAGGGGTTCGTATATATATTGGTTGTATTTGGAAATAATATAATTGATTGGCAAGTTTCATCCCAATATCTTCATTGCGCGTGGCAATACATCTTCCGTTTATATATACATCGTCTGCTAATACACGACCAATTAGTGTTTGTAGAACAAATTGATTTTTATTGTTTCTTGATCTTGAATAAGATTTACAAAAAGACCTTGGATAGTACCACAATCTACTTTACGTACAACGAGGTGTTGTACTACTTCAACAAGTCTACGTGTGAGATATCCAGCATCTGCTGTTCGTATAGAAGTATCTACAACTCCTTTACGAGCACCGTAACATGAAATAATATATTCTGTTAAAGAAAGTCCTTCGCATAAATTTCCTTGAATGGGTAGATCCACAATTTTTCCTTGAGGATCTGATATTAATCCTCTCATACCTACTAATTGGTGAACTTGAGATAGACTTCCTCTAGCTCCTGAAAAGGACATCATATGTACTGGATTAAGAGGATCAGTCCATCTTAAAATTCGGATTCATTTCTCGTTTCAAGTATTCACTGGTAGCATGCCATATCTCAATCAATTGACGTAATTTTTCCACTGCATGTACATTTCCATAATCATGCTGTCTTTCCGAAGCAAACCCTTGTTGCTGCACATCTTGGATAAGCCATAGTTTAGCTGGTGTTGTTAAAAGATCATCAATTCCTAATGAAATAGCTGCATCGGTAGCTTGCTGGAAACCTAAAATCTTCAGTTGATCTAATATATGTGATGTATATGTCATTCCAAATTGATTTACGAATCTTCTAATAAGGTGCTTCATAACAAATTTATCCATCCCTTTATTAAAAAGGGCACTTCAAAAGGAAAAGGCACTTTGAATTTAGGTTGTGTCATAAGAATAAAATATCTCCATTTTGAATATAAATAAAATATCTCCATTTTGAATAAAATAAAATCTCCCCATTTTGGGTTGGGGAGCAGAAATCAGCAATGGGTTTAAGCTCGAAGGCTTCCTTAATCTTTATCTCTGCATGAATGAAAGGATCATAAAATGAATAACATTAAATTCTGAATAGTGACAGTTCTTGTCGGATATCATAAGTCCACAAGCCTTTTATAGCTTCTTCTATTTCTCGATTAAAACGAATACGACCAACGGTTTGTTCGAATGTATTTATTAAGTATTTCCCCACTCTACCTTTTCTTATTCGAAAATGATCATAGATTTCGTAGAAGGTACCTAAAGATTCAATTGAACTTCGATAGGAAGTTCTCGATTTACTGAATTAATAATAGAGGTATCTATATCTCTCCTCCATCGGAGCCATAAAGGACTGTCTAAATCAATTTGTTTTTGTTCATAAGCTTTAAGTGCATCATCATAGCTATAAAACGAAGGCGAGACGATCTTCTTTTTTGAGTTATTCGGGTGGTACCTATTTTCATAAATGCCCTGGTTTTTTTTGAAGAGTTGATCTATAAAGTCCTAGAAGCATATCTTGAGTCGGTACACAAATAGGATCTCCTATAGTTGGAGAGATAAGATTGAGATGAGAAAACATAAGTAAACGAGCTTCGACTTGAGCTTCCATAGATAAAGGTACGTGGACAGCCATCTGATCTCCGTCAAAGTCGGCGTTAAATCCTGCACAAACCAATGGGTGCAACCGAATGCACGTTCTTCTATTAAAACAGGTAGAAATGCTTGTATTCCTAATCTGTGTAAGGTGGGTGCTCGATTTAACAATTGGGATGTCTTTGGATAGTCTGTTTAAGTACGTTCCATATAATAGATTCCTATCTCGAATTAAAAATTTAGCAGTTTCTTAGATTGGGGGCAATCTGTCGTTCAACTAGATCACGAATTACAAAATCCTTGAAAAAGTTCTATTGCGATTTCTCGGGGTAATCCACATTGATACAATGAGAGATGGGGACCTACCACAATAACAGAACGACCTGAATAATCGACCCGTTTTCCCAAGTAAACTTTCACGAAATATTCCTTCTTTACCTTGGAGGAAATCTGAGAACGATTTATAAGGTCTATCCTTACTATCTTTCACCGGTTGTGCGCCTATACTGTTATCAAGAAGTGTATCTACGGCTTTTTGGACTAATTTCTTTTGATCAAACAATAAATCTGGTAGTAGAAATGCACGAGTCCATTCTACGGATTCTAAAAGATTATTATTTCGACGGATAACTTTTAGATAAAGTTCATTGAGATCCGAAGTAATCACTCCACCTTCATTTAATTGATACATTGGCCTCAGGTCGGGAGGAAGAACTGGTAATAGGCATAGAACCATCCATTGTGGTTCTACATTTGTTTGAATAAAATATTTAGCAAATTTCATTCGTCTAACCAAACGATCCTTTCTTATTTGAAGTGAAAAAAGTTTTTTCTTCATATTATTATAATAGTTTTTTGAAAGGACAGTCTTGATTCGAAAATTCGTTTTCTGTCTCCTCCGAGTCCGAGAATTGATTCGAAAATTCGTTTTCTGTCTCCTCCGAGTCCGAGAATTGATTCGAAAATTCGTTTTCTGTCTCCTCCGAGTCCGAGAATTGATTCGAAAATTCGTTTTCTGTCCTCCTCCGATGAGAATAATATAGATATTTTCGTATCTATTTCCTTCCATTCTATATATGAATGATCTATAATCATTTGCAGATCTAGACCAGCTAATTGTTCTCTGATAGCTTTTCCTCCAGTGGCAATTTCTCGCTCTTGAAATAGCGGAAAATCCCCCAAGAGAGATAAGAGCAATATCTTTTGCCCAAGATTTATACTCATATTCACGAAGTTCTCCCTGAAATCGCAATAAAGTTGGCTTGTTAGCTGTGGGCCTAGTAAATACAAACATTTGGATAGGTTTTTACAATCTTTTTTCCCCCCCCTCAGAATCGGACATGAAAGTTTCCTCTCATCCGGCTCAAGTAACTATACCAAAATGGAAAGTGATTATGTATCATTATGCAAAAAAATGGTTATTTGCTCTCTGGTAATGTATCCCGACGGTTTTCGTTCCCAAGTGATAAAACTAAATAGTTACTCTTTGCTCAAGTTCCAGAGAATTCAATTATTGGTTTACAATTCGTATTATGACATAAATATGGAATTCAGTGAGCAGTCTCCCTCCCGATACATTTCTTTGTGAAAGACCTTGAATTTATTTGAAATTCATATGGGATTTACTTGTCTGTATCTCTTTATAATTGATCCTGTAGGTTCTGTTTTACTTCGATGGTTGCAATACTATTTGAAGCATATGTGCGATGAATAGACTCCTATAACCATATCTCTTTTTGATCTAGAATAAAAAGAAAAATGAAACAGATTTTGGATTCCATTTTGTTTCTTTCTTTCTAATAAAAGAAGTATTTTTACGAAGTCCAATTAGCAATTTAATTTCATAATATACAAGATATTAACCCTAGATTCATTCCTCTTTATCAACATGTTTCTAATTCTGAGCTTCATGCCCCTCTTGCCGAGGGGCGTGTCAGAGCTAAGGGCATCCCAATTAGATTAAATAGGATGACAGTTCCTAAGGATCTGTATAATCGGAGCTTGTGATCAAGTCACACATCGCAGTATACTGGGTCTTCTTAATTCTTTACGAGTTTTATCTAATAGATTCGCGATATAACTGGGACGTCGTTTGAAATACCAAATATGAACAACTGGGCATGCCAATTTAATGTATCCCATTCGATATCTTCGAATTCGAGGATCAATAACAAGTTCAACTCCACATTGAGTACAAAAAATTGGGAGTCGTAGTTTTCCTTCTCATTTTCCATCATTGGAGGTTTCTACACAAGCACAAACTCCCCTTTTCTTAGGTCCAAATATTCTTTCACAAAATAATCCATCTCTTATTGGTTCATAAGTTTTATAATCTAAAGTCTGTTCTGCAGTCACTTGTCCGACTCTTTCTCCATTAGGTAATATTCTTTCAGACCAAGCGAGAATCTGCTCGGGAGAAACTAATCCAATTTGAAGTATGTTCGTGTTTATTCTGGTCACTCATAAAAAATAAATTTTGATTTATTTTGATCAAACTTCCTTCTTATCTATCTGAAAGTCTATCTCAGATAGAATAGTATGATTCAATTCTAGAGCTAAAGATCGTAGTTCTCGACTGAGCAATCGGAAAGATTCTGTAAAAGTGCTAGGTTTAGGCATATTGGTTCTCGGTTGAAAATGGCACCAAATATTTTTTCACGAGTGTCCATATGGATCAGATTTGAAAGTAAGTATCTCGTGTAAAATATAAGCAACACCAAAACCTTCTAGAGCCCAAACTTCCATTTCTCCTACTCGTTGCCCTCCTCTGGAGGATTTTCCTTTTAGAGGTTGTTGTGTAACCAGCGCATAAGGTCCACGAGAACGTGCATGAATTTTGTCATCAACTTGATGGCACAATTTCGATATATAAGCTATTCCTATTGTAACAGGTTGTTCAAAAACCTTTCCTGTTCTTCCATCAATTAATCTATGTTTTCCAGGATGATCAAGTTCAAATACCCATGGATTAGCTGTTTGCTCGCTAGCTTTATAAAGCTCAGAAAATACTAGTTTTCTAGAAGCTTCTCGCTCGTACCTTTCGTCAAAAGGCGCCAGTCTATAATGTTTTGTTCATTAGTTTTCCTGCTAAACCAAGCAAACATTCAAAAATCTGTCCTACATTCATTCGTGAAGGTACCCCTATGGATTTAATACCATGTCCACTGGTGTTCCATTTTGTAAATAAGGCATATCTTGCCTGGGCAAAATTTTTGAAATAATACCTTTATTACCATGCCTTCCCGCTACTTTATCACCCACTTGTATTTTACGTTTTTGTAAAATATATACATGAACTTTTTCTACAATATCACCGAGATAATCGTCTTCCACCTCGAACTCTTGAAAGCATCTCACATCGATAACTCGACCTTTTACACCTTTAGGGACTCTAAAACAATTTTCTTTTCCAGTAGGTGCCTTAATATCAAATAAAGCTGTTATTAATTTTCCTTCTGGAGTATTTATTAGTGAGTCTTCTTCTGCTTCCAGTATTAATTTACCTACTAATATATCACCTGTTTCTATCCAAGATCCTATCATTACAATGCCGTTTTCGTCCAGATGACGGGAGTAAGTAAGCATTTAAATGAGGTATTTCTCTAGTTATTACTTCAGGGCCCTGGTTCGTAAAATAAACTCCAATTTCGTATCTTACGATCTGGAAAGAAGTAAAAATGTCTTCATAGACCAGGTCGTTCACTAATAAGTATTGCATCTTCAAATTGTATCCTTCCCATGGCATATAGGCCACTAAGATGTTTTTTCCCAAAGAAAGTTCTCCCCCTGCTGTAGCTGCCACTGTCTGCTATAATTTGTCCCCTCTTTACATATTCCCCTTGGCGAACTCGGGGTTTTTGATGCATACAAGTATCACTATTAGAACGTTGATATAGAATCAATTCTGTTTCTATATTGGCTCGAGCAACAGATGAAGTTATGATGATATTTTCACCATCAATATACTTTATTTTTCCCCCTTGTTTGGGCTATAGCTACACTTCCTGAATCTAAAGCTACTTGACCCTCCAATCCAGTTCCGACAATACACTTCTCAGGTTGAACAAGTGGAAGTGCTTGACGCTGCATATTAGAACCCATTAAAGCACGATTCGCATCATTATGTTCGATAAAAGGAATAAGGCAAACTCCAACGGAAAAATATGGGAAGGAAAAATACTTCTGAAATGAATTTGGTCCCATGCAAAAAATAAAAATTCTTGTTGAAATCGAGCTGCAGTCAATTGTTCCTCTGGAACCCCTTGATTTAATGCCAGAGAATTTCCTATAGCTATCCGATAGTATTCATCTTCTCCCGGTAATAGATAACCATATGGTCTTTGTTCGATCTCTTAGAGAGCCTATAGAATGGACTTTGTAAAGAGCCGTAATGACCAAGCGTTGCATAAATAGATAACGATCCAATAAGCCCAACATTTATTCCTTCGGATGTCGTAATCGGACAAATACGTCCATAATGACTAGGATGAATATCCCGTGTACGAAAAGTAGACGTTCGACTTGTCAATCCTCCAGGGCCCAAAGAGCTCACTTTTCGACTATGAACTATTTCTTGCCAACGGATTAGTTTGATCCAAAAATTGTGATAAAAGGATGTAAACCAAAAAAATCCTGAAAAGTATCCGTTAATGGAATTAAAGTTTCCAATTTAATAAGAGTTATTCTCCTTTTAAGATTGATTGATGCAGATAATATAGTTTTTTCAACTGCTTCTCTGAAATCATATAGAGCTAATCGTAATTGCTCTTGTAATAAATCTGCTACAGAACGAATATATCGAATTTTGTAGGTGATCTATATCATCGGGTGTACCCGTTCCAAATTGCACTTGGATAAGGTAAATCCACAGCAGCCAATATATCGTGCGGTAATAATAAAATCTCGTTCTCGGGTATATCAAGACTTAGTTTTTTATTCAGATTTCGTCGACCAATCTTTCCTAATAAACATTTCGTTCGAAAAATGTTGTTACTTTTTCATATATAGACTCAAATTCTTCTTCTTCTTCTTCTTCATTCTTCTTCTTCTTCATCACTTTCGTCACTTATGTAGAGTTTTTTATAAAGTTTCAAAATAGCTTTCCGCTTCCCGCCATACCAATCGTAGTATGTATCATACTCCTTTGAATATTGGAAAAAATGCTTTAAGGATTCATATAGTTAAAAATATCTTCGGAATTTAGACCCATAGCCAATAAAAAAAGTAAAACAGATATTTTTTTTTTTTTGTTTATACGAATCCATATCTTTTCTGTTTTTTTATTGAGCTCTAATCTTGATCTTCCTCCCCAATCTGAAATTATTGTGCCAATCCAGATAATGTTTCCCGACGGGTTTTCGTTCCCAAGTGTAATAAATACCGGGACTTCTTACTATTTGATTGACCACGGACTCTGTAATTTCCATTTATTACAAAAGTTCCTTTAGAATTCATCAAAGGAATATTTCCCAGATATAAAACTGGTTTTGTATTTCACGAGTTTTCTTAGTTTTCTTAATCAATCTTGCTGGGTACATATAATTGACAGTTATATGTAAGAGACATATATACAGCATCTCTCTCTTTAATGAAAGGTTCTGTTAATTTATATTCATTCCCAAAAAGAAGAATTTTGATCTTTTTATTTGGGCTTTCAATTTTTGAAAAGTTATTGATTTCTTCTATTAAGCCTTGATTGATTAAAACGAAAAAATCCTTCAAGTTGTATTTTACCAAATTGGGGAATTGTAAATATTCCTTTATTTTCTTCTAATCGCATTGAATGTTTGCTATCCTATATTATAAAGTATATTATCTATTTCGATATTTATTCCTCATTGATCTATACGAATAGAATAAATTCGACAAAAAATTGACATGTTTTGTTCACTATATCAAAAAAAGAAAAGAAAAAGAAGCTATTTCCTTTTCTTATAATATATGATATATGATGGGAATATTTCTATAGTTATCAATTCTCTAGTTATTGACAGACAAATGTGAATTTAGTATACTATTGGGTACTCTAAATTCCTATTCTATACTAGAGGGACTCTAAATTGGTTATACGACATATCCGAGTTATAAAGAAGGATGTGAAATACCCTACATATCTTCTCCGATAGATAAAGCAAAATATCTTTTCTAAACTAGATGTGGGGATGGCGACATAGCCAAGTGGTAAGGCAGGGGACCTGCAAATCCTCGATCCCCAGTTTCAAATCTGGGTGTCGCCTTTGGTAGCGTAAACAAATCTAAAAATCTCTATTTGTATCCATGTCTTTTGAAGACAACTTGGTATAGGTTCAGGTCCTATTGCTAATATAGCAGATAAAATTCAAATTTTTCGTTAATGTCTAATCTGATAGGTAGTTGAGAGTCATTAGTTCCAAGAAACAATTTTGAGAAGTCGCTACTATCCGACTCATGCTTTCTTTCAGAATAGGAAGGTAGAGGATTTCCACTTTGCACTATTCTTAATAGTTCCATTATCATCAAGAATCAATAATGATATTATTTTTTTAGAAAGTTTTAATAAAGAGAGGGATTCGTATGGATATAGTCGGTTATCGCTTGGGCTGCTCTAATGGTAGTTTTTACTTTTTCTCTTTCACTCGTAGTATGGGGTAGAAGTGGAATTTAATAGAATTCTAATAGTCTTTCTATTTTTAATCGTTCTGTTCAAAACAAAAAAAAAATGATTTTACGTTACGATGATAGATAATTACTATCATTAATGATCTAGTAATATTGAATTATCAATGATATGATAAATATATCAAATTGATCATGTTAGAAACACACAATTCTACTTCATATTTATCAAATATGAAGTAGAATTGTATATAGCGAACCATAGTATTCTTAACTATACATATGTTAAAGCATATGGAGCAATTATTGCTCTGTCTTTTCCATATCAATTTTTGGCCTTTACGATTTAAAATTTTTGTATATTACTATGTAATAGTAAACAATGCGTATTCGTATTATAAATAAATTGAAAAAAAATGGAAATAGAAAAAGAAAAAATACTTTCTCAATACTATTCAGAATAACACCTATATTTTATCTACATCAATTTTTCCAGAGATATGTAAGAAATTATGATTAGTCCCCACGAGACAAATGAGAATTTAGATCTACTTATCCAAAATCTGTGTAGAAGAAGTAGTACAAAGGAAAAATTTTCCTTTCCTTTTTCTTTTGTACTACTTCTTCTCAAAAAATAGACCGACCGTTATTACTTTTTTTTTACTGACGATCTAGACTAATTCTAGATTATAAGTAATCACTCTAGTTCGCTTTGAGGCCTCGTTTGTGCGTAAATAACGATTAGAAAAGCAGTAGGCACTGTAATGAATATAGAATAGCAATAAATGCAAGGTTATTTACTTCCATGATTGATTTTCGCTTCGTTTTACAATAACTCGAGATTTGATCTCATAGAGTATCTTTTTTCAAAAAAAAATGGATTTGAATCCATGGAGGACTAGTAGAACATACTATTATCTCTTATTCATCTCGGATTTAGTAATCCGGCCCCTAATGGATCGATCCCACCGTCTTATTAGTATAGTTCCAAGGGTTGACTCAATCCCACCGTCTTATTAGTATAGTTCCAAGGGTTGACTCAATTCAATTTTATCGTTAATAAAAATAACATTAGACATGCAAATTAAATTCAATTTGATTCATTTAATGTTTGTCTCAATCAAATATTTCTATGTTAATGTCTATTAAAAAAAGACAATGAATAGCTCCCAATTATCTTATCCTAAGAATTGACCATGACCCTGGAATGAGCAGAATAGTTTGGATAGTAACCAAAATAGAATTGAATCTTTTGTATTTTTGAGAAATCATTAAAAACCTTTTTTTCGTTAAATATGAGAGAATACCGCGTAGATCTCTACGCGGTATTCTTCCTAACACAGATCTATCTTACTACGATACCCTTTTTTGATTTCTCAAGGGTAAAAGAAGATTCAGATCTATGCTGATAATTTGGCGAATCCACACACAAAATGTGTAAAAAATGATCAAATCTATTCTAGTCTACTCTCTTTTCCTTTTTTACTCTTGTTTGGGGTAGGGATCGCTCAAACAATTGTTCAATTTATTGAATCGGGACTGACGGGGCTCGAACCCGCAACTTCCGTCTTGACAGGGCGGTACTCTAACCAATTGAACTACAATCCCACTAGGTACAGTTTATTGACTAATTAGTCATAGTAATTCAACTGTGCCGGGTCGTATGTTGTAAAACTTTTCTCTTTCAAATCTACCAAAAGTATTTGTTCGTTCCAATTCTTTCTATATAGAGTATAGGGGATTCAAAAACGAATTACCTTTTTTACCTGATAGATTGATATCTATCTCAATCTATCAAGTTGGTATTGGGCCGAGCTGGATTTGAACCAGCGTAGGCATATTGCCAACGAATTTACAGTCCGTCCCCATTAGCCACTCGGGCATCGACCCAGGAAAAAATGGGAAGTTATTATAAATTAGATATTATAATTACTTTCCTAGCCTAGTACCCCTAGGGGAAATCGAATCCCCGTTGCCTCCTTGAAAGAGAGATGTCCTGGGCCACTAGACGATAGGGGCCTACTTATTGTCATAATATTCAAATCCCTAGGAATTTGTCAATAAAAAAAATCTTTTTTCATATTAATTATTGAATATTCTTCTTGTGTTGTCAGGATCGACAATATAACTATATTCAATTATTTCTTAATATATTGACCCCATTATTTGATTACATATCAAATATGTAATAGACTTTGAAATGACCAAAAGCTCTTTTAACTCGGGGGTAGAGTAACGCCATGGTAAGGCGTAAGTCATCGGTTCAAGCCCGATAAAGGGCTCTTGCTTGCAATAAAGCCCAGTTTTTATTTTTAACAACAAAAAAACTGCAATATACCTTTTTTTGTTATAACGGAATAGAACATGTAATATGATTGAGGACAACTAACATATAGAATTTTTTTGAGATATAGTTTTTTTTCTTTATCTTGGTACTAATAAGACAAGGAATAGTATAAGATTAGGCATAATAAATCTCTTAATTATTTCGTATTACTTTTAAACTAAATAAAAATTAGAAGTAAGTGAACCTAACCCATTGACTGATTAATATATAAGTTATTCTGATATTGAAAATAGTCTGAATTCTAGATGGAATCATTTTCCTTTTATCTTTAAAACCATAATTCGATTATGATGTACCAAACATTCTTACTTGTAATGTACAAGACATTTTATCTTGGTCATTCTACCAGTGGAAAATAGATTGGAATTGAGATATCAAAAAAGATAAGAAAAGGTAAATGGAAAACAAAGGAACTGTTTATTTTTCATTATATCTAATATAGTATCCCTTTTTTTGAATAAAGGGAAAGGAGCGGATAGAGTTCTTTGCTCTAGCTCGTAGAGCAACAAAAATCTTTCTTGTTGTTCCTATTTATTCATAGAACGTAGAAATCATGTAGTAGTAAAAAACATAGAGATACATAAAGTATTTCTCAAAATTACTATGAGTAAGATTTAAGACGTAATAATATTCAATAGAATTGATATTCTTAATAGTCTCGAAGAGCAGAGAGGAATAAAAGCTAACTTGCTTTTCTGGCATTCTGTTTTTATATATTATATAAATAATATAATTTATAGGATAAGAAAAAAAGGGAATAGAAACAACTTCGGGTTATCATGCATTTACTTATATTGATATTATTTCGGTTTAACCGGATAAAATCCGTGCCAATAAGGCATCTTCGAAACCCGATTTATTGAAAGGGATGATGGATAAAAAATTGTCCATAAATATTTGAAATATAAAACAATGTATACCCTTTCTATCAAATAGGGTGCTCGGAAAAGGTTGGAATAGTTAAATAGGAGGATTACTATGACTATAGCCCTTGGAAAGTCTTCCAAAGAGGAACAAACTTTATTTGATATTATGGATGACTGGCTCCGCAGAGACCGTTTTGTTTTTGTGGGTTGGTCCGGTTTATTGCTTTTTCCTTGTGCTTATTTTGCGCTAGGCGGATGGTTCACGGGCACAACTTTTGTGACTTCGTGGTATACTCATGGATTGGCCAGTTCCTATTTGGAAGGTTGTAATTTTTTAACTGCTGCAGTTTCTACGCCTGCTAATAGTTTGGCACATTCTTTGCTGCTATTATGGGGTCCTGAAGCACAAGGAGATTTTACTCGTTGGTGTCAATTAGGTGGTCTATGGACTTTCGTTGCTCTTCATGGTGCTTTTGGTCTAATAGGTTTCATGTTACGCCAATTTGAACTTGCTCGATCTGTGCAATTACGACCTTATAATGCAATTGCGTTCTCTGCTCCGATTGCTGTTTTTGTTTCCGTATTCTTGATCTATCCATTAGGTCAGTCTGGTTGGTTTTTTGCACCTAGTTTTGGCGTAGCAGCTATTTTCCGATTTATCCTCTTTTTTCAAGGTTTTCATAATTGGACCTTGAATCCATTTCATATGATGGGAGTTGCCGGAGTATTGGGTGCTGCTCTTCTATGTGCTATTCACGGTGCTACCGTAGAAAATACTTTATTTGAAGACGGTGATGGTGCAAATACATTCCGTGCTTTTAACCCAACTCAAGCCGAAGAGACTTATTCTATGGTCACTGCAAACCGTTTCTGGTCCCAAATTTTTGGGGTTGCTTTTTCCAATAAACGTTGGTTACATTTCTTCATGTTATTTGTGCCGGTGACCGGTTTATGGATGAGTGCCATTGGAGTAGTTGGCCTAGCTCTAAACTTACGTGCTTATGATTTTGTTTCCCAGGAGATTCGTGCAGCAGAAGATCCTGAATTTGAGACTTTTTATACAAAAAATATTCTTTTGAACGAAGGTATTCGTGCTTGGATGGCGGCTCAGGATCAGCCTCATGAAAACCTTATATTCCCTGAGGAGGTTCTACCCCGTGGAAACGCTCTTTAATGGAACTTTAACTTTAGCTGGTCGTGACCAAGAAACCACTGGTTTCGCTTGGTGGGCTGGTAATGCTCGACTTATTAATTTGTCAGGCAAATTACTTGGGGCTCATGTGGCTCATGCCGGATTAATTGTATTCTGGGCTGGAGCAATGAATCTATTTGAAGTGGCTCATTTTGTACCGGAAAAACCTATGTATGAACAAGGATTGATTTTACTTCCCCATCTAGCTACTCTAGGATGGGGAGTCGGTCCTGGTGGGGAAATTGTGGACACTTTTCCCTATTTTGTATCCGGGGTACTTCACTTAATTTCTTCTGCAGTTTTAGGCTTCGGTGGTATTTATCACGCACTAATTGGACCCGAAACTTTAGAAGAATCTTTTCCATTTTTTGGTTATGTATGGAAAGATAGGAACAAAATGACCACAATTTTAGGTATTCACCTAATCTTGCTAGGTGTTGGTGCTTTTCTTCTAGTGTTTAAGGCTTTGTATTTTGGTGGCATATATGATACCTGGGCTCCCGGCGGTGGCGATATAAGAAAAATTACGAACCTTACGCTTAACCCAAGTACTATATTTGGTTATTTACTCAAATCCCCTTTTGGAGGGGAGGGATGGATTGTTAGTGTGGACAATCTAGAAGATCTAATTGGAGGACATGTGTGGTTAGGTTCCATTTGTATCTTCGGTGGTATCTGGCACATCTTAACAAAACCTTTTGCGTGGGCTCGCCGTGCGTTTGTATGGTCCGGAGAAGCTTACTTATCTTATAGTTTAGCAGCTCTCTCTGTCTTTGGTTTCATTGCTTGTTGTTTTGTTTGGTTTAACAATACAGCTTATCCCAGTGAATTCTATGGACCTACCGGCCCAGAAGCCTCTCAAGCACAAGCATTTACTTTTCTAGTTAGAGACCAGCGTCTTGGAGCTAGTGTAGGGTCTGCCCAAGGGCCCACTGGTTTAGGTAAATATCTTATGCGTTCTCCTACTGGAGAAATTATTTTTGGAGGGGAAACGATGCGTTTTTGGGATCTTCGTGCTCCCTGGTTGGAACCTCTAAGAGGTCCTAATGGTTTGGACCTGAGTAAGTTGAAAAAAGACATACAACCTTGGCAAGAACGACGTTCAGCAGAATATATGACTCATGCTCCTTTAGGTTCTTTAAATTCTGTGGGTGGTGTAGCTACCGAGATTAATGCGGTCAATTATGTCTCACCTCGAAGTTGGTTAGCCACTTCTCATTTCGTTCTAGGATTTTTCTTTTTCGTAGGTCATTTGTGGCATGCAGGAAGAGCTCGTGCAGCTGCAGCAGGATTTGAGAAAGGAATTGATCGTGATTTTGAACCTGTTCTTTCCATGACCCCTCTTAATTAAACCAGAGATAAAACTAGATAAATATCTAATTTCTTTTTATAAATTAAAAGGATATAACTATCCTTTGCCATTATTCTTCCAACTGAATCCTTGTTGCTCGGCTATAGCATAGCCGAGCATTTTTTTGGTACTGAACTAAGTTCTATCTAGGATTTTTGTTTTTCGTAAGTTAGGTTGAGTTGTTCGATGAACAAAAGGAGAGAGAGGGATTCGAACCCTCGATAGTTTTTAACTATACCGGTTTTCAAGACCAGAGCCATCAACCACTCGGCCATCTCTCCCGAATTAGCATAACTCATTTTATCCCGATAGATAATATCTGTCTATAGGGAATATTATATAACTATATAACTATATATGATATTTATATATAGTGATGATAAAAAGAAAATTTGCTGACTCGAAATTTGAGAATTTCGATTCATTTATGATCAAATCAAAATCCGTAGTGCATTCCAAAATCAAAAATTGACCGGATAGGGATCGAATGGTATAGCCTTTTGAATCTGTTGGAAGCTTTTAAGATAACAACCATGACTATTGCATTCCAATCGTCTGTGTTTGCATTAATCGCAATTTCAATTCTACTAGTGATTGGTGTACCTGTCGCGCTTGCCTCTCCTAATGGTTGGTCAAGTCAAAAAAATGTACTATTTTCAGGCGTATCATTATGGATTGGATCAGTCTTTTTAGTAGGTATTCTAAATTCTTTCATATCTTAAGATATATTGATCTTCTGGGTTTAAAATCTCCCCCCCCGGGGGGCCATTAGAAATAAATTCAATTATTCACAAAGGAATTTACGATAAATAAAAAAAAACCAGGTAATGAAGGTGCTGGGTTTTTATTAATATAATTGATAATCGATCAATCAGTCTATTGGATGAAATAGAATAATTTACCTCCATAGAATGGTAATATATGGGTATATATTATACCCATATAACGAGTCAAATGCGGGTATGGTTGAATGGTATAATTTCTCCTTGCCAAGGAGAAGATGCGGGTTCGATTCCCGCTACCCGCCCATCTGTAGAATATAATTCTGGACTAGTTATCGTATTGGTTTAGTCGTATTTGTATCGTATTTAGATTTCTTGTGTCTTTGCGGAGACGGGATTTGAACCCGTGACTTCAAGGTTATGAGCCTTGCGAGCTACCAAACTGCTCTACTCCGCGTTATCCCTTCATATTAACCTTATTTATAATACCCCAAAATGGGTACATCGAGCAATCCCTTAGGTATACTATTCTCCCTCCCTATATAGGGAGGGATTTTTCTATCATAACAATAACTTGAAAGAATCCTTTTTTTTTACCCTACCAACTCGATTTTGTTACCCCAGCCAACAAACATGCGTGAGCCATTTCACGGATTATATATCCGGATAATTCAAAGTCTCTATAATTGGCTCTGGGTCTTCCAGTCTTCAAACAACGTCGACGAAGACGTGTAGGTGCACTATTACGCGGTAGAGATTGTAATTTTCTATAAATTTCCAATTTTTCATCCAGTGATGAGACTTCGCTCATCTCTTTTTTCAAAGATTGGCGAAGCAAATTATATTTCCTTTCCAATCTTTGTTTCTTTTTCTCTCTTTGAATGAGACTTTTTCTTGCCATAATGATTCAGCTACTTTATATAAATAATATAGATCAAATTTGAGATGGAGAAGTATTACGTGGATTACTCCTTCTTTTTATGCATAGAGATTAGATTGAAAATCTAAAAAATGAAAAAGAATTAACCGAATTTACCTGATGTAGAGGCGATTAAGAAAGCTGCATACGTGAATATATAGCCTACAGAAAAGTGAGCTAATCCAACTAATCGTGCTTGAACACCATCGAACTAAATTAGCCAGAGGTGTGCGTTCATGAGCCCACTGCAAGAGTTTCAATCAGTTCTTGCCAATTATCCACGCCAAGAAATAAGAAACATAAATCCAGTAGCCCAAACAAGATGTCCAAATAAGAACATCCATGCCCAGACAGATAAACTGTTCATACCAAAAGGATTGTATCCATTAATTAGTTGTGAAGAATTTAACCAAAGATAATCTCTTAACCATCCATTAAATAAGTGGAAGACTCATTAAATTGAGCTACATTTCCTTGCCATAAGGTGATATGCTTCCAATGCCAATAGAAAGTAAACCCATCCAATGGTATTCAACATCCAGAAAACTGCTAAATAAAAAGCGTCCCAGGCCGAAATATCGCAAGTACCCGCCCCGTCCCGGACCATCGCAAGGAAAAACTATAACCAAAATCTTTCTTATCAGGCATTAGCTTAGAACCACGCGCATCTAAAGCACCTTTTACTAAAATCAATGTAGTCGTATGCAAACCTAGAGCAATAGCATGATGAACCAAAAAGTCTCCGGGACCAATTGTTAAGAAGAGTGAATTTTTATTATCGTTAATAGCATTCAACCAACCGGGTAACCATAAGCTTTTGCCCGCATTGAATGCTGGATCATTTGCTGAAGATAAGAGCACATCAAAGCCATATAAGGTCTTACCATGAGCAGATTGTATCCATTGAGCAAATATAGGGCTCAATCAAGATTTGCTTTTCTGGAGTACCAAAAGCGAGCATAACATCGTTATGAACATAAAGTCCCCAAGGTATGAAAACCTAGGAATAAACTAACCCAACTTAAATGAGATATTATGGCTTCCTTATGCTCCCAACATTCTCGCCAATACATTATCCTTATTCTGTTCTGGATTATAATCTCTAATGAGAAATATAGCTCCATGGGCAAATGCCCCTGTCATAATGAATCCGGCAATGTATTGATGATGAGTATACAAAGCAGCTTGAGTAGTAAAATCTTGTGCTATGAATGCATAGGCAGGCAAGAATACATGTGTTGAGCTACCAAAGAAGTAACAACTCCCAAAGAAGCTAGAGCAAGACCTAATTGAAAGTGAAGAGAGTTATTGATTGTGTTGTAAAGACCCTTATGCCCGCGTCCTAATAAGCCTCCCGGAGGGACATGTGCTTCTAAAATATCTTTTATACTGTGTCCAATCCCAAAGTTGGTTCTATACATATGACCAGCAATGAAAAACACAAATGCAAAGCTAAATGATGATGTGCGATATCAGTTAGCCACAAACTTTGAGTTTGTGGATGGAATCCCCCGAGAAGAGTTAGAATAGCAGTTCCCGCTCCTTTAGTGGTACCAAATAAATGACTGCTGGAATCAGGATTTTGAGCATAAAGATTCCACTGACCTGTAAAAAGTGGTTCCAACCCTTGGGGATGTGGTACTACATCTAAAAAATTATCCCACCTTATGTGCTCTCCTCTTGATTCAGGAATAGCGACATGAACTAAATGCCCCGTCCAAGCCAAAGAACTGACTCCGAAGAGCCCTGATAAATGATGATTGAGACGAGATTCGGCATTTTTAAACCATGAAACACTTGGTTTCCATTGAGGTTGTAGATGCAACCAACCCGCTGTTAAAAAGAGAGCAGAAAGAAATAGCAAGAAAAGAGCTCCAGTATAAAGATCTTCATTAGTGCGTAAACCAATTGTATACCACCACTGATAAACACCGGAATAAGCAATATTGACCGGACCGGGAGCACCTCCTCGGGTAAAGGCTTCTACGGCCGGGTTGACCAAAATGAGGATCCCAAATTGCATGAGCAATAGGTCTTACATGTAAGGGGTCGTGTACCCATGCTTCGAAATTGCCTTGCCTAAGCTACGTGAAACAAATTACCAGAGGTCCACAGAAAGATTATAGCTAACTGACCAAAGTGAGAAGCAAAAAATCTTTTGATAAAGGCGCTCTTCGGTAATATCATCATGACTCTCAAAGTCATGTGCAGTAGCAATACCAAACCAAATACGACGAGTAGTTGGGTCCTGGGCCAAGCCTTGGCTGAACTTTGGAAATCTTGATGCCATAATGCTTTATCCTCCTAGCCATTATCCTACTGCAATAATTCTTGCTAGGAAGAACGCCCATGTCGTGGCGATTCCACCCAGAAGGTAATGAGCTACTCCTACAGCACGTCCTTGAACAATACTCAAGGCTCTTGGCTGGATAGCAGGAGCAACTTTTAATTTATTATGGGCCCAAACAATAGATTCAATAAGTTCTTGCCAATATCCACGGCCACTAAATAGGAACATTAAAACTAAAGGCCCAATACGAAATGAGCACCTAAGAATAAAAGACCATATGCAGATAATGAAGAAACCGTAAGATTGGATTACTTGAGAAGCTTGTGCCCATAGAAAGTCACGGAGCCACCCGTTAATTGTAACGGAACTCTGCGCAAAGTTTCCTCCTGTAATATGAGTTACCACTCCCTGATCACTTATACTACCCCAAACATCGGACTGCATTTTCCAGCTAAAATGAAATATTACTACCGAAATTGCATTGTACATCCAGAATAACCCTAAGAAGACATGATCCCAGGCAGATACTTGACATGTTCCTCCTCTACCAGGCCCATCGCAAGGAAAACGAAAACCAAGATTCGCTTTATCGGGTATTAAACGAGAACTGCGAGCAAATAAAACACCTTTAAGTAATATTAATACAGTCACATGGATAGTAAATGCATGAATATGGTGCACTAAAAAATCCGCAGTTCCTAATGGAATAGGTAACAAAGCCACTTTGGCACCTACTGCTATCAAATCACCACCTCCCCAGGTTAAGCTGGTGCTTGCTGTTGCATCAGGAGCTGTCAAACTGGGTGCTAAAGCATGAGTGTTTTGTATCCATTGAGCAAAGATAGGTTGTAATTGGATAGCAGTATCTGAAAACATATCTTTAGGGCGTCCTAAAGCACTCATAGTATCATTATGAATATATAGACCAAAACTATGGAAACCTAAGAAAATACATACCCAGTTGAGATGTGATACAATTGCATCACGATGTCTCAGAACACGGTCTAAAGATTGTTGTATTGAGTAGTCGGATCATAGTCCTCTTACCATAAAAATAGCTGCATGTGCAGCAGCGCCAACTATGAGAAATCCACCAATCCACATATGGTGCGTGAACAGAGATAGTTGGGTACCATAGTCAGTAGCTAGATATGGATAGGGAGGCATAGAATACATATGATGAGCTACGACAATAGTTAAAGATCCTAACATAGCTAGGTTAAGAGCTAATTGAGCATGCCATGAAGTAGTTAAGATCTCGTAAAGACCTCTATGTCCTTCCCCTGTAAATGGACCTTTATGAGCTTCCAAAATATCCTTGAGGTTATGACCAATAACCCAATTGGTTTTATACATATGACCAGCGATTAGAAAAAGAACTGCAATAGCTAAATGGTGGTGTGCAGTATCGGTCAGCCACAGACCCCCCGTTACTGGGTTCAGTCCTCCACGAAAAGTCAAAAATTCTGAATATTTCGACCAATTCAGAGTGAAAAATGGGGTCAATCCCTCAGCGAAACTGGGATAAAGTTGAGCTAAAAGCTCACGATTTAAAATAAATTCATGAGGAAGTGGTATCTCTTTAGGGTCCACTCCAGCATCTAAGAGTTGATTAATAGGTAAAGAAACGTGTATTTGGTGTCCTGCCCAAGATAGAGATCCAAGTCCTAGTAACCCTGCTAAATGGTGGTTCAACATGGATTCTACATCTTGGAACCAAGCCAATTTTGGAGCAGCTTTGTGATAATGGAACCAACCAGCAAAAAGCATTAACGCTGCAAAGATTAATGCACCAATTGCGGTGCAGTAAAGTTGCAATTCACTAGTTATTCCGGATGCTCGCCAAAGCTGGAAGAAGGACCAGAGGTGATTTGTATTCCTCGAAAACCTCCACCCACATCTCCATTCAAAATTTCTTGGCCTACTATTGGCCAAACTACCTGAGCACTGGGTTTAATGTGAGTAGGATCGCCTAGCCATGCTTCATAATTGGAGAAACGAGCGCCGTGAAAGTACATCCCACTTAGCCAAATAAATATGATGGCTAATTGACCAAAAATGAGCACTAAATACTTTGCGAGAGATCTCTTCCAAATCATTAGTATGGCTATCAAAATCGTGAGCATCAGCATGTAGGTTCCAGATCCAGGTGGTAGTATTGGGTCCCTTAGCTAGTGTCTTTGAGAAATGACCGGGTTTAGCCCATTTTTTCAAAAGAGGTTTTAACAGGATCCCTCTCCACTACGATCTTTACTTCTTCCGGTGAACGAATGGTCATTGAGTTCTCCTCTTTCCAGACGAGACATGAGAAAAAACCCCGCCGAATTTTTGAAAAAAAAAAAAAAAAAAAATATATATATATATTCTATATATTCTAAACTCGTCCCTCTCTTTATTTGCCAGTTAGAACTGGAGCGACTATGATACGGAAGTCGCTTTGAGGCAGGTGTTCAAATTTATTATGACATATCTGATAGGTGCTTAATGGACCGTTACGAGATATAAAACTTTTCCGCCCAGTGGTAAAAAAGATATATCAATATGATACAATCCTTATCTTCATATCCAGATTTATTTATCCATATCTCTGGACCCATATGTTACAGATCACTTTTTATGATTCAAAAGAACTTTGAATTGATTGAATTGATGAATATTAATGAATCTTTCATAAATTCTATTTCTGGACGGGATTTACTCATAAAAAGATTTTTTGAACAATCTATAGAAAGTATTCTTTTTTATATTTTCTATTTTTTGATAATGACAATGCAATAAGAGAAGCTAATTCGCTCGAATAGTATGATAAATTTCAGAATCTTGACAATTTCGCAGTATAGTAGTGGGGAGATTTTCATTCTCCAAAACGTCCTGTAATCTTTAACCGATTTTGTGCTTCGATATAATTGCTTGGAGCAAGCGCTATAGCTTGTTTCCAATATTCAGCAGCTTGATCAAACCAAGCTTCCGCAATTTCAGGATCTCCCTGTTGAATGGCCTGTTCTCCTCGGTCGGGATAGATCAACTTCTCAAAGTTTTCTTCCCTTAGAACCGTACTTGAGAGTTTCCTACCTCATACGGCTCAATTAACTATTCTTTAGTCCTTTACCCAAACTTTCAAAATAGGATAAATACGTTCAGCTTAACCGAAAGAACAGAATGGGTCAATGACATGAGTTTCAAACTTCACTTTCGATAAATGATCAGGTTTTATCTTTTCTCCCACCCTAAAAAGATGAAGTATTAGAAATAAAGAGATCTACTTCAGATTATCCAGATAAAAATCTTTTTAAGAGGTAACTATCTATGTTCTGTATAGAAATTTTGAATAATACTTTCCTACCAGGAAAGTACTTCACGTCTTTAGGATCTGATGCTACACCGCTGCTCAATAACCTAGTAAATCAACTCTATTACATTACATAAATAAATTCCTTATTTTTGCCCATGAGCAGATTTGATCGTATCAGCCCGAACTTTCAATAATTGATCTTTATGGTGCTTTCTTCCATCAATTGAATTGATTTTTTTATCCATAGACTATCCAGGCTATATTTACCCATTCATATTTGGGCTCCTATGAGGGATATTCTTTTGACTACAGCTGATAAAAAACCGTTGTTTTGGACGGTGCATATGTAGAAAGCCTCTTTTTTTTTTTCGTACTAGACGAATTCATTCTATAGTACAGATAGCCGCACGTAATGACAGATCAAGGCCGTATTATTAAGAGCTTGTGGTAAAGACGGGTTTCGTTCTAATGCTTGGAAATAATATTCTAAAGCCTTAGTATGTTCCCCATTACTTGTGTGGATAAGACCTATATTATATAATATATAACTTCGGTCATAGGGGTCAATTTCCGGTCGCATGGCTTCATAATAATTTTGTAAAGCTTCCGCATATTCCCCTTCGGATTGAGCTGACATTCGTTACGGTCGTTCATTCAATTGAAATGATCTCCGCTTCAAAACCGTACATGAGAATTTCACCTCATACGGCTCCTCCTAAGTAATCAATTCAATTGACAAGAAAAAAGATTTTCCTTATGATTATGAATTAACAGGAACTAGTGTATTTCCAATGAATCTCTAGCTATCCTTCTTGCAAAGATTTTTTTTTCTAAATAACCAAGTATTTTAGTTTAGCACTAAAAACATAACCTCTAACAATTTCTTTGTCCTTAACGCACTGTCTTTTACGGGAATTATTCACTTCAACAGTCTCCGATGGTTCTAGCGGTATCCGAAGTACAAACGAGATGGATGTTTGTTGCCTCAACCATTCTAACTAGCCCTTCATAAAAAGGTCATATTATAACGAAGCATTTGTGTTGTCGATTTTAACGCGTAGTGCTTTTTCCCCTATGCACACCTATCATATAGATTTGATCATTAACATCTATGTAATAGATATAACCTTTCGCTCAATACTAGAATCTCAGAAGATCAAAGCATCTAAGGCTGCATAAATCGGGGATACACGACAGAAAGAATTGTTCTATTTCTAAAACTCACCTTCACTAAGCGTAAGTTTTAACTTAATAAATATCCCGCCATTCTACGAAACGAGAAAAAGTAGAAAGAACAAAAAATCAAATCACACCATCTCTGTAATAGGTAAATGCCTTTTTCTCCCCTGAAGCCATTGGGATTATCTGCAATAATATATCCGCTACAATTGTGAAAGTCTTGTCGATAAAATTGTCATTTCTCTGAGATCTAGGCATAGTTAATTAATAAATTTGATAATTTCTTTCATTCCCCATACGGAAATGATTCCATGAACAAAATTATTTTCCAATGCACAATAGCATAATAAATCAATTTCCTTATGATCGCAAATATGTAAACTGAATAAAGAAAAATTGGGAATATTTGAAAGAGTTCATTAAATTGATTGATGAACAATCAAAAAAAAATTTGAGAAAATGTTTATATCTATATAATGCGAATCTAAGAAGTTTCGCGCTCGTTTGCTCATGACCCCAACGATAAAACGAGTAAGTAAACGGCAAATTGGTGAACATAAAATGAGAAAATGATGGTTGTGTTTGTGCATACTTATTTTATTCTAAAACATAGAATTTATTGAGTATATAAGAATATAGTCATTATGATAGAATTTGTATCATTATGGTACAATTTGTACCATTAATTCTTACCGACCGAAGAATTATTCTTAATATATAGGATCATTATGGATCAATAGATCTGGCTTAATTTCACAATTGGATCGGCAATAAAAACCCGAATAATCTAACAATAATAGGATTAGATCGATGAAAAATGAAAATATCTTGAAATAAGAAGAAAATAAGTTTGGTAAAATACTCTTTTGTCTTTATTCATAAATACTTGACTTATGCAAAAGTCAAGTATCACTTTAATAATTTAGAAAAGACTTGTTGTTTTCATTTTGTTGACAAATAAAGGATCGTGTAGGAAAGATGGCTGAGCGGTTCAAGGCGTAGCATTGGAACTGCTATGTAGACTTCTGTTTACCGAGGGTTCGAATCCCTCTCTTTCCGTATATTCGTATTCTTTTTTGCATCGTTTTCTCATGAATCTAAACCCAATAGCATGGTTTCATTTTCCCACAATCTCCTTCCATTTCGGAATAGAGAAAATCAAAAATATTTGAATAATATTGACAATGACATTGTCATGTAACATACAGAGGGACAGATGTGCAGAAATCCTTTCTTTTCATTCCCTTTCAATTGGGAATAATTTAAACTCGACGGGAATAGTATTCTACGACCAATAATTCATTAATCTTCAAACCGATACGCTTATTATCTATTATTTTTTTGACTAATCCACTATATTGTGACTTTTGTTTAATCCGATTTAAATGGGGTGGCACCCTCATTTTATCCTTCTGAAAAATATCTATATTTTTATTAATTATATTTCTCAATCCCTGTTTTTCTTTTATAGAGATTAAATCTTGGGGTTTGCAACGATAACTTGGTATATCTACTATACGACCATTGACCAGGATATGCCTATGGTTGACTAATTGTCTGGCTTCAGGAATAGTAAGCGCCATACCCAATCGAAAAAGGATATTATCCAAGCGCATTTCAAGTAATTGTAATAGAACCTGACCTGTTGATCCCTTGGCTCTTCTAGCAATACGAACATATTGAAGTAATTGGCGCTCTGGAAGTCCGTAATGAAAACGTAATCTTTGTTTTTCTTTTAGACGTACAGGATATTTAGAAGGTTTAAGAGGTTTAGAATGTTTTTTTTTAATAGGCTTTTGAATTCTGTTGGGTGTTTTCTTACTTAGTCCTGGTAAAGTTTTGAGACGCTTTATTATTTTTAAACGAGGTCCGCGATAACGGGACATAAAAAACTCCTTATTTCAAGAAATGAACAAATAATGTTGGAAAGAGGAATAATATAAACAGCACGAATATTGGAATGATTTATAGAGAAACAAATTATCTTCAATTTTGAAAATATTGTAGAGAGAAAAAAAGATATGTTTCAATCATTGATTTCGTTTCTAGTTGAAACGAATCATGCTACGACAGACCCGGCGGACCGACGATCCGAAAAGGAAGAGTCTTTTCCTTATTTCATAGATTTTAACAATCTATGGTTGATAATGGTAAGAAATGAAAAGAATAAAAACGAGCCAGCTATCGGGATCGAACCGATGACCATCGCATTACAAGTGCGACGCTCTCACCTCTGAGCTAAGCAGGCTCATATGCATGCAGTATGCAGTCACATACTTATTGGCTGAAATTAAAAGATCTCTTCGAAATCGCTCGAATTATAGCGAATCGAATTATAATAATGCAATTCAGATTAAAATGAAACATTGCGTCAATTTATATGAATTGATTATTATAAAACAATAATGGGGCGTGGCCAAGCGGTAAGGCAGCAGGTTTTGGTCCTGTTATTTCGAAGGTTCGAATCCTTCCGTCCCAGGTGGAACAGTATTATTGGAAATAAAAAAAAAAAAGACTCTATTTATAGAACGGAAATATGATTTCAATAAGATCTAAATAAAGAAAGGGATATTTTGCGGTATAGGATGGGAATACAGATAACAACATTACATCAAAAATGCAGAAAGAATATAATGCTCATGCAAATGCAATAATTGATGGGATATTATGATTTCGTTCTACAATAAGGGGATATGGCGGAATCGGTAGACGCTACGGACTTAAATTTTTTGAGCCTTGGTATGGAAACTTACCAAGTGATAGCATCCAAATCCAGGGAACCCTGGGATATTTTGAATGGGCAATCCTGAGCCAAATCCGATTTCTAGAGACAATAGTTTCCTTTCCGAGAAAGGGATAGGTGCAGAGACTCAACGGAAGCTATTCTAACGAATCAACATAATTTGGATTGGATACAATCCATTATTTACATAATGTCTTTTGTATTTTATTGAACGCTTGAAAAAGCGTTATATATCACCAATAAACAAAAATAACGATTAGAGTTCTAGGTTTGTTTTGAAAGAATATGCCTAGCTTCAAATTGATTGAAATTGAAGGATTTTTCATTCCATTTTTGTTAATTGGACGAGGATAAAGATAGAGTCCAATTCTACATGTCAATGTCAACAACAATGAAAATTGGAGTAGGAGGAAAATCCGTTGGTTTTATAGATCGTGAGGGTTCGAGTCCCTCTATCCCCAGGTTATCTGTTTTATTTTCGATTTGTTAGATATGTTCTTAAGAACATAAGAAGTTATCATTATATGATAAATTTGTGTCTGCTTCTCTTATATATACATCTGTGTATATAACTGTATATAACATATAATAATAATATATATATATATATATATATATATATATATATTATTATGTTTTTATTTGTATCGTTGTTTTTACTCATTCAAATGCTGTCTTTTACCTTTTTTGTTTTTAGTTGACAGGAGTTTGGTTACTGTGCTAGTATGATGCACAGGGGAACAGCCGGGATAGCTCAGTTGGTAGAGCAGAGGACTGAAAATCCTTGTGTCACCAGTTCAAATCTGGTTCCTGGCATATATATTAATATACTTAATATACTTTTATAAGTATGAAAAAGGATTAGTAGACCTTAATAATATAATGATTAGAAAATAACTAATAATAATATTGATGATTTACGAATAAATAATCATCAGTGATTCTATGTTATTGAATCCATAGGGAGTTGGTCCAAGTTATTTCAAAGGGGATAAAAAAAACGACTTGAAATAACTCGAACTAGAGAGCAATTTTCTCTATTTCATTCGTATTAATATCTTCTCGTAAAAAAAAAAGAACTAGGCCTATTCGATAGTTTCCAATTCCTTTGGAAGATTCAAAAAAAATGATTACGATTAATAGAAAGATTGAGAAAAAATAGCTTCTACCTTAGCATTATATAAAAATAGAACTAGATCGGGGTAAAGACCAATACCTATGATTGGTAGAAAGAGACAGATCAAAATAAAAAGTTCGCGTGGTCCCGAATCTTTAAAATAAGGATTCGGGACATTCAAAACCTTATATCCATAGAACATTCGACGTAACATAGATAACAAATAAATGGGAGTTAATATCATTCCAATTGCCGCTATTGCAGTAATAATGATCCGAAAGGTCGAAGAATAATTATGATTAGTAATTATACCCAAAAATATCATAAATTCTGCTACAAAACCACTCATTCCTGGCAATGCAAGAGAAGCCATTGAAAAGCTACTGAACATAGTAAAGATTTTAGGAATTGGTATAGCGATTCCTCCCATTTCATCAAGAAAAAGAGTACGTATCCTATCATAACTGGTTCCTACCAAGAAAAAAAGTGCAGCACCAATTAATCCATGAGAAATCATTTGCAAAATGGCTCCATTGAGACCTGTATATGTCATGGAACCAATTCCTATAATTACAAAACCCATATGAGATATTGATGAATAGGCTATCCTTCTTTTCAAATTGCGTTGACCCATAGAAGTTAGAGCTGCATAGATAATTTGCACTGCTCCTATTATAATCAACCACGGCGAAAACAAAGAATGAGCATGAGGTAGCAATTCCATATTGATCCGAATCAACCCGTATCCCCCCATTTTCAATAGAACTCCGGCCAAAAGCATACATGTACTATAATGTGCTTCCCCATGAGTATCCGGTAACCAGGTATGGAAAGGGAAGATTGGCAATTTTATTGCATAAGCGATCAAAAACCCTAAATATAAGAGTATTTCAAGTGCGATGGGATAATCTTTTTTAGCTAATAATTCGAAATCGAATGCTGGTCCATGAGATCCATAGAGACCCATACTTAAAGCTCCCATTAAGATAAAAATGGAACCACCCGCAGTATACAAAAGAAATTTTGTGGCTGAATAGAGACGTCTTTTTCCCCCCCACATGGATAAAAGTAAGTACACAGGAATTAGTTCCAACTCCCACATGAGAAAGAAAAGTAGAATATCTCGAGAAGCAAATAATCCCAATTGGCCACTGTACATTGCCAACATCAAGAAATACAATAATCGCGGATTTCGAGTAACTGGCCAAGCAGCTAAAGTAGCTAAAGTAGTTACAAATCCCGTTAATAAAATAAGTCCAATGGAAAATCCATCAATTCCCAGTTTCCAATGAAAATGAATAAGGTTTATCCAGTTATAATCCTCTTCCAATTGGATTAATGAATTATCAAAATGATAATGATAACGGAATATATAGGTCATTAAAAGAAGATCTAATAAGCAAATACCTAGAGTATACCATCGAATCATTTTATTTCCTTTATAGGGAAATAAAGGGATTAATAACCCCGCAGATATGGGCAAAATAACAATTATTGTTAACCAAGGTAAATTACTCATAATGAAGAGAAAAGAGACTTTCGATATCAAAACCCATGCTTTCATTTTTGGGTCGAGTATGGGTTTTGATCAGTGAAAGAGGAAAAGGAGAATGAAAAATATATATGGGATGAATCTAACTATTTTTCTTTTTTGATGGATCAGTAAGCTAGACCCATACTGCGCGTTGTTTCATGCCATAAATAAACACGTACACTTAAGAAATCCGTTGGACAAGCCGATTCACACCTCTTACAACCTACGCAGTCTTCTGTTCTTGGAGCAGAAGCAATTTGCTTAGCTTTACATCCTTCCCAAGGTATCATTTCTAATACATCTGTGGGACACGCTCGTACACACTGGGTACAACCAATACATGTATCATAAATTTTGACTGAATGTGCCATTGAATCTAAGAACTCTATAAAAACTGTTTCATTGAATAAGATTTTTTAATATATGGCCAATGACGATATATTATGAATATCAAGCAAATCAATAATTGTATTATCGGTGATATAATGAATAGATTCGGATTCTATCTGTTTGATTTATAAAACAGACAGATTTGACCGAATCTGGTCTAATCGTGTTAAACAGATCATTTGAATAATGAGTTAAATATGAATTATGCTCTTGATTGATCGTAATACTTATTTGAAATCTCTAGAAAATAAAAGATCTAGATCTATTTTTAGAGAGACAAGCCTAGTATCCATTTGAATAGTAATAGGTATACAAATTTCTCGATCTCTATTACCATTTTGACAAATTAAATTGATCGATACGAGTTGATTTTCTGTTACGATATATTGCCAAAACAATAGCTAATCCAATAGCTGCTTCAGCAGCAGCAATAGCTATAACAAAGATCGAAAAGATATCCCCCTTTACTTGTCTACTATCAAAAAAATCTGAGAATGTTACTAGGTTTAAATTAACCGCATTGAGTATTAGCTCAAGACACATAAGTGCTTTAACCATGTTTCGACTTCTTACTAGTCCATAAATACCGATAGAGAATAAATAAGCACCTAAAATAAGCGCATGTTCGAGCATAATAGAGGAACTCCTCATACCTTGATCTCTTCAGATACAAACAAAAGTGATAGTTTCTAATTTACCATTATCGAAAGAAAAAAAATGATACGATGTCGCACGAGAGCTTTCATTTTCAAACTGTTTCTTCTCGACGAGCTATAGTAATGGCTCCTATAAGAGCAACTAGAAGAATTAGAGAAATAAGTTCGAATGGAAGGAAAAAATCAGTGGATAAATGAGCCCCAATACGTTGAATATTGCTTGTTAAATCTCGTTCTAACATTTGATCTGATTTTTGAGTCAGAGATATTCCGAACCATGATATGTTCAAGATAATAGTAATTAACGAACAAAAAAGACTTGTACAAACTATTGAAGTAATGCTATCTCCGACAGTCCAGGGAGGGGCATAATTGGGATATTTTGGATTATTCATCAACATCACGGCAAATAGAATCAAAATATTAACAGCTCCTATGTAGATCAGGATTTGTGCAACAGCTACGAAATCCGCATTCAGTATAATATAGAAAAAAGAGATACAAATTAGAACTAACCCCAATGAAAGAGCGGAATAAATTATATTAGTAATTAATACTACTCCTATACCTCCTAATATAAGACTTAGCGTTAGAGGAGCCAACAAAAGAATATCATATATCGATTCAGATCGATTCATTATGTGTACAATAAGTTTGAATATTATTTCCTCCCATTCACTAAATAAAAAGTTACCCTATTTACCTATATGCTATACTGGATTTGTAATTTCATTTGATATGGGCACTGATTAATTAATCTATAGATCAATAATAGATTCCGATCAATCACACATGTGACATTATTAATGGAATGTCAATAGAATTATTCATTAATTACTGATTTGTCAAAAAAAAAGATTTTGTTTATTAGATACTCTTTGATCGCAGCGCAATCTGAATAATCGTAGAAATTATTGAATCATAAAATTTGTCCGTAGTTTCTTCAGACATACTAAGTTAATATGTTATGTTGAGCTCGGAATTGTTTGAATTGTTAAATCTTCAACAACGGATATTGGTAAACGTCCTAAAGCAATATGATCATAATTTAATTCATGACGATCATAGGTCGAAAGTTCATATTCTTCAGTCATCGCTAGACAATTTGTGGGGCAATATTCGACACAATTTCCACAAAAGATACAAATTCCAAAATCAATACTATAATTTTCCAATCGTTTTTTCCCCATATCTATTCCGACTTTCCAATCCACAACAGGTAGATTGATCGGGCATACACGGACGCATACTTCACAAGCAATACATTTATCAAATTCAAAGTGGATCCTCCCGCGAAATCGTTCTGATGGGATCCATTTTTCATAGGGATATTGAATAGTAATAGGTAAACGATTCATGTGATATAAGGTAACAAAAAAACCTTGCCCAATGTATCTCGCAGCCTGTATTGCTTGTTCACTATAATTCATAAACCCAGTTACCATGGAGAACATGTGTAAAATCTCCTTGAATAATCATTTCATAGAAATTTCTTTCTCTTCATAGATTTGATCTATCAAATTTGGATATATTGCAAAATTGATAAAAACCTCTTCACGAAGAAGAAAAGAGAGTTAGTTACAATAAAATAAGTTGGAAAGAGGCTGTTAGTAACAGATTACCCAAAGCAATAGGTAAAAGAAATTTCCACCCAAGATCCAATAATTGGTCCATTCTTATCCTAGGCAAGGTCCATCTTGCCGTGATAGAAATAAATAAGAACAGATAGGCTTTAGCTAATATAATTAGGATCCCGATTGTTATATTAACGACCCCGCTAATTCCAGAAATAGAATCCCATTCAAAATGTTCCAGAATGGGTATGAATGGAATTGATAAGTTCCATCCGCCCAAGTAAAGAACTGTCACAAAGAATGAAGAAGCTAATAGATTTAGGTAAGAAGCAACGTAAAATAAACCAAATTTGATACCCGAATATTCAGTTTGATAACCCGCTACCAATTCTTCTTCCGCTTCGGGTAAATCAAAGGGCAATCTTTCACATTCTGCCAGAGATGAGATGAAAAAAGCTAAAAACCCTATAGGTTGACGCCACAAATTCCATCCTAAAAAACCATATCTGCACTGTGCTTCAACTATATCAATTGTACTTGAACTATTGGATAATTATAGTCGACAGAAACATCACTGTTTTCATCTCTATTCCAAAACCGTACGTGAAACTTTCACTTCATACGGCTTCTCAATGGTCATTAAGAAATAAAGAAAAAAAAGCACCAGATCATAAATTGAACCAATGAGATTCCGTCTGCTACAAATAATAGGAGCTTTTGAACCTATCTTAACCTTCAGTATTTTTTTGCCAGAGAAAGAAAACTGTGTAAAGGATTACTTCGTTCTGGATAGCCATTTTTGATTTAAGTAGATAGAAACATATTGTAGATCGGGGTTTTGGGGAAGTACCACTTGATCATCCCTACCAATGTCAAGTCCTTATTGTTATCCCATTTCTATGGAAATATCTTTGGTCTAGATATCAGTTTCTTTTTTTCACTAATCTTTTTTATATCTTGGTGTTTCTCACCATCTACCTTTGCTTGATTTTTAGTATATATGACAGTAACTTCATACTTTTCTTTTGTCCTTTGCCTCCCCGCTATTGGGCCCCGATGACTAATATATGAGCTGGGGTACACAGTTTTCACTGATTGTGCATGCTCTCACTCTTGTACATGGGGGATGGGACTTAATCATCTTACTGCAAGATTTGTAAACTGTTTGATCTCACCCATATGACTATCTAGTTTTTTGATCGGAATATTCATCCCATTCACTTCTGTTTTTCCCTTTTTTAGTTATTAATAAAAAGAGGGAAAAATGAATCTCATATTCCAACGAATCACACGTAGAGATATAGATAACACACATAAAGCTAAAGGAATTTCATAACTAATAGCTTGAGCAGCAGCTCGGAGACCACCTAAAAAAGAATATTTATTATTGGATCCATATCCTGCTATAAGCAGTCCAAGGGGAGCAATACTTGAAATTGCAATCCAAAAGAAAACGCCTATACTAAGATCAATTAAAACAATGTGGCGACCAAAGGGAATTACTAAATAGCCTAAAAAAATAGGTATCACTACTACTGCTGGACCAATACTAAATAACCAAATATCCCCCCTAGATGGGATAATATCCTCTTTTAGCAGTAGTTTTATTCCATCCGTCAAAGCTTGAATAATTCCCAAAGGACCGGCGTATTCAGGTCCAATGCGTTGTTGTATTCCCGCAGATATTTTTCTTTCGAGCCATACAATAACTAATACTCCTATCGTAATTCCCAATAGAAGGATAATTATGTCAATTAGAATCCATATAAAACTATATATTTCTTTTGAAAATCCCAATCGAGAAAATAAATTGATAGCTTGTTCTTCGAGATCTGCTATATTAATCACCATTTTAACGATCAACCTCTCCCATAATGATATCTATACTACCCAAAATCGTCATGATATCGGCTAATTTCATCCTTTTAACCAGTTGAGGAGGAATCTGCAAATTAATAAAACCAGGTGGTCGGATTTTCCATCTCCAGGGAAAAATGTTATCATCTCCTATAAAAAAAATTCCTAATTCCCCCTTGGGAGCTTCTACTCTCACGTAATGTTCTTGTTTTGATAACTCAAAAGTAGGGGAAGGTTTTTTACTAATAAATCGAGATTCAAAATTGTTCCATTGCGAATCTTTTCCCTTATTTAAACGTCGAACCTCTAAATTCTCATAGGGACCTCCCGGAATTATTTCTAGGGCCTGTCTAATTATTTTTATAGATTCTTTCATTTCTCCGATTCGAAGCAAATAACGAGCTAACGAATCTCCTTCTTTTTGCCATTGGATTTCCCAATCCAATTCATCATAACATTCATAATGATCCACTTTACGAAGATCCCATTGGATTCCGGAAGCTCGTAGCATGGGTCCTGATAAACTCCAATCTATTGCTTCTTCTCTACTAATAATGCCTACTCCCTCAACTCGTTTTAAAAAGATAGGATTGCATGTAATAAGTCTTTCATATTCTGTCACTTTTGGAAAGAAATAATAGCAAAAATCGAAGCATTTATCTACCCAACCGTAGGGTAAATCTACAGCTACTCCTCCAATACGGAAATAATTATGCATCATTCGCATGCCCGTGGCAGCTTCAAATAAATCATATATCATTTCCCTCTCTCTTAAAATATAAAAGAAAGGAGTCTGCGCACCAATATCAGCCATGAAAGGTCCAAGCCATAACAAATGAGAAGCTATACGACTTAACTCTAGCATAATCATTCTAATATAGCTGGCCCTTTTAGGTATTTGAATATTTTCCAATTTTTCTGGTGCATTAACCGTTATTGCCTCTGTGAACATAGTAGCTAAATAATCCCATCGTGTTACATAGGGGAGATATTGAACAATTGTTCGGTTCTCAGCAATTTTCTCCATACCTCTATGTAAATAACCTAATATAGGTTCACAGTCAATAACATCTTCACCATCTAGAGTAACAATAAGTCGAAGAACACCATGCATTGATGGATGATGAGGACCCATACTTACCATCATGAGGTCTTTCTCCCTAGCAACCATAATCATAACTCTTCCCCGGTTAAAAAAATCAATGAGAACAAAAGAAAGAATGACTCATTAGGATCCGGAATTTAATAAAACATAATTTCTTCAAATTTCGTTCAAAATTAACGCAGTCCACGAATATCTAATTGATCGATTAAACGTTTGTAACGAAGTCTATCTTTCTTGAACAGATAAATCAGAAGTCGTTTACGTTTACCCACAATTTTCCACAAACCTCTTTGGGACGAGTAGTCTCTTCCGTGCAGGTCCAAATGTTCAGTAAGTTTTTGAATTCGACTGGTTAAATAACATACTTGAGATTCAACAGATCCTCTTTGTTCTCTAGGAATCAAAGAGGGACGAACAGACAATTTTTTGATCATAAAAAAAATATTTCCAAGTTCAATATTATTGATTTAATTTAGAGTAAGAAAAAAGAATGAGATCCATTTCTTTTTGTTCATGGTCTATATATTCCTACGTTTCGATCGAATTAGAATAAAGCTACCATATCAGCAAGATTGAATGTCGGAGTTTATCCGGTATTATTCAAAAGAATGATACACTCTCCTTTTCCATTGAGAAAGAAAAAAAGGGATGACGGAATGATTAATAAATTCCCGATCTTTAAGATCAAAAAGAAGGGCTGTAGTGGATTATAGAACCGTGTCCCTTGATCTTTCCAAGTACCTCCAAGAGACCCTAGAGATTCCCATTGCTCCTCTCTAGGGTCTTGGAGGGTGTACTATAGTTACACCACTTCCTCTAATTTATTCATTATTTTGGGGATCTTCTTCATCCGTTCCTTTGCTAAGGTAGGAAGAAAAACCCTTGGGTTTTTTTCCCATTAGTAGGTCTCTCGGGAGGTTCAGTAGGTCTCTCGGTATGTTCGGGCTTGGTCCTATTATTTTCACCTCATCCTTCTCACCGAAAAAAAACTCTCTTAAAGAAGAATAACTCGTAACATAAGAAAGAGCTTTTCTTGCGTCCGAATTTGCTTTTTTCCTCCAAACCTTGTTACGATGCTGTTTTTTGGATTTAGAGGTGCGTTTTTTTGGTACAGCCATAATATTTTTATAGTTCAATTTTATTTAGAAAAAAATATCAAATTTTTGAATATTCTATATTTTTTTATTTTGTAAACTTCTTATATTATATATCTTTAAATTCAATTCATTTTTATAGTTTAGTTCCATTTTATTTAGAAAAAAATGATAGAATATTCTATCGTTTTTTTCTTGCATTTTGCAACCTTATTAGAGAATATTTACTAGTAATAGAAGATCCACGATACAAATTGATAACAATTATCAATTCTTACATACGTATATCGAATTTTGAGTAAATGAAAACTATGTCATTTTAACAGATTCAATTATTTCTCATCTTAAGAATTCCAATTGGTTTAATTTTCTATTCAATTCTATTCTTAATACTACTATTGATCTACAATAGAAAATTTCATAAAATAAGAATGTGTGTGTACATGACTAATAGCTCAGTACCTAGACTGAAAAAGAGTTCCTTCTTGCTCATCTTACAAATATTTGATTAGTATCAGTATTGACCGGTGCAAATCTTTTGCAGAAAAAAGATGAAAAAAGGTCACAATAAATATGAAATCGATAGGATTGCATCCCATATTCTATCGTTCTTGTTTATTTATGATCTATCGTTTTTATTTTATTCTCTTCAGGGTCTAGTGGATTGGAAACCAAGAATGTGGAATATCAAAATATTGAGAATAATGATTTAATCTTCCTATGGAATTTATATACAAATATGCTCGGGTCGTACCTTTCCTTCCGCTTTCAGCTTCTGTACCAATCGGATTAGGATCCTTTTTTTTTCCAGGAGCAACTAAGAGTGTTCGCCGTACATGGGCTCTTATTAGCATTTTTCTGTTAAGCGTAGCTATGTTTCTTTCTTTCAATTTGTTCTTGCAACAGATTACCGGCGGTCCCATCTATCGGTATTTCTGGTCCTGGGTTATCAATAATAAGTTTTCATTAGAATTAGGCTATTTGATTGATCCACTTACTTCCATTATGTTAGTTTTAGTTACAACAGTTGGAACCATGGTTATGATCTACAGCGATAATTATATGTCGCATGATAAAACATATGTGAGGTTTTTCGCTTACCTTAATTTTTTCAATGCTTCTATGCTGGGGTTAGTTATTAGCCCTAATTTATTACAAATATATTTTTTTTGGGAATTAGTAGGAATGTGCTCCTATTTATTGATAGGTTTCTGGTTTACGCGACCCAGCGCGGCTAATGCTTGTCAAAAAGCATTTATAACTAATCGTGCAGGGGATTTTGGACTCTTATTAGGAATCCTAGGTTTTTATTGGGTAACAGGTAGTTTTGAATTTCAATATTTGTTTGAAAAATTCAACGAATTGACTGCCGTTGATGGGGTTGGTTCGCTCTTTTTTACTTCGTGTGCTTTTCTCTTATTTTTAGGTCCAGTAGCCAAATCTGCACAATTTCCACTTCATGTATGGTTACCTGATGCTATGGAAGGGCCTACTCCTATTTCAGCTCTTATACATGCCGCTACTATGGTAGCAGCAGGAATTTTTCTTGTAGCTCGGTTGTTTCCTCTTTTTAAAGCTCTACCTTTAATAATGTATCTTATCTCTTGGATAGGTGGAATAACAGCTCTATTGGGAGCTACTATGGCTCTCGCTCAAAAAGATCTTAAAAAAGGCTTGGCTTATTCTACTATGTCTCAATTAGGTTACATGATGTTAGCTCTAGGGATAGATTCTTATCGAATCGCTCTGTTCCATTTGATTACACATGCTTATTCCAAGGCATTATTGTTCCTAGGATCCGGATCAGTCATCCATTCCATGGAACCCATTGTTGGATATTGCCCCAGTAAAAGTCAGAATATGGCTCTTATGGGTGGTTTGAGGAAATATATGCCAATTACGGGAATCACTTTTCTTTTAGGGACACTTTCTCTTTCTGGTATTCCACCTTTTGCTTGTTTTTGGTCTAAAGACCAAATTCTTAGTGATAGTAAGTTATATTCTCCCATTTTGGGGGGAATAACTTGGTTCACAGCAGGATTAACTGCCTT
>BSBK01012671.1:52500-73243 GCA_027943335.1 Chamaecyparis obtusa
TCTTCTAACTTTATACTTTCTTTTTTACTGGTGGAAATGAGAAATCGCATTCAATATATTATAAATGTAAACCCCCTAGCCTCTTTTTATTCACGATATAAAAAAGAGCGAACAGAAATAAAAAGAGAACTAGGGATAATCAGTTTTGAACTGATGACTTTCACCACGTCAAGGTGACACTCTACCACTGAGTTATATCCCTTTCCTATCCTCATCCAGAAGGGAAATTGTAAGAGTAAGAACTTCCCATTCCCAAAGAATCGATAAATTCCACGAAACTATATCATTATTCCCCGAAAGTTATATCTTGTTCTCATACTTTTTCAAAACCTCGTAAAAAAAAGAATGAAATCATTTTTTCACTAGTTACAAATTGACATTTTCTATTGAAATACAAAATTTCATTTTGTAACTAAATAGGCAAAGAGTTCGTTTTTTTTTCTTTTTATATTTATTCTGCATTTTATATTTAGATGCACATAATAGAATTCAAAAACTTTCCCTAGATTTTCTTACCTTATATTGCCGATTGGTGCACACAGCCGCTCGGAACATATATTCTATTTATACCATTTTATCATAGGCCATCGAAATAATCCTGAGTAGCCAAACCATGCCACCCAAATCAAAGCACAAAAGTCAAAATTTTTCATCAAATTGATTCCCAGTTAAATAATGCATAACTACACGGATAAGCTGACATTAACCCGTCAATTTTGAATTGAATTTATGATTCAAAAAAATGATATTTCGAGATATCAATAAAAAATGAGCATGTTAATAATAAAAATGGATAAAAAAAAAAGATTATCACTCTCATTCTTTTTAATAGAGAAAGAAGAATGAACCCCGAAGGATTCGGATAGTTTTTTTTTCTATTTATATTTTATATATTATATATAATATATATATATATAAATACTCGAAAAACAAAAATGTCCTCAAAAGAATTGAACGAGAAGCCGTATGAGGTGAAATTCTCATGTACGGTTTTGTATAGTGGCAGTAGAGGTAACTTTTCTGTCAACTTTTCCACTATCACCCCTAAAAAACCAAACTCTGCCTTACGCAAAGTCGCTAGAGTACGATTAACTTCTAAATATGAAATCACTGCTTATATACCTGGCATTGACCATAATTTACAAGAACATTCTGTAGTATTAGTAAGAGGTGGAAGAGTTAAGGATTTGCCCGGTGTTAAATATCACATAATTCGAGGAATCTTAGATGCTGTCTCAGTCAAAAATCGGAAACAAGGGCGTTCTAGTGCGTTGTATATTCTTATCTAAGATTTGTATCATTTTATGATGATGCCATGTCAATTGCTAAAAACATGTAAAGTATATGGCTAACCCAATAACGAACGTTTTATAAGGGGACTAGAGCAGGCTAAAACAATAAGGATAATATATGTCTAAGGTTTAATATTGAATTCATTTGATAAGTTTTCCCTTACTTAGTGTGTGTTAATATAAAATTGGAAATGTCTTGACTTTTTTGGAGCAGATTCAATTCAAATAGCATTGATTTAAAACACCCTTTCCTTTTTTTATACTCTTTTTAAAACCTAAGGACCTAATCGTATAGATATAGAAAATACAAGATTTCTAATCATAGCAAAAGAAAGGAAACGGATACTCAATTGAGAATGAGTAAACATAATTCTATGCATAAGAATATATATTATATCATATATATAATATGCAGATAGAATCATGTGGAAAGCCGTATTCGACGAAAGTCGTATGTACGGTTTGGAGGGAGATCTTTGCCGCCTTTAGAGATCCCCCCTACAATATGGAGTTAAAAAGCCGAAATAAGTAATGATTAGTCTTTATGAAATAAATTTATGAACCTTTTTCACACTCATGTCACGTCAAAGTACTGTAGAAAAGAAAATTGATAAATTTGATCCGATTTATCATAATCGATTAGTTAACATGGTCGTTAACCGTATTCTTAAACACGGAAAAAAATCATTAGCTTATCGAATTTTTTATCAATCTCTAGAAAAGATTCACGAAAAAACAGAGAAAAATCCACTAATTGTTCTACGTCAAGCAATAGACAAATTAACTCCCAAATTGATAGTAAAATCAAAACGTGTAAGTGGATCCACTTATCAAGTTCCGATTGAAATAAAAGAGAAAGAAGGAAAAATACTTGCTATTCGTTGGTTATTAGAGTCATCCCGAAAACGTTCTGGTCCAAATATGCAATTCAAATTGAGTTACGAAATAATGGATGCTGCCAGAGAGAAAGGCAATGCTATACGCAAGAAGGAAGAGATTCATAAAATGGCAGAATCCAATAAAGCTTTTGCACATTACCGTTAATCCATTAACTATATAAAATAGATCTACAGATCTATTCCATTCTGATCAATAAAAGAAAACTTACTTTATCAAAATTTTATTGGAACGAAAACGAAAGGAAAAGAAGAATGAAAAAGAAATCATAGATAAATGATAATAAGGAGATTCTAAAGAAAATGTTGCTTAAATATTAATTGAAGTTACTAACTAATGATCCGGACAAAATGAAAAATGCATTTTCAATTAATACCTTTAAATCATTTTTATGAAAGAATTTCATTTGCTTCTCTTCTATGGAAGTTCCATTTTTCCAGAATGCATCCTTATTTTTGGCCTATTTCTTCTTCTAGTAATCGATTTCATTTCTGATCAGAAAAAGACAACTTGGTTCTATTTCATCTCTTTAACAAGTTTAGTGCTAAGCATAGCTTTTTTGTTATTTCAATGGAGAGAAGAACCTACGATCAGTTTTTTTGGTAATTTCCAAACAAACAATTTTAATAAAATATTTCGGTTTCTCATTTTATTATGTTCCACTTTATGTATTCCTCTATCCGTGGAATACATTCAATGTACAGAAATGGCTGTAACAGAGTTTTTGTTATTCATATTAACAGCTACTTTAGGAGGAATGTTTTTATGTGGTGCTAATGATTTAACAACTATCTTCGTATCTTTAGAATGTTTAAGTCTATGTTCTTATCTATTATCTGGATATACCAAAAGAGATGTACGGTCTAATGAGGCTATTATGAAATATTTACTTATGGGTGGAACAAGTTCTTCCATTCTTGCTTATGGTCTTTCTTGGCTATATGGTCTATCTGGAGGTGAGATTGAAATTCAAGAAATAGCCAATGGTCTTATAAATACACAAATGTATAACTCTCCAGGAATTTGGATTGCACTTTTCTCTATAACGGTAGGAATTGCATTCAAGCTTTCTTTAGTTCCTTTTCATCAATGGACCCCCGATGTATATGAAGGAGTGCGATTCGTTTTACAAATAGAAACTCTATAGACATGTGGAAAAAAGATTGTTATTCCCACTTGGACTAAGACATAACTTTTACCAAAAATTTGAATTGAATTAAGGTAAAGCAAAGTAAGAAACAAACGAATTTTTTTTTGATTTGAATAAATAACTTTTACAAATTAATTATTACGGGTAGTTTTTACAAAGGATCAGATTAATGACGTGTATAATATTTTTATTCTTAACGTAGATGCTATATAGTAAGTTTTCATTCTTCAGAAACTACGAGTGTAAAAAAGAAGGCATCCGTCGACAAAAAGATTACCCTAAGATGAGCATCTCATGACTATTCAGAACGATTTAAATCAGATGGTTTTATTTTTTCTTTTTAACTCTTTCATAACTGAACTTAAAAAATAAGAAAAAAAAAAAAAAGATTGACCATACCATAATAACCACTGAGTAAGGATTCCTCGGAAAGTTAAGGATTAGTTATTCTTTATATCAATTGAATAGATTCAATCTTATACATACACGAGGAAGGTAATAAAAAAAAAAAAGAGAATCAAACGATTATGCTCATTTTTTTATCACTTAGGAGCCGTGCGAGAAGAAAGTCTCATGCACGGTTCTGAATGAGAGAAAGGAGGGAAAATTCCTCTTTTCGACTCTAACTCCCCCACTCCAGTCGTTGCTTTTATTTCTGTTATTTCAAAAGTAGCTGCTTCAGCTTTAGCCACTAGAATTTTTGACATTATTTTTTATTTTTCATTGAACGAATGGCATCTTCTTTTGGAAATATCAGCTATTCTTAGCATGATATTAGGAAATTTAATTGCTATTACTCAAACAAGTATAAAACGTATGCTTGCATATTCATCGATAGGTCAAATTGGATATATGCTTATTGGAATAATTGATAAAGACTCAAACAATGGATATGCAAGTATGATAACTTATATGCTGCTCTATATTTTTATGAATTTAGGAACTTTTGCTTGTATTGTATTATTCAGTCTACGTACAGGAACAGATAACATTCGGGATTATGCAGGATTATATATGAAAGACCCTTTTTCAGCTTTGTCTTTATCTTTATGTCTGCTATCTCTAGGGGGGATTCCTCCATTAGCAGGTTTTTTTGGAAAACTTTATCTATTCTGGTGTGGATGGCAAGCAGGCTCCTATTTATTAGTTTCGATAGGACTCTTTATGAGTGTTGTTTCCATATATTATTATCTGAAAATAATTAAGTTATTAATGACTGAAAGAAACAAAGAAATAACTCCCTACGTGCAAAATTATAGATTATCTTCTTCAATCTCAAAAAATTATATCGAATTTAGTATGATTATATGTGTAATAGCATCTACTTTACTGGGAATAATAATGAATCCAATTATTGCAATTGCCCAGGATACATTATTTTAGAGATTGAGATTTTTTCTATAGAATTTTTCTTACTTACTAACTCAAAAAAGTCAGAATTGCCCTAATATTCATATTCTTAAAATCGCAGGGAATAGGCTGAAATTATAAGATGAACTTCTAATTACAAAATCAACTTGATCGTTAAATTAGAAGTTCATTTTGTACCAAAATATAGATTTTCTATCTGATAAAAAGTCGTTCAAACGTGCGTAAATGAATTACAAATATTTGAAAATATTTTGTAATTCTTAACTTCTATTTAAGATTAAAAGAGATAGTTAAGAATTACAAAACAGGGATGGAGATAATCTAATCTCGATACTGAATTGAATCGAGATAACCTTGCTGCGATTCTTTCATCTCAAAAATATTGTGAGCAGAGTGTAATAACTGCTTATTGTGCATCCAGCAGGAATTGAACCCGCGACTTCCCAATTATGAGTTGGGTGCTTTTACCATTCAGCCATGGATGCTATGGTAAAGTGATTTTATTAGAATCAATATGGTAACCAATTGAATTCTCATTTTCAACAAAAAATAGATTTGGGATTGTTAGCAATTTCTGTAGGACAAAATGCTAATTAATGAATAATACAGATAGATAAGATCGTATAAATAGAGATTCTTTAATTAATTACGTTCTTTTCTATATATCTATTGTTCTAAATAGGGCATAAAAATCCTATTTTTGGTATATTTGGCTTCGTATTCGTATAATATATTTGTTATAATATTAATGTTGAAATATTGTATTATTTACTAATTCAATTCTATCTCAATAACAATCAACTTTTTTTTGACGAATTATTCAATAGTTAGTTGAATAAGTTGTATTAACTACCTCTTACTTATTATAATTATTTTTAATAAGTAATAATTTAAATTTTTTTATAGAACAAAACAACATAATGAACAGAAAAAAACCGTGGTCTACGGATCCTATTGGAAAGACCCAAGAAATAGCTTGGTTCTTTAGCGTTCAGTCGAAATTTCAAGATTACATGATGGAAATATTCGTTCCATGGAACGAATCCAATTTGGTGAGATTGCTAAGTCAAATATTTTCTGGTCGAGAAAGTGTTGTTAAGCTTTTTGATTTTCGGATTCTTAGTACATTACTTATACGGGATATACGTATATTTATTTTAAAAGGTCAAGCAATAAAAGCTGTAATGATAATAGCATTACCATTACTTTTCTCTTTTTTAAATACTCGAGCCTTAATTGAAAGAAATAAATCATCATATAATTTGATGAAGATATTTCCAGCTGTACAACATCTTGGAGCTAGAGCTAGAAAGGAAAATTTGTTGCTCGTTCCGCATCTTTTTATGTTTTCGCCAAAAGCCAAAAGGAGATATCAACGTTGCTTGCTCAATCCAAAAGAACATGTTTGGATTTTATCCAGTTCTAACACAAATCTGAATCAGAAAAATAGAATATCAGAGAAGCAAGAAACAATAAATTGGGAAAGCCCTTTGGAAAAAGAATCTAATGGTATCGAATGGGAGATTGATTCATCTTTTAATTCAATTCCAAACGAATATTGGGAACCTGAAACAGAACCTGAAAACCTTTATGAATGGAAAGAATCAATACTTTATCGTCATCGAAGCAAAGTTATTGAGGAACTAGAAAACAAAATCGAACAATTAGAAGAAAAACTAGTTCAAGTAGAAGAAGAATTCGCTCTCTCTTCAGAACCAGAACAATTCAAAAGTTTAGAAAGGGAAAGGAAACAAAGAGTTCGAGAAATCGAAAGATACAAAGAAGGGCTACGAAGAATAAAGAAACTATGTGAGAAAAGATCGCAAGAAATGGAACAAGAAAAAATGTTCCAAGAAGAATCAGATCAAGCAAGAGAATCTTTTTCCTTTTCAGAGTCGGAAGTTTTTGAAAGGTTGTTTGAGCATTTGTCAATAGATGAATCATGTATAAGTATTAATTATACTAATAAACCGAGTGAAAAATTTAAATTGTTGAAAGAGCGACAAGACGCTTTTCAATATTTCAGGGGATTAGAAAAGAATAGAATCGTTGATCTATGGAAGGTTAAAACATTTCTTAAAAATCCTCCTGTAAATTATGATATTTTACCAGATCCCGAATGGAACATCAGCAAAGATATAAACCAATTCAATTGTATTCGATTTATGAATAAGAATTCATCTTCAAGATCTCCCTCATCCTGTGATCAAAATAAAGAACAATTAGCATTAAACGATGATTTTCAATTGAAACAATTTGTTCTTAAAATAACGGATCAATTTACTCTATCAATAACTAGGCCTAATCATATTTCTTACCCTAATGATGCAATTGACGTGGATATCGATCATCGTGTGAATGAATTACATTTATTCAACCAGACTTTATTGAAGTGCTTTAATTACTTCTTCAATTACAGAGATGAATTAACGCATGATTCTTTCCTTAGAGTACTCAATATTTTTGAAAAAAAGAAAACATCAGAAGATGATAACACTGAACAACTAATATTGAATAAAATAGTGAATAAAATTCAAATAGTGAATAAAGACAAGATTCAAGCTGACGAGCATGTGAAAATTGATAAATTCGATTTTTTGAAGAACGTTGAAGATTTTGTATTGAACGATTTAAAATCCGAAACTGTATTAGACGATTTAGAATCGTTCCAGAAGTATTATTTGGAATATCATAAATACTATATGGAATTAAAAAGATACTCTTTGGAATTACAGAAAGTATTGAATAAGAATAAATACTATTTGGAATTACAGAAAGTATTGAATAAATACTATTTGAAATTACAAAGATACTCTTTGGAATTACAGAAAGTATTGAATAAGAATAAATACTATTTGGAATTACAGAAAGTATTGAATAAATACTATTTGAAATTACAAAAGGCATTCCATAAATACTCTTTGGCATTCCATGAATACTCTTTTGAATTACAGAAAGTCTTAAATAAGAATAAATTGGAATCACAAAAAGTATTAGATAAATACTATTTGGAATTACATAACTATTTGGGATATTTCTATGTGGAATTACAAAAATATTCTTTGGAATTACAGAAAGTATTGAATAAGAATAAATACTATATGGAATTACAAAAATATTCTTTGGAATTACAGAAAGTATTGAATAAGAATAAATATTATTTGGAATTCATCTATTTTATCAAAACATTAAGTCGCAATTTGAATAATGTGACGCAAGATGCAATTAACCAGTATTCATCAAGTTGGATACTATGTCAGAAAGAATATTTGGAGCGCCCTTTTTTTCGACCTGTTGAGTTGAGAAATCCAAATTTTTTAAACGCTTTTGTATTATCCATTCAGATCGAATACTTTCAAAAAAGATTAGAATATCTCTTGTCCATTTCCAAACAAAACAATTTCAAAAAGAGAGTGTTAGATCCAATTGAATTATCGATTACTCAACATTGGAGTTGGTTTGGACCAATTTTGGATAGTAAAATTAATAAAATTCTCTGGGACAATCTTAATAGTTCTCAAATTCTCTGGGACAAGCTTAATGGAAATGTCTGGGACAAGCTTAATGAAAATGAAATAAAATCTAAATCAATTCCTAATCTTGAATTCTCGATCAATAAACCAACATTAGATTTGAATGAGAAAAAACCAATAATTGAATTTATTATTGACTTCTTCGATAATGGAAAAAATTACATGGAATTATTGGAATTATTGAATAACGCGGGTCTTTCGGAAATATTCGATAATCAAGACAATTGGTTGAATCCTTTAAAACTATCTAATAAAAATTCATTGAGAGCTTCTTTTTACAAAGCAAATACCTTTGAATTTTTAGATTATTTACACCGTCCTCGTCTTTTTTATAAAAAAAGATTGGCTTCTTACATGGGAAAGATTAATATCAAAAATAAGAATGTAACCTATGGACAATTATTAAATTTAGTTCCCATTCATAACAATCTGTTTTCTTCCTCTATTAGTGAAATGAGAGCTGTGTATTCAGAGAAAGAAACTATCTCACTCATAAAGTCACAAGTCAATATATTATTGGATAAATATTTACGTGACAAAGTGCTAATTCATGATTTGCATAAATCGTCTAATTTACTGGATAAATTGAATTCTATTCTTCGTAGAAATATCAATTTATCGATTGAAGATATTTCTAAACCTCCTTTAATAAGCCTACAAATTGTCAATTTTGACAAAAACTCTTGCTATCCTTTTTTAAATAGTTCAGATTTAGAAGAAAAGACCTCTAGTCAGTATTCTAAAAACAGTTTTAGTTCCAACATAGATCTTATTCAAACTCAATCTTATCAAGATGATGTATTGTCCGAAATATTTTTGCGAATAAAGAAAATTGTAGAAAAAGAAGAAAAATATAGTTCAACAGAAAGTTTAGAACACATAATAGAAGACAAAGCCATAGGTGACTTTATGGAAGACAAAGCCATAGGTGACTTTATTGAAGTCAAAGACATAGGTGACTTTTTTAATAAAGAAAAACTAAAGTTTTTCTTTTCAAAACTAAAGTTTCTCATTTCTTTTAATGAAATAAATTTTAATTTTGAGAAATGGGGTTTGTTTCAAACATATAGGTCATGGTTGTGGCTTTTGACTTCCACAGGGTGGAAATATACTAAAAATCTATTTTTAGCTACTTTTCCGGAAATAACAATAAATAGTATTGATCAGTTAGTATCAATGCCGGACAATATTAGGCAAAATTGGAATCACAATTTGAATATTTTGTGGGCACTTTATCATCAATTTTGGACACTTCTAAAGTGGGAATTTAGAAATAAAATTGATCAAATTCTCACAATATTGAAGAATCAAATTCTCACAATATTGAATGATCAAATTCTCCCGATATTGAATGATCAAATTCTCCCGATATTGAATGATCAAATTCTCCCGATGTTGAATCTTATGTTATCCCGCTGGAATATTGACAAATATTGGCAAGTAGCAAATGAAAAAGTACTTAAAGCAGCACTTGAGGGAAAGGATCTATCAATATCATTTGATACATGGAAATATATACAAAATGTTCGGGAATATGATATTTTTCTTTGTATCTTCGTTGGATTTTTCTTTTATATTTCCTCCATAATTCCCTTATTCTTGATTCAGTTCTATAGGAACTTCTATCTGATCAGATTTTTGCAGTATTCCCATTGCTCCGAGAGAGTAGGAGAAATGATTAGATCTTATAAAAGACTTAGAAATTTTTCTAATTTAAATTGGTATGGTTCTTGGCTTACATTTGTGGACTATATCGAGATGGAGTCGGATCCTGATGATATAGGATTATTTCTACTATTGAAAATTTGGTATGTAAAAAATATTCAATTTTCATATCGTTCTTGGTTCTCGTTGCCTTGGTTCCAGCGGGATTCTGGAGACTGTGGGAAATATAAATCACTTGTAAAAAAAATTTTGTACGAATTTGAAGTAGATGACTTCCTTTTGAGAGAAAATCGATTGTTTTTACTACAAGAACAAATCTCTCAATTTGAATCGAAGTTAACCCCCCCTATTGGTTTGTTTCATGAATTGGAAACAAGAAAACAGCCAGGACTTCTTTACTTTCGATATTTAGCTGAATTTATTCAGCGAGGCCTTAGAATAGGCTTAATGAATTCCGAATTAAATTCATTGTTTTTAGCAGAAATGCCGATCTTCGCTGCTTTTTATCAGAAGATGACTTCCGTACCAATTCGCCCATCTTTATATGACCACGTGAGATTCTACCCACTCTACCCAGTACCGTCCTTTTCGAATCGAATTTTATTGATAGGGCCTAAGGAAACTGGACGATCGTACTTGGCTAAAAGTTTAGCAGCAGATTCTTATTTACCTTTAATAAGAATATCTCCTAAAAGTTTTTTGAGGCAGCAGAAACTTCTGTCTCGCTATGAACCCGAGTATACATCTTCGGCTAAACAATCATACCTTGAGCATGAAAATATCCTCAGGTCTCTCGGCTGGTCAGGCAGGCCAAAAGACATACATGAGAATGAGCATTATGAAAAAAAACCTCATAACTTTTTGTATGACCGAAGCCGAAGGGAGAATCCTAACCCTCCAGAGTATTTTGCGAGAAGAGTAATCCAATTCCAATTTGCACTCAAATTGGCAAAATTGATGTCTCCTTGCGTCATATGGATTCCAAGCATTCATGAACTGAATGATTACTATTACCTTCTTGCATTATTGGTAGAACTCCTTGGGGATCCATATAATCCGAGTGATGGTGAAAAAGAAACCACCATAAAACAAAATATTGTTGTTATTGCTTCAACTGATATTCCAAAAAAAATTGATCCAGTTCTAATAAGTCCTCCTCGTAGTAAACGAAGATTCGATACATTTATTAATACTAAAAAGTTGCCTGCTCCATATCGAGAAAAAGAATTTCCTTTGCTTTTACGTAACAAAGGGCTCTACTTGAAAAAAGAATGGAACTGCTATGATGAATTTGGATTAACTACCAAAGGCTTTACTGCGCAAGATCTAGCAAAACTTGCTGATGAAATATTTCTAATTAGCATGAGCCAAAATACTTCAGCTATAGACAATGATATAATTGGAGTAGCTTTGTATAGATCAAATTGGGGTCCTTGCAATTATAATCTGAAATTCAGTGAATTTTTTCAAGGACTTCCCTATAAGATAGGAAAAGCCATTATACAAAATAAACTAACGTATTTAAAAAATTCCCTAAGGCTTAATCTAGATTTCCAGGGTCGAAGGGCAAATTATTTGCATCAATGGTATTTAGAACCTTCAATTGCCGGAACAGCTGCGAAAGAGTTCACCGTATTCTATCATATTTTGGGTTGCTTGGCCGGATCAGTAGCGCAAGATTGTTGGTTTTTATCGGAATCAAACAGAGAGAATTGGAGTCCTTTTGATCCTTTTATTGAAAATGATTTCATTCTAGCTTCGAATCTTTTACAGGGTCTTCTGGAAGAGTTTCCATCGTTGGCAATATATCGGGGTAATTCTGATTCCATCACAATTGCTCCTCAGTTCAAAAAAGATACGATGCAAAAAGGATTATCTTCTTTACTAGATAAAATCGTTTTATCTAAAGAATTAAGAAATTCCTACGGAACAGAGGATGAAACTCCTATAGTTTGTGATTCTAGGACCTGGCGTTTTAGTTTTATTCGCAGCAATCGATTTGAGCATATCAAAGATATAACAATAGAAAATCCATTATTGGATTATCTTCATCTGTTTGGAAGCTTTCAAGAAAGACCGACCCGTCTTTCTAGCTTGTATTGGAAGAAATTTCTGATGTCTGGCCCCGACTTACGGCCTGTTTATGGTGGGAAGGACGATATTGTAGAAAGACAGACAGCTGCTTACTGGGAAGCAAAATTATTATACAAAAAGTTTCAAAGGCTGGGAATATATCAATTTGACACAGAAGAGTATGCACTGGAATATCAACCTTTAAATACACCAGTAATCTGTCTGGCTCGTCGATTTCTTTGGGATCCCGTGAGTATTCGCTTTCTAAATAAGCACCCTGCTTTTGAACGAAGAGAACTTTTGGTTTCTAAAGAAATCGTGAAGAGTATTTATCTTACTTATTCTAAAACAAGAGAGCTAAATGTCAGTATTAAAAAATCGTTAAAAGCTATTCGAAAGCGTAAAAGGGTGAGAAAAATAGCCCTAGAAATGAAAATTCAGACTAATGATGACGATTTACCTCTTAGCATTAAAATGGAAGAAAGAGAACATTTTGAAACTTTCAAACGCTTTCAAGAAATTGGTATCCGATTGAGACGTGTATTACCCTATCCCCAATCGGTGGTAAGTGAACGTTGGTTCCGTGAAAAAACACGGGATGATAAATTTAAACAACGTTTGCTCAAGGGAGAAAGGGAAAATAGAGATTTATTATCTAATGAATCTCTTATTTATAAGACTCTATCCGAAAGTCATGAATATTTATCAAATTTATTCTTCTCTAATAGAATGTTATTTAAACAAATGATCGATACATTGGTAAAAACAAAATGGCTTTCTACAAATGACATTGATTGCTTATTAGCGGAAGGATTGAATAAGAAAAAAAAAGCCTAGATCTTTAATTAATTTCAATATAAATTGATATTTTATGTAAGAGTAAGCATAGTAATAAATATGAGCCAAGTCAGTTCTCTTGAACTTGATGAGATATTCTCTACTATGTTTACTCTTTATTTATTTTACTTATTTTATTTAGGTTATACCTAGTATACTTTCCGAAGAAAAAATATTTCATTTGCTTCTTTCTATATATTATTTGTTCAAATTCGATTGGTCCGGATTTTGCAAAACCTTCAAAACAACAATTGTTCATTCAATAGGCATTACAATATGTGTGCCTTGAAGAGGACTCGAACCTCCACGCTATTTAGCACGACATTTTGAGTGTCGCGTGTCTACCATTTCACCATCAAGGCATCCAAGAAGCTAATTTTATTTCATGGAATATTTCACAATACAATATTATTCATCATATATAGAGTTCAATAGTAGAAGAGAAAGTGGATCGGAATATTCATATCGATCTATGCCGCCTTATAGATATCATTTATATCAATATATTTTTATTATTAGATAATTTACATTAATCGATCTAATAGACGTAACATTTTTTTCTTTTTCAATTCAATAGAACTCGGTTACCCAAATCAGAATATCTTCAAAACAGAATTTTCTATGTAGTCTGTATCATATACAACTATAGTTTAATTCTATTTATTGAACTATTAATAAAGGTGGATGTAGGCATTTGTAGTTTATTTGTAAATGATAGTAAAGGAGAAATATTTATGTATGAAGTTCAATGTCTAGATTTAGTACTTACACAGAAAAGTGTTAGTCTTTTTGAAAAAAATCAATATATTTTAAATGTCGATTCGGGATCGAATAAAACAAAGATCAAAAATTGGATTGAACTTTTCTTCAATGTGAAAGTAATAGGAATCAATAGTTATCGACCCCCGCAAAAGAAAGAAAAAAGAGGAAATAGAAAACAAATAATGAAACATAGAATGCATTATAAACGTATGATTATTACACTAAAACCAGGTGATTCTATTCCACTTTTTCCTTCAAAATGAAACTTATTTAATTGCCAAACATGAACACCCGTTCGTACAGGACTTTTATTCCGGGCACACGTGATAAATCTCTATCAAGTTTTGATGAAAAAGTCCAATCTCATCCACAAAAGAAATTGACTTCCGGTCGGCATCGTTGTGGGAAAGGTCGTAATAACAGTGGAATTATTACCATACGTCATAGAGGAGGAGGTCACAAGCGTCTGTATCGTCAAATTGATTTTCGACGGAGTGAAAAAAACATACTAGGAAAAATTGTAACAATAGAGAGTGACCCTAATAGAAGTGCATATATCTGTCTTGTGCACTATAGAAATGGTAAAAAGACATATATTTTGCATCCGAGAGGGGTTATGATTGGAGATACTATTCTTTCCGGTCCAAGAGCTCCCATATCAATGGGAAATGCCCTACCTTTGAGTGCGGTTTGAATTATTAATTTACGTAATTGGAAATAACCAATTGGGTTTACAGCAAAACCTTAAAATCTATCACTGATCCGACTAGAATAGTTTGATGGGATCAATCCCAAAGGGAAACTGAGGATAAAGAGCAGCGGGTGATTGAGTTCAATAGTTTCTGGAATTAATTATTGACTCCAGAGATATGATAATATGGAGAAGACTTAATTGTCTGAAGCAGAAACAACTAAGGTAAAGGAACCCTTGTTATGAAGAGAAAAACAAGTAACTCACATTTGATTTGATGGTCAAAGGCAGATTCGAAGCTGAACAGTGAAAATATTTTTTTTTTTCTAAAAAAAGAAAATCTCTATTTCAAATGCCTCCTACGTTATCCGGAAGATGCGAAAGCATTAACGTAATTTGATAAAGTCATTCATTCTGAATGCTACATGAAAAAAGAACATAAGCCAGATGATGGAATAAAAAAACCTAGGATGTACAGAATAAGGACATAAGGAATTTCAAGTATGCCCTTCATCTTTAATCTCTCTATAAAATAGATTAAGAATAACATTTATTCACATCCAGAAAGCTGTATGCCCTGAGAGAGGCTTGTACAGTTTGGGAAGGGATTTTTACAAATTAAAGGTCTACTTCAACCAATATACCTTTAGGCACGACTATACATAATGTCGAAGTACAAGTCGGAAAAGGCGGACAATTAGCTAGAGCAGCGGGTGCTGTGGCAGAATTGATCGCAAAAGAAGGCCGATTGACCACATTAAGATTACCATCTGGGGAGGTTCGTTTAATATCTGAGAACTGCTCAGCAACAATTGGACAAGTAGGCAACGTTAAATGGAAAAATAGAACTTTAAGTAAAGCTGGGTCAAAACGTTGGCTGGGTAAACGTCCTGAAGTAAGAGGAATAGTTATGAATGCTGTGGATCATCCTCATGGGGGTGGTGAAGGAAGAGCTCCAATTGGCAGAAAAAAACCCCTGACCCCTTGGGGCTATAGCGCACTTGGAAGAAAGAGTCGGAAGAGAAATAAATATAGCGATGTTTCAATCCTTCGTCGACGTAAGTAGGAATAGTTGTAAATCCATTTTTTATTTTCTATCAATAAAAAGAAAGGTAATTAACCATGGCACGTTCACTAAGAAAAAATACTTTTGTATCTAATGATTTGTTAAGTAAAATAGATAATCTAAACATGAATAAAGAGAAGAAGATAATAGTAACCTGGTCTCGGAGATCTGCCATTGTACCCGCAATGATTGGTCATACCATTGCTGTTCATAATGGAAAGTTACATTTACCCATTTTTATAACAAATGGTATGATAAACCACAAATTAGGAGAATTTGCACCTACTTCCATTTTCCAGGGACATGCAAAAAAGGATAAAAAATCGAAAAACGATAAAAAAAAAAAATAAGATAAAAGGAACAAAATAAAAAAAAAAGAGAGAGAGAGAAACGATAAAAAAGTCTCGTTGTAAATAGTATACATTAATTCATTATGGAGGATGAAGATGAAATTTATATTTAAAAATAGGAATTTAGATTTAAATTCAACTATAAGAATACGAGCTGTAGCTAAACATGTACGTATGTCTTCTAATAAAGCGCGTAGAGTAGCCCATCTACTTCGTAATTCTACCTATATACAGGCACTTGCGATATTGACTTTCATGGATTATAGAGCATGTGAGCCCATATACAAAGTACTTGTTTCTGCAGCCGAAAATGCATATTCATTTATGGGTATACATAAGTGCTATTTAGCTGTCCTTGCGGCTGAAGTGAATGAAGGTCCTATTTTGAAAAGATTTCGACCTAGAGCTCGGGGTCGTGGTTATCCAATACAGAAATCCACTTGTCATATAAGTATTACATTATTTTACGATACATCATCGGATTTCTCTAATTCAACTCCCGATTACATTACAGTACGATGAAACATTGGATTACGATAAAAGATACATTACGGATTTATAATGGTCAAAAAATAGAAACAAAATATCCAAATAGAGGCAAGCATAATCCATTTATGCCGCAAATATACTACTACTTGCAAAAAAGTATTCAAAAAAAATATGTATGGGAAACAAAATAAATCCACTTGGTTTTAGACTTGGTTTTACTCAAAACCATTGTTCCCTTTGGTTTGAAGAAAGGGATTATTCCGAAGATCTACGAGAAGATGAGAGAATATATAATTGCATCGAAAATTATGTACAACATATCAAAAGTTCTAGCAATTCTAGTTATGGAGGAATTACACGTATAGAGATTCTGAAACAGGCCGAATTGATTTCGGTAAATATATATATTGCATTTGTCGATTTGTTTATCGAAAAAAAAGGGCCAAGAAAAAAAGAAAAAAAAGATGAAGAAAAAGAAGAAATTAAGGAATTAAGAAAGGAAGTACAAAGTATGCTTGTACAAAGTATGCTTAATTCTGTAAACAGAAAACTTGTTATTTCTATAGAAAAAGTGGATAAACCTTACAGAGAACCCAAAATTCTTGCGGAATATATTGCTCTACAACTAAAGGAGAGAGTTGAAATAAGAAAAATAATGAAAAAAGCTATTCAACTGGCTGAAAAGGCAAATGTAGAAGGTGTTAAAATAAAAATTAAAGGGCGTCTTAACGGAATTGAGAGAGCCCGGAAAGAATCGGCTATGAAAGGTAGAGTGCCCCTACAGACCCTTCGAGCTAAAATTGATTATTGTTATTATGCGGTTCAAACCGTCTATGGAGTATTGGGGATCAAAATTTGGATCTTTGTTTAAGATGAGCAATATCTTTCTCTAATCTAACCAATCATAAATCTTAAATTCTAGAAGATCAAATAAAAATAATGAAACATCTTGGAGCAGTGCTATGCTTAGTGTGCGACTCGTTGAGATCAAGCTTTTGCTTCTTTTCTAAAATGATAGAAAACTCCAAATAAAAACAAATTGGTCTCTAGTATATTTGTTTTATCTTAATTACTAAGATCCAATAAGCTAGTTATTTAACTATAGATAGTTCTATCAAATGAACGAAAGACTTTTTTCCACGAAGAGACAAACCTATATCTCTCGTAAAGGGAAAAAGAGTCTTTGGTAATGCAAGAAAAGAAAAAGGGAAGGAGAAAAAGAGAAAATGAAATCTTCTTCCTTACAGTATTGTATGGTTCATAAATCACCCCCAAAGAGCAGTGTGATAAAGCATAAGAATTATCCTGATTATTTCTATTCAGTTTATAAAAAGAGCTTTGGATCAATGGAAACTAAGAAAATTGATTCTTGTAAAATAAGAGCTCCATTGCAGAGGGTATACCTAAGCAGCCATTTGAAAGCTATGGGAACGATGGAACCTGTGACTGCATAAGATCATATAGAAATCTTAATCATTCATTGGATAGGATGGCGAAATAAACCAATAAAGAATAAATTGAATTGGAGTCCCCCAAATAACTTAGAGTTAATATTCGCCTGTAAGATACTTATTGGGCATATAGAGGTATTTGTATCCTTATATTATATGAATAATATATGTGTAATGAGTAAATACAGATTTATTTCTAGTACCTAACTATTTAAATGATCCAAATTTGCCATAGATTCTTCACAAGGAGCCGGATGAGAAGAAATTTTCATATCCGGTTCTGAAATAGAGATGGAATTCAAATAGTATTATATTATACAACCATCGACTAGAACCCAAAAAGAACGAAATTTCGTCACCAACATAGGGGAAGAATCAAGGGAATATCTTCTCGGGGTAATCGCATTTGTTTTGGTAGATTTGCTCTTCAGGCATTGGAACCTGTTTGGATAACATCTGGGCAGATAGAAGCAGGACGACGAGCAATTACTCGTTATGCCCGTCGCGGCGTAAAAATATGGATACGTATATTTCCCGACAAACCTATTAGAACGAGACCTGCAGAAATACGTATGGGTTCGGGGAAAGCCAAGGGATCTCCGGAATATTGGGTATCCGTCGTCAAACCAGGTCGAATACTTTATGAAATAAGTGGAGTATCAGAGACTATAGCTAGAGCAGCTTTTCAAATCGTTGCATATAAAATGCCTATACATACTAAATTTATTACTAGTTCGCGTAAATAATGCCGAACCAAAGAGATATTTCTGGTAGAAAAAGATCATTGAATTGCTAAGAAATACTTTTTTTCTGCCGAGGTAACAATTCTTTTGGAGGAAAAATGATTCAGTCCCAAACTTACTTGAATGTAGCAGACAACAGTGGAGCCCGAAAATTAATGTGTATTCGAGTGCTAGGAGCAGGTAATCGTAACACCGCTAATATCGGCGATATTATCATCGCTATAATTAAAGAAGCAGCACCTAATATGCCTCTGCAAGAATCAGAAATAGTTAGAGCCGTAGTTATACGTACGTGTAAAGAACTTAAACGTAGCGATGGAATGATAATACGATCTGATGACAATGCAGCAGTTGTCATTGATCAGAAAGGAAATCCAAGAGGAACTCGAGTTTTTGGTTCAGTTACTGAGGAATTGAGAGAATTGAATTTCACCAAAATAATCTCATTGGCTCCTGAAGTACTATAAATACTTATAAATTATGTAGAAGTAATGTCAGGCATATTCCTAAAAAAGATAAACATGCCTTTATATTGAGCTTGTAAATTCTTAAGAATTAGTTCGTCATGGGTAATGATACTATTGCTAATTTAATGACTTATATAAGAAATGCTGACATGGTCAAAAAAAAAACAGTTCGAGTAGCAGCTACTATTATTACCGAGAACATAACAAGGATTCTTCTACGGGAAGGTTTTATAGAGGATGTTAGGAAACATAGAGAAGGTCAAAAATATTTTTTTGTTTTAACTTCAAAATCTAGGGGAAGGACGCAAAAGAGATATATAACCGCTTCAAAGCGTATTAGCAAACCTGGTCTGAGAATCTATTCTAATTCTCGAGAAATCCCTAAAGTTTTAGGTGGAATGGGGATTGCAATCCTTTCTACTTCGCAAGGAATAATGACTGATCGAGAAGCTCGACAAAAAAAAATAGGAGGGGAATTATTATGTATTTTTTGGTAATTCCAAAACAAAAAGTAAATGCCTAAATTACATTTTTGCCTCCAATATTGCAATGCTGTAAAAAAAAAAAAAAAGAATATTAAACAAAATAGATTATTGATAAGAATTTAATTGAGTGTTGAGTGTTCAGTGTCAGAAATTTGGCTGACAAAAAAAGAATTCAACTATATTCAATGAATATTATTGAGTAGTAATAGCTGATAAAAAAAAAAGATATTCATAAAAAAAATTGATCAAACGTCTTTAATTTAATGAAATGATTCTTCTCTTTTAGAAATCTATCTAATGTCATAGTTAATAACAAAGTTAATATGTTATAGTTAAAAACTAGGAAAAATGAGTACCAAAAAGAATTTTGTCACTATTGATGGCGTAGTTACCATAGCATATCCTAATGCTATGTTCTTAGTCCATCTAGATAACAATATAGATGTTTTAACGGTTATATCGGGTAAAATGAGATGTCGATCAATACGAGTAGTACCAGGAGATAGAGTGAAAGTTGAATTACCTGTTTATGATTTAAGCAAAGGACGTATAATATATAGACATCCCGTCAAACGAAAGAATGATGCTACCGATGAGGCCCATTAACAAAAGATTTTAGCATTAAAAAAAGGACCACAAATATGAAAATCCGTGCTTCTGTTCGCAAACTTTGCGAAAAGTGCCGCCTAATTCGTAGACGGAAACGCCTTGTTGTAATTTGTTACAATCCGAGGCATAAACAAAAACAGGGATAATTCCCATTATAAGGGAATTATAAAAGAAATAAAGAAATTTCGGCATCATATATATAATAATAGATTATAATTATATATAATTATTATTATATATATATTTTTTTTTTTACTTCAAAATATAATATCAAAATTGATCAAAAATGATAAGAAGAGAAGATTTGTGTTGTGTCAAAAAATACCCAAAAATTTGTATCAAAAAATACAAAAAAATTTGTATCAAAAAATACAAGAAAATATGTGCCACGTAGAGCTACAAGAAGATTTTTGCCACGTAAAACTAAACATCGAATACTGAAAGGAATTATTTGCGTTCGAACAAGTTTTCGCAATACCATTGTTACTGTTACAGATACACAAGGGCAAGCGGTTTCTTGGTCTTCTGCCGGTGCTTGCGGATTCAAAGGTACAAAAAGACGTTCACCATTTGCTGCTCAGATTGCAACAGAAAATGTTGTTCATACTTTAGTAAATCAAGGTCTTCTGAAAGAAGCAGAAGTTCTAGTAAGTGGCACTGGTCCGGGGAGAGAAACAGCAGTGCGAGCCATTTATAAAAGTGGTATAAAAATAAATAATATACATGATGTAACTTCTATGCCACATAATGGATGTAGACCTCCCAAAAGGAGACGTGTGTAAGAATTGAATAAATTGAAAGAGAAAGAAATG
>BSBK01012672.1:0-5000 GCA_027943335.1 Chamaecyparis obtusa
GTTAGTTTGCAGTAATCGAGTCACTATATTTGGGCCGACTCAGTAATACTTGTGTTTGCTTGTTTAGAGCCGACTTTGATATTATTTTGTAAATATTTTGGATTGATATATAAATAATGTTTTTGTATCCTATCCAAAGTGTGAAAAAAAAAGAAGAAGCGAAAAAGAGAAGAAAGGTAGAGATAAGTGAATTACAAAGAGATACAATAGTATAAGAAGCAGCAGAGACATATCTATCAGAGAAGGTGATCAGTACATCAGAGAATCTCAATTAGCAAACACAGTTGCAAGTAAGAGATCTATTGTTTCATCCTAACAGGTGAATCAGCCCCAAATCCTTTAACCGGGTAGACTTAACAATCTTTGCAAAAATCTCTTAACCGAGTGCATAATTCTTTGTATGTTTGTAAATCCTCTAACAAGGTGGACCTAGCAGTCCTTATTGCTCCTAACAGGGCAGATCATCAGAAGTGATCATTGTAAGCCTTAGTCGGCAAACTTTATACTGCAATATTGAAGTTTAGTGGGTTTCATCCCCACCCCAGTTTTACTTTCTATTTGGAAGGTTTCTGGGTCACCAAATCTCTGTGTTCAAAGTGTTATGAATGTTTTATTCTTTCTATTACTCATGCATACAGTTAGCTTATCAATCTAATGTCATTGAGAAAATGGTTGAGATCTAAAATTTGTAAAAGTTTTGAAGTTACTGATTCACCCCTCCCCTCTCAGTAACCTAGCTAGTCTTGAATATTTCCAACAATTGGTATTAGAGCTCTGTGGTTCTCAAAATAAAGTTTGACAGCTTGAGAAAAGATTCAGGACAATGGAGATATTCAGACTTAACAAAGTAATTGAGAATGAAAAGCTAGATCTGGAAATGGCCATAACTCAACTCAAGGAAGCAAAAGAGCATCTTTCCCTTTCCCTAAAAAGAAGGAAGGAACTTGCAAATCAGATGAATGACCACCAGTATGTTGAAGAAAAGATTGAAGACTTTTTCCCTTCAAGTAGCTCAGATGAAGCAAACAATGAAGCAAAAGAACTTCTAGAAAAGAATGGATCTCTGCAAGAAGAAGTAAGAAAATTGAAAAGAGAACAGGAAATTCAGTCAACAAGATTTTGTGAAATCTTGGAACAAAGAAACAAGATGAAAGATGAAATAGATGGAAAGAACAATGAAATCCAGAATCAAACTCTTCAGCTAGAAAACCTTATTAATCAAGTCTCTAATGCAAATGAAGAAATCTTGACTCTAAGATCAGAAAATGAAAATATAAGAGAGGAACTGAGATCTGAAAAGCAAATCAATTTAAGATTGATAAGTGACCTAGATACTGAAAGGCAAATCAATGAAAGAATGTTGAAATCTCAAGAAGATATGAATCAGGTGTATGAATGGAACCTTCATTGGCAAAAAGGAAAAGTAGGACTTGGATACAAAGAGGAAGGTGAATCCTCCAAACAAGGTACTCAAATGAATCAGAAACCTACTTGTAATCACTGTGGCAAAATTGGTCATACTTCAAACAAATGTTGGAGCAATGGAAAAGCAAAATTCAATGGAAAATGCTACAATTGCAATTAGCATGGTCATAAAGAAAATGAATGCAAGGAGAAACCAAGATTTGAAGGCAAATGTCACAAATGTAACAAACAAGGTCACAAGGCATCAGAATGCAGAACTAAAACACCCAATCTAGCAAAACAAATTATGAAAGCAATATTTGGTTGGGATTACAACACTTGGTGTAGATGTCATTACTGTAGAGAATATGGACACATTGGCATGAATTGTGTAAGGCATCACTTGAGAAAAAGGGATACTACCATAAGATGTTACAAATGCACTAAGCTTGGTCACATAGCTAAAAATTGCATGAATCTAGGCAAAGTTGAAGATGAAAAGAAAGCAAAAGCAGATAGCATCAGGAAGCAGATAAGACAACAATGGATCCCTAAACCTACTGAGCAAACCAGTCCAAAATTTGGCACATATGTAATAGCTCACAAGATATACAGTTCAAGTTGGCAGAATAGTGTTCCGTGTGAAGCAGTTGACCTAGCCTATAAAATTGTGAAGAACAATCTGTCATTTGACCTAGCAGATCTATTGTTGAAACAACTCAACAAGAATATGGAGAGCATCCAAACCTCAAAGAAAAATCCATGTAAGTTTGGCTCACTATTGGTTTGTTTATTTTTCTATGCTCAAAAGTTTTTCCCATCTAAAGGCACGGTAAAATGGAGAAAGGATGTGCCTATTCTTTATCAGATAAATGAGTATATTGTAGAAATGGGTGAGAATTTTACAAGCATAATGGATAACTATTTTGAATCTTTTAAGGAGAAGATGAATAACAGATTTTGGATTCCACTAAAGTTGGTGGAAGATTATAAAGATGATGTTTGTTTTATGGTTGATTGTGATAGAGTATATATTCAGGCCGTAAGGCCTAGGATTGTATGGGTAAAACCTCTTCCTTATGAGATAAACATTTATGAGACAAAGGATATAATTGAAGCCCTATTAAATCAACCCATTGATCCAAAGGCTCCATACTTTGGAACATATGATGAAGCTAAGGTAAGAATTGAGCTAAGCATAAAGCTTCCACAGGCGGTTAACAAAGGCAGAAAGAGGATGGCCAAGATGCAATCTAGCACACCTATAATGTTAACCGAGGACAAAGGAGAGGATATTGTAGAAGAAGAAGAAAAGGATGAGAGTAAAGAAGAACAAGTGCCTGTAAAGAAGAAAGGAAAGGTAACTATCACCAAGGAACCTGAGCAACCCACTGCAGTATTCACAAGGAAAAGATCAAGGGACAAGGCAGGAAAAGTCAAGGATGATATAGTACTCAAAAGGCCTCCTCCCTCTCTTGAAGAAAAGATTAAGGATTTGAGAGAAGGATTTGGAATTACAAATTTCAAATCTCTCAAATATGAAACAAGGTCAGAGGCAGAGCAGTAGGAAATTGAAGATGTTGTTATTGAGAAAATGGGAAGATGGAAATACTCACCTGAAGAATTAGCTTCTCAAATCCTAGGAGCTTTATTAAACCCAATCAAGATGAGATGGTCCAATCTAAGGCAAACTGTCAAGGACATCTATGCTCAAACCTTAAGGCAATTGATGCCAAGTTTGAAAAATGCTGAAATAAATAAGGCATTGATAGATAATGAGTCCAAGATGACACTAAAATTTAACAGTTGCTTAATTTTGATCAAGGATATAGAGTCGGTTGTGAAGAGTGCAGAATCTACTTGGAAAAACATTTATCATCTTCACAAACTGAGTACTGAAACTGTGATAATTAAAGATATTGAAGATGCCAGTGATGAAGAAGACAAAGAAATAGTTCAGATTGATAATGTTGTGACAGAAGAAGTAGGAAAAGAAGCTACTGAGGAATCTGAGAAGAATGTTGAGGAAGATGATCCAGTTCAGATAGTTGTAGAGGTAATTGCCTCACTTCCCCACTCTCCAGTAAAATTGTTACATCTAGCTCGGAGAAAACTTCAAGTGTGATTGTGACAACTCCCTTAGATACATCAAATGTCCAATCATCACTAGCATAGCTCAATGTATCAATGACAGAAGTGGCTACCACTTCATCTACCGAGCTTTAGCCTCCTTCTTCCACCGAGTTGCAGTCTTCTATACCTTCTTCAATTTTGAGTTTTTCAGCAGTAAGTACTTCAGATTCTATAGTTGTAAATACTTTAGTTTTTGGTTTATCAAATATTCCAGTTAGCATCCCATCAGTTGGAAGTTTATCAGTTTTCACTACAAGTCCTACTGTGTCTACCATAATTTCTACTACAAAAGCATTAAGTATAAAGACTCAACTGAGTACAAAATTTTTGAGCAAGAGTGTAGTAGAAGGTATAGATCTAGATGAGGAGATAGAAATTCCCCAGTTAGATTTTGCAAACCTCACTACAGATCAAATGCAAACAGTTGGTGAACTCCTCTAGAAGAAAGCAAAGCAGAAGAAACTAAAAGAAGAAAGAGATAAGGAATATAAAATCATTGAGGATGCCAAGAACATTTTGACAGAAGTTATAGGTGTTGAAGTTGATTCCTCTCAACACATTTTGTTGCAGTTGGTAGAAGCAGTTAACAAGTTTAATGATGATTCCTCTAGAATAGACAAGTTGCTTGAGAAGGCTGAGAAGAAGTTTGATAATGAAGTGCTTGAGCACATTGCTCAGCAAATAGCTATCAATCAGGCAGGGTTATCTTTAGTTTTGACTAGCATTGAGTCCTCCCATTCCAAGGTAACATCTCTTTTTGTCAAAATCTGTAATGTTGTCGAGTTCTCAAAGGAGATCAAAGACAAAATAAATAAGATTGATGAGGATCTGAAGATTAGTGCACAAAAGTTGCAACTTGAACCTAGTTCAAGCTCTGCACATCATATGACAGTCAAATTCCTATCTAATAAGCAGTCAAAATTATTGAGAGAAGATGCAAGGATCAGATCAACATTAATAGATATTCAGAATATGATCCTTCCCATCATGGATACAATGCAAAAACATATTGCATACTCAAAAACATTGATCCATGACAATCAGTTTTCAATTGCAGATCACATGATTGAACTCTCTGCAGAAGTCCAAGTTGCACTCCATACATGCAAGATTCTGCAGGAGAATTAGGATAGAACTCTAGCATTAATAAGTAAGGTACACTCTAATTTTCTCTCACATTTTGGCATCTCCATGTAAAATATTTGTATATACACCTTTGGCATTATTTTCAAAAAGGGGGAGAACATATATAAGATATATGAGATATGAAAGGGGGAGAAAGTATAAATAGGAAATATGAGTATGAGGTGATACAAGATATTTGTATATATACTGTATGGGGAGACATGAAATGTATATACAATAGTATGACAAAAAAAAAAGAGAGACAGATTCAACATGATTTTTGTTTTTGGGCAATAAGTGTTTTTGTCACTAATGCCAAAGGGGGAGATTGTTGGCAT
>BSBK01012672.1:10000-211776 GCA_027943335.1 Chamaecyparis obtusa
CAAACAAACATATTGAACTGTCGTGGTTCCTTCTAATTTATGGGCACTATAAATGTCTAAAATTATTTTTCTACTATATTAGCCTTCATAGGTAGTGTTAATTAACCACTTTTGATATTATCTCTCCTCAAATATTGTTGAAAGCATTTTAAAATTCCTTTGCGGCAATGTTTAGCATAGAAGTGTAGAATAGTTAGGGGTTGCCAGGAATTGAGGATGCAAGAGTCTAGAAGTTGTAGAAGTATTTTTATTAGAGAGTAGCCAATGATCAACATTGTCTTTGCTAAAATATAGTGCAACAATAAATCTAGACAAGTAATTATGTGAAGTTGAGGGACAACATGAACATTATGTCCTTTCATCTTTGTGAAATAGGTTTGGCCATATTTTCTAGTAGCTAATACAACTTGGTGGTCCTATTCATCATCATTTGAGTCCCAAACCTTGAGAATTTGGCATTTAAAAAAAAAGTTAATATTATGCACTAGTAATGGTGAGTGGCAAGTGTAGTATGAAAATAACCCTTTTTATATGTGCAACCTTCTAGGCATCTCCAAAATGCACTCCTTTTTAACTTTCTTAATAAAAATGGTGTGTTTCCCCTTATATTTAAATCTTTTATGGACACAAGGATAAATGTTTCTCTATCATGAGGATATATCGATCTCATGATTTGATCTTTGATAGGGATGTTAGGATTGAAAATTTCCAATTTCCTAGTATTTTATCTTTTCACTAATATGCTAGCATTTAAAACAACCAAGGGATCTATGAGCTCATTTCAAAAAATCCTAAAAGTAATCAAATTTTGTATCAAAAATACCTTCATAGGATTATTTTATCAATAAAATTAACTCAATTATGGAAAATACAACAATCTAAAGCAATTGAATTGAAACAAAGATAAGAAGGATCCTATGGATCTCTAACTAGAAAAGATAAAGAAATGCTCTCAAATTAGCATCCATTAGAGACAACTCTAGAATGAGAATTAAGATATGCTAGATGCAATGATGCATGAAATCTAACTCAATTATTCTAAATTATGCTCAATTATGCTAAGAATTCACAACTAAATGCCTATAATGGTGATATAATTAACAAAGTATGAGGATGGATCCTTTACTCCTAATTTTGCCCACTATTTATAGATTTTCTTGAAGCTTAGGGGTAGAGTAAGGTTAATAATGATCAAGGTTGAGTCAATTTGATGGTCTCAAATGATGAGACAAAGTAAATATTTCATTCTCAAAGGTTGGAGCAAAGAGACAAAATGAAGGGTCAAGATGCAACTCCAAGATGAGTGGTATAGAATTGAGTTTTCCTTCATCCATGTGAGATCATTCCTTCATTCTCATTGGTTCATTTTATTTTTTCCCCATGTGGTGGGTGAGAATAGTAAGAAATAATAATTGATTTATCTTTTAGCCATGTCTACCTTTGAATAGGTTGGATTTGATTTGATTTAAACTATACAATTAATTAATTGCACAATTGTTTGCTCCTCTCGATTTATTTATCCTATAGTTTTGATTTCAATTTATTCATGATTTAGTCCTTGATTTCTCACTTCGATTTTAATTGACCATTTCTAGGTGTATACAAATTCCCCTCTTTGAATCAATATGTGAAACACAGTGGTTCAAAGAATGTTTGATCGCTTTGATTTCTAATGCCTGATCTCATCTTCATAATTCATTTGATTCACACTAATCTAATGATGAAGATTTATGATATGATACTGAACTCCTGATCTGATGCTCGGATTGAAAGATTTTGTTGATTAAGATGCCCTACTAATGATTTAAAAAATTGTGCATTTTAACACCCATGATATGAAAAAAATCTCCGATTCACTTGATTTCAAGTTATTATGATATGTTTCCTCCTTGGGAAATAAATCAAAATAATTTTTAATGATTTGGTTGAGTTTGGGAAATTTTGATTTTTTTCTCGATAAAATCAATTTGAAAATGCCCCAGTCATGAGAGAATTTGATGACAACAACTATGATTGATAAAATGTTATTGATGCTCCAGATAAGTTGATGATGTTTTGATATCACTTGATGTCAGTTAGAATCACTTGGTTGATGTTGTATTGATGTCAATTTTATAGGATAATTAGGTTGATGGATTGATGTTTCTCTCTCAAGATCTAGAGTGACGAAAAAATTGATTTTTCTTCCTCAAGATCTAGAGTTGGGAAATTTGATACGCTCAAGATAAGAAAAAAGATGATAGGGTTAATTGATTGATGTTAGATGATCAATTGAATGATTTGTCTGATTCATATTTGATTTGATATGATTGGTTATATGTTTCGATGATATGGGGTTAATTGGACATTCTCGTTATAAAAAATCAGGGTTTGATAGAAGAACATGGTCATCTACTGCTGCAGGTGCAAACATAAGTATAGGTGCTGGACAGAGTTAGGTTGCCCCTAGTTAATCAGATGCATATTTATGATATCATTGATGTAAAATTGATCATTTAATGGATCAAAAATTTCCATGTATTTGTATCTTGATGATATTGATGCATCTTTGATAATCAAATTGAGCATGATTTTTGATGATGGATACTTTAGCCATTAGATGACATTGATTAATAATTTTATTATATATTGATAGACATTTTCTAATGTATATTTTGAGATATTTTATGATGTACCTTGATGTATTCTAATATAGACATTGATGTACCTTGATGTGGTTTTTTGATGATGACAACTCTACCTCTTGATTACAAAAAATCCATAACTTTTAACATGCAAAATTAATCTATATGGATGCAGCTAATTGTCCCTTTTAATCATGAGATGCTTGTTTTCATCATTGAGCTTTTTGGAATATGAAATTGGTACAACCCTCACTGGTTAGATTTTCAACCATGATGATATGAATACCGCTTTCCTTCATATTTCTATACAGTGCCAATAAACAAACAAAGAATTGTCCCCTTTCATATATAAATGTCCTCAATGATACTTTGATGATCATGTCGTTAGATAAATTTTCATACTTTTAGGAATCAAACTTACAAGCAGTCATGTAGAAATCAAGAAAATATCATGCTTCATCATCACTTCTCTAGTCTGGAGACATCTTGGGGTTGCTAAAAAGACATGATTCAAAATCAAGTAACACATTGAAACATCCTTTCTTTTTTTTGTAGATAAATATTTCAATAGAACTTCATCCATTTTGATCCTTAGATTTTGATTTTGATCAAATTTTCTGTTTGAGAATTTTATGTGTCAAATGTTGGAGTTTTGATCAAGTGTTTGGATGTTTTGAAATGTAATATTGATCAATAAGTTTAAGTGTAACAATTTTTTCCTTTTGATGCCATGATTTTGAGTCAACTTGCATCTATTTTGCTAAGCACATTGAGTTTGGATTAGTGCCCCTAGCTTGATTTGGGAAAGATGTTACAGAGGACCATGTAACTTTTGAGAGTTTATTTAAGATTTTTGGATTTTTGGATTTTGTAAGAATTTTTTTAATTTTTTTTAATTTTAAAAAGATTTTGAATTTTTGAATTTTTTTCATTATTATTTTAAAAATCTTTTAGATGTTTTTGGATTTAAAATTTATTTTTTTTCAATTTTTAAAAGAATATTTTTCACTTTTCATATTTTAAAGATTACTAACTCTCAAACAAGATGACATTGGTTTACCCCCAATGTCTAGCAAGGTGTAGGACATGACCGATGGATTTGCAAGCTAATGGATCATAAATGAATAGGCCATAATGAATGAAGTGAGTGAATGTGACCCATAGGACCAGCTCCTCAAGATTACTCAAGCTGGGGAAAAAGACTATCACAATGTAGGCCAATGATGTGGTGTGGGATATCATATGGGATAATGACCCGGTGTCATGCAATCATGTGCTCCAAAAGAGTGGACATGTCAAAAGGTTTTTGATAACTAGTTTCATATTTTATGTTCTTCGTTGTGATGAATACCAAAGGGTCAATTCAAATAGGGAATGGATATGATCACACAATTGGGATAAAGGGGTGATGGAGGCTATGAGTGGATGGTTTGGGATTATGTGAAGGATTTTTAAAAATAATTAAGTTTGATTTGGGATAAGAAAGATCATGATAGGGTAGCATGGACGCAACAAGTGAATAGGTAATGGAAAGGAAAAAATATGTCAAGATACTTGATGCTCATGAATATGTTCAACCTTGTCAAGATCAAAGATGAAAGAAGGAAATATAATAGGATAAATGGTAGATAATGGATGTAACTTACCCCCAAGTGTAGAGTGTAAGAGGGAGGAATTACACACAATGCTAGTTTGCCAGGTTTTCATCATGGTACTTGTCCAAGGCGTCACAAGAAGTGGTTTTCACCATGGAAGGATTTATTTCTCTTTATTTTTCTTTTCTTTTCATTTTTTTCACCTTTTTTCACCACCGAGGCACATGTTTACTAGGTTTTCACCAAGGCTCTCTCTCTCTCTCTCTCTCTCTCTCTCTCTCTCTCTCTCTCTCTCTCTCTCTCTCTCTCTCTCTCTCTCTCTCTCTCTCGTATTTTTGACTTTTGGAGTGGCTTAAGCCTCATGCTCTTTGTATACTCCTTTAAAAGGCATGATATGACAAGCCAAAGCTTCTTGAAAGGTATGCTCAAATATGATGATAGGGTGATGGAAAGGAAAATGATATGGTGGCTAAGGATTTATGTGATGGATTGGATAAGGGTAATTCATGTATAGTGGATGGAAGGATAAAAATCATGTATAGGTGTGGATTGGTTAAGGATAATGAATGGATGGAAAGTAGGTGTTGGATAATGGATAGGATATTGAAAGACTTGTGTAGGGATAGGTGAAAATTATGGAAAGATCAACATCGACACACACCTTGAAGGGTAGTAGAATAATAGAGGAAGAATGAGTGAAATAGCTGAAGGCTTTGATGTAGGAGAGGATATGGATCTTGGGATACAAGGACCCAAAATGGATGGATAAGATGGAATATGTTTGGGAGAAAGTGGAGTGGAAGCCTTTGGAAGCTTGAATGTCAACTTTGATTTTTATTTTCTTTTCAAGTCTTTAAAGAGAGACTTGGAAATCCACATTTTCTTTGTTTTTGGATTCTTTAAAATGCATTTATGCAATCAGAGATTTAGGAATCCACATTTCTTTGATTTTTTTTATTTTCTTGATGGACCTTTGAAGTCTTTTGGATATCTCTTTTTGATTTGTATTCACATGTCAATTATATTGGACATAGTGATCTTCACATATATGTGAATTCTTGGATTTTTTATTTTTATGTTGCACATCCAAATTGCTTCCAAAAGACATGGTAATTGTGGATGAATAAGGTTGATATGGCTAGTTCATATGGATGGGTTGATATGGAGGCTTGAAGGATGTATATATTTGTTGATCTTGATAGGAGATAGGGTAATTATATGGCCAATTAGGGATGGTAGGTATGGTCGATGGAGGGATATAAGGGTCCAATAAGGATGGAAGATATGAAGGTTTCAAATTTTGGATATAGGGATCAAGTATGGATTTGGAGGATGTAGAAGGTAGATGCTTATGTACAAATGGAGGTAAATGAGATGTGGAAGGGATATCAACATCTTTATTATGAGTTTCATGACCAAGGTTCTCATATTTAGGATTTATCTTTATACCAATAGGCATATGAGTAGCTTTGATAGGAGAAATATTGATAGGAGCAGTTGAAGCTTGAGGGTATTTATTCTTATACAATGAATTAGAAAGAATGGGAGAATTTTGTGGTAGATATGGAGGCTTACAATAAAAGGATGTTGGGGTACTTTGATCTTGACAAGGATCTTTAGATAGCATAGTAAGAGTACTTTTCGTTTGATTTTTAATAAGTTCATTAGAGATGAAAGGGATATCTTGGTATTTATTTGGAGATGGATGGGATATAGGAGGTGAAGGAATATGGAACTATTATTATGGAAGGGTATCTTCTTGAAAAAAATGGAAGGGTATGAAAGGATCATTATATGATTCTTGGGGTATGGGACTTTAGGATAAGGAGGGATCATATCTTAATCTTGATCCTTAATTATGCTTGTTCCTTTTCACTTTGGATTAGTCTCTTGACATGGAGCCACTTATAAGGACAATTCATGAGTTTGAATATGCATGAGGGACTCTTGAAAGGATGATGAAGGATCATTTGAAATAGGCATGATAGGAGTTGTAATACATGAGATCTTGGGGTCTATAACCTTTGAAGCATGAAAGAATTTTGTATAAAGATGTAGGTTAGCTTGAATCTCTTTTAGAGGTATCCCTTGAGATTAAACATAGTTAGCATAAAAATCATTAGGTTATTTATTTTATGGAGGAATCTTGGATATATTTCTACTTTAGGAGATGGAGGAGTGGTGGAAGAAGTAGAGGCTGCAAGAGAATGATTACTAGACACGGGTTCATAAGTTAGATCTTTCTTGAGAGTGGTATCTCTTTCTTCATTATGTGATTCATTTGGATTGTGCACTTCAATTTGATACTCCTAAGAGTTTATTTTGATTTTAATTAGTTATAAGGAAGTTATTATGTTTGTCAAAGTCATTTGATAAGGAAGAAAAGATGAGTTGGTAAGGTAGAGAATACATTCGGTAAAAAGAATAAGTAAACATGGAATTTCGGTAAAGAAGAAGCAAGTATAGGCACTGAGTGAGGCAAAACTAAGCATCGAGAACTAATTTCTATTGAGCACCTAACTAAGAAGAGAACTCAGTTATCGAGTTAAAGAAAATGTGTTACCGAGTAGAAGATGCTGACACTAGATGAATTCTAAGTACATTGAACCTAGACATCGATTAGAAATAGTTTACCAATCTCAAGGAAATCGTATAACAGAGCATTGGAGATTGAAATCTAATGATTACACATGATTACAAGGTGAGATCAACCAATGAAAATTAAGGATGAAATATGCATTGCAAGTGCACCCAATGCTAGCACCGCTTGTAATGAAGATTCTAGAACATCTAGAACTGCTTAAATTTTGTATATAAGAAGATCAGATCATGAATATTAAAAAGGTGGAATATGTATGTGTGAAGAGAAATTGGAGATTGCAGATCAGAGCAGAAGGTGAATGAAAAGTGAACACAAATAATAGAGTATTAAGGAATAGTTAGAGATTTAGAGCTACCGAGTACTGAATTGATAGTGTAATGGATACACAATTTGAGGTAATGAATTAATGAGCACACAGTGTCTAATACCGGGTTAAGCTATCATAAATAGTTGAGCATTGTAGCTCTAACCAAGAAACTTTATTTTGCAGTAATGAATTGTTGTGGGTGTCATACTCACCACAGTTTTTATCCTCTAACAAGGATTTCTACAATACCAAAATAATTGTCTTATGTGTTAATTATTACATGTTTTAATTATTTAATGTGATGCATGAAAACATTTTTTGGGATTATGGAAAGGTGAGTTACTAAGAGGGGAGGGGTAAATCAGTAACCCTAAATTTTTTTATACTCAATCCTTAATATAGTATCCTTCATTAACCGATTGTAATATTCATCATTACCATTCATTCATGTAGAAAACTGAGATGTAAATACATCTAAAATATCAAATAAACATTCATAAAACTTCATACACTTGACACAAAGATTTTGGTATCACATAAAACTATTTTAGAAGGTAAAAACTATGGTGGGGATGAAACCCATAAAACTTCACTACTTCAATAATAAAGTTGCATATTAGGGCCTACAATTGTTGATCATTTCTTATGATCTTACCATGTTCGGAGTAACATTTAAGGCCTGTTAAGATCTACCTTGTTAGAGGATTTTAGCAACACTGTTAAGTGTACACTCAGTTAAGAGATTTACAAAAAGACGGTTAAGTCTACTCTATTAGGATATTTTGTTTACCACAATTGTTAGAAAGTAACAATGTAATGATCTGGATGTAGCAAATCACTTTGTTGAATATTAGATTTTCTTAGTCCTTAATTAATATCACCTTTCTATGATAGATATTTCCTTCAAATATTGCTCGGTAGCCTCTGGTCTACTTCTGATATGATCTTGAATACTTATTCAATGCTTGGCTTCACAACCCTGTCTGATCTCTAGATGTCTCATGTAGGCGGCTACTTCTCATGTGTCTCTTCTTGTAATCTAACACCTTGACAATTCTTATATCATAACAATTATGACCTAATTAGGGTTATGGAATCATCTAGAAAGCACTTGATCAATGATCCATATGAATGACCTAAATCAAAAGTGCATAGGGATCATCACCAATCAATTTGATATCTTCAATAAATCTTTACCTCAATTTATGTAAACCATTTTCTAGCTTGATATAAACTGTTTGCTTTGTTTTCAGTGTCATTCCAAACTTCTGTGTCAATCTTGTATCACTTGATAAATACTATATTCCTATCTCGGTAAAATATTGATGTTCCGTAAACATGTATGATCAGTTATAACTATACTTAGTGTTCTCAAAAATCATCTGGCTTGGTGCCTTTGCTCGGTCAAGACTGTCCTTGGTTAACTTGTCTTTCTCCTTATGCTATGCTTGATTACTATACTTAGTGTTTTGACTGACTTGTCTATTTTCTTTCCTTTACTGACTATATGTGTGATACTAATGACAAAACCTAATTTAATTATGTATGACATTCTCTCCCTTTGGCATTAGTGGCAAAAACACATATATATGCCATATCCAAAATATTTTTAAAATTTAAAACTTGTACACTCTAAAAATTTGTAGACTCCCCCTATCAATATGCTCTCAGTAAAGTACATATGATATACATATGATTCCCCCTTTTTTTATAACAATACCAAAAATATGTACTTACAGCTTGTCAAAAATGTTCTTATGGGTTTTCTGAAGGTTGGCCAAGAGGTTTTCCCATTCCTCTTTCAGACTCTTTAGTACAATTTTCTCTATGCCTACCTATGCATGCATGTAAAAAATATGATCAATAACTGATATCTCGGGGGTGGCAACTAAATATTTTTCCTTCTTTACATGCCTCTATGACACCTCTATGTGGGGTAATAACCCATCCTAGAGCTCAGTTAGTTGTTCTTTTATTTTGTCATCTTCTCTCCTTAACTCTTGTTGTAACCACTGAATATGTTTTACCTTTGAATAATGCAATTTGAATGCATGGGGTTTGGTTATTAAACTTTCTATACTTTTCTACAAGTCCCCATCTAATTTCTTCAACTTATCATTTATTTCTCCAATAAAAGAATCTAAAGTGCAAAGTTTCTTCAAAATAGTAAGGATCTTTTGAATGATTCCTTCTATCTCGATTACTATTTTAGAAAGTTTTACCTTGTGAATTTCCAATGCTTGGCAAATCTTCTCAGCTACCTTGTACTGAATCTTCTTCTCATCTCTTTCTTTAATTTTCTTCTCTGCATTGGTAGTAGGAGTATTGATGTTATCGGTTAGCATTGCAAGTTAGTCAAAGATAGGAGTATTCTCATCAACATTGACATCCGAGATAACTTGCATTAAAATTTCTTTTATATCCTCTAGCACCTATTTGTTTTTACTTTCTTCCCAAGCTTCTCCTGAGCTTCTTTTTGGGTGCATAGATCTCCATACTTTCTTAGAGTTGTTAAGGATAAAAATTTGCACCCTATTAAACTAGACAAGTTTAACAATTTTTCCTAACATGGGATTCATTTCTGCATGTGGGAAATGCATAACTACAAATGAAACCTCCAGATTCTAGGCCAATTCCTATTGGATAATCACTTATAACTCCTCAAAACTAACTTGAACTTGTTGGAAAAGAGAAAGAGATTACTGAAATGAACCTAAGACTTTAAAAATTAAACTAGAGAACCAGGTGATACACCAAAGAGTAAGAAAACTTGATAGATAATGACAGATCCTAAAACTTTGAACTCTACCTCAATAAATAAAACACTTATGTTCTATATAGGTCTACATAAATATTTCATAAAGAGGTCCTTAATAGAATAAACAATTAAGAAAACTCTTCACAAGAAATCCTATGAATTTTTTGGACACAAATTATAACCTGCAAACAACATACATTCCTGCAACCAAGTAATAGCTGAGACAAAAATCGACAAGGAGTTATTACCTCACTTACTATTCTCATCAATCATTCACTTGACACATAATCACAAAAAGAAAGAAGGCTTCAAGCTTGATAGAATACTATTGTTTCGAAATGTTGTCACTGTATATTCAGTCTCCAAAAGTGAGTTAAAAATCTCTGTAAAAATTTCTAAGGACAAAATGAATGTCACAAAATCCTACCTCTGCATAATCAGAACTCCAAAAAAGTGAGCCAAAATCTCACTAAGTACAATCCCAATCCTTGGGTCGGATGCCAGAAAATAGCTCGGAAAATAGGACCTAAAAGCCCATGAAATAAAGACCCACCTTTGAAAAAGCTCCACTAAGTCATAAAGCACCTTGGTGAGTCACCAAAACTTCCCTAAAAAGGTTTAAAAAGGCCATAAAGACCTCTCAACTATCATTACAAAGTCAAAATCCGACCCAAGAGTCTTCCAACCTCCCTAAAAGATCTCCAACACCCCTAAATCTTCTCAATCAAGTCCTATATGCTCTCCTTATGTCTGCAAACAACTCCAACCTATAAGAAGAAGTCTTTAGGCTAATTAAGACACCCTTATCTCTCCATTTTACAACATTAATGTTTTCTCGTAAGAAATTTTAATATTTAATAATTGTTTTATAGAACACATCAATTAATAAATATTAAATTACAACAAATATCCCAAAAAATATATTAATAATTATCAATTGATATATGCTATAAATCAATTAATATATACTAAAATATCTTTGCACTTAGAAAACAAAAATGAAAGTAAAACAAATAGATTACTAAATGTCATCAAAAGCATTAGCTATAGACTTGAAGCATTATACAAAACACTTGAGGGGCAACAAAAGTTTCAAACCTAAAACACTTCTCAAGATTTTCATTTTCACTCTCGTGGATGAGGGTTTGAAAACCCTAAGGCGCCGCCATGATTCTAGGAAGAGTTTTTTGTTGTGTCATCACCAATAGCTGGGTTTTTTTGAAAAAGTCACTACATACTTGCTATATTCATCAAGATTTTGAAACTCATCCATTGCTCAAACAAGTACCTCATGAACTTTGCATCCTGTGAAGATAAATTTTTACATTTCATTGTAAGTTGTAGCTTTCATCTTAGCATTATTCTTTTCCAATAGCACCTCTTGCAAATCAAAGAGGCAATCTAGAGTTTGGTGAGCAGAGGATACAAGCTCAGAATATGCTCTATCAATTTTGATGTCTGATTTGCAGAAAGAAGTTATCAAAAAACCCCGTGGTAGCTGATTAGAATGTAAAAATACTTTTTGTAGTGTTATTCTAATCTCCAAATATTTGTTCCTTAAAGCCTTTTGGTTCCTCACTAACTTCACCCTTCCATATGTCTTCATCTGCATGCTTTTTAAATTCTTCAACAAGTTTTCTTCCTGTTCATGCAGATCTGTATATTCTTTATCAGAGCTTCAATCTCGTCAACTTGTTATACAGTATTAGATTCATCCCCATCTCCCTCATATTCAATTTCATCACCAAAAATATCTTTAGAATATGAATGTGTGGTAGGAGATCTTTTCCTTTCCATACCCTCTCCAAGCAACTGCCAAAGAAATTGAGACTATGCATTGTAGAATACTTTATGAACATGCATTGCTATTTTGGAAAAAATGCTTCATTATGTATATATCTTTCTATATTGATTGGAAAAAGCTTCACTGCTCTTTTTGAACGTGCTCAATAAGATAAATCTGGGTTCAAAACAAAATCACCATGTCACTATTGCTTGGTTCGAGCAGGCTTCAATTTTTTCCTTTGAATTTTTCCTTTTAATTCTTTGTTGCTAGAGTTCTTCAGTATTTAACAAACCTTTTATCTTAGTACACTATAGATTATTCTTTCCATGGAATTTCATAAAGCTTGATTGTCCTCTCTTCGTTTGACACTTTCATGATATTATTCCATGCCTTAATATCTGCCCTTTGATGGTTGTCATTTTGGCTATGATACCCTTGACTAGTACCTTCTGTTATTAAGACTCAAATTACATGAACTTCTTGTCCTTTGTTTTATTTAAAAGCTGCTCTCAATGTATGTGTTTCTTTTTTCTTCGCTCCATACCTTTGACTGTTGCAACATTCCTCAAACATGATTTAAGATCATTTTCATATGATGACTATTATTTGGTTCTTAATCATAATCCTGATCTTCCATGTGACGAGTTCATCTTTTGACTGTTGATCTCAACTGTCTCCCTTCATTTGATTGTGTAAACATTGGTTTGACATGTTGCCATAACTCTCTGACATAAGTCACTGTGATTGAATTCCATATCATCTTGGACCTTCCAAATAGATTTGTTTTCAAAACTTCTCTGCTCATCACCATTATTTGATGTTAAACTTTAGTCACTATCATTGAGACTTCAGACTTTAAAGGGACCTCTCTTACTCCTAAAGACTTTCATCATTTGTATATAATATATTTTTTAGCATGCTTGGAATACATTTTTTTGTGCAGCCTTTGAACGTACAATTTGGATCTTTCAATGTCTTCTGAAGCTTCAGATGCTAATTTTGATTCCACTGTCTCTAGCTCAGTCACATATTTTAAGCAATCATTGAAAAATGTTAATACAAGCTCATATTCTTCAAGTGCAAGATAGCAACTATTTCCCTTCATTATGGGAAATTTTTCTTTTTTGGGAAATAGGGCATGATGTGACCTATCATTTTCTATGCAATTCTGATGACGCCATATTCCTTTGGTTTCCAGCTTCTTCATCTACTACTGCTACTGATTTGTTGATGCTTGTGCTTGTTCCTTTTTAATTAATATTTTAGCTTATAAGGTTTCAACTCAAGATTATTATCCCTTAAATAAGATTAGTTTTTCAATCTTGATTATAATGAAAGGTTTCATATAAAAAATAATATGTCCCTTAAATATTATGTATTTCTTTCCTCATTTTGACATCTGTTTAAAATTATTACTCCAATGCATATGTCGGGCTCATACTTGAAGGGAGCCTCAGTTAGGGGAACATACACATTGGAGTGATTATTTTCTTGCACATGAAACAAACACATTAGCATAAATATTTCCTTTTTTTATACCGGTACTGAGGATATTATGATTTTCTTTCTTCTAGATATTTAGGACAGCGTTTAAGGCAGCATATGTAGAGTAGTTTAAATAGCCAGTCATTGCTTAGATCCATATTGGGATCTAATATCATTATTCTCAATTTTTTGTAGGACTCAGGAACTCACTGGAAGACTTATAGACTAAGGAAAACTTCAAGACCAGTAACCGCACTAACCAGTCAAAGCAACAAGCAATGACTGGTTACTCTTGACCTACCTCTCCTATTCTATTTTTTTTAGCTATTTTAAATCTGTAGAAGAAATAATAGGCTATACTCATGACTTGTGTGAGTCATTTCTAAATTGATCTTAAATACATGTGTTTATAATTTCAAATGAAAGAACTAAAAAATGTATTTTATCATTGTTCAATACAAATGAAATGATTTCTTTTTAGAATTTCGCAATGTATTTATTTTGCCGGTTTCATATCAACTAGTTGTATAGCAATAAATGAGGTCAATTGATTCCCAAATATGTATTTTATAGAAAAATTGCTAAGGTAGTGAAATTTTGATAACATTTTTGGCGACCTTTGCTAGATGTATGCCTGCTATACATGAAAACTAGTAGCCTTGAATATCCATTGGGTAGAGAGTCAATACAGATTTGCAACACTCAAATTGGAGGATAGGTGACTGATAAATATCAATGTAGGATAGGATTTTGAGTGAAAATTTATGGCTTGTGGTAGTACGGCTCCCCTAATCCAAGGAATAGGTGTGCACTCAGAATGTTTTAAGATATTGATACTTATCAGCCATTTATCTTCCAATAAACATGGCAGCTTGTGTTCTGAAAACACTTAGGGAAAATTGGAAAAATAACTAAAAATAGAAATAGAAATACTCTTAAAAAAATGTTGGTATGTATCACTATGCCTATATGTGAATTTTGTATAGCACATGTGATAGTTGAGAAAAGTATCCTACATGTGTGGCATAGTGTTTTTGATGCAGGAGCATCTTGGGTCTTTGAGCAATCTTGCATCAACCAAAAACATTTCCTGATTTCTATACCTGTTTGTTGTTTTTGTTGGTTTCATGGTGTGTGAAGATTAAATTATGATAAGGACCTATTTGGGAACCTTATCCTATGAGAGCATAAAGTTTGGATGGATTGTTTCAAAGTTACAACTATTTTCCTTGCCCTCGGAGCTGTGTTTTCCTGCAGTTTTGGTGTTGATTGTTCATGTTGGTGATCTTGATCCATAAGAAATCAGCCTTTTCACTCTTAATGAATTTTAGAGGACCTAAATTTATATCATTTCCCAAGAGCACAAGCCATAATTCATTATGAGTAAAAATTTATACCCATTTTTCTCAGGGACCTATTTTCTGCCAGTTTTCGAGTGAAATGTGTGGTGTTTCTTCTTGTGATGTTTCGTGTGATCAAATGGGACCTTGTACCCTTAAAGGAATGTTCTTGGGTCATTTAAGGACATAAATCCAAAGGTTCATCAATTTATATTCATTCTAGCATTAGTTTTGGTTTAAATCTTGAGACTGGACCTATATTGTAATTAAATGCCTGACTGGCCGACCTGTGGCTTAGCTGGCTATATAAAGAGTCTAGATTGATGTAGTAGGGAATAAAGAGGGATCATGAGTGAGATATAGTAAGGATTATCAAGATATATCATTGGAGACAAAGATAGGATGCAAGTTGTGATTCTAATTTCATAATTCTCATTGTATAAGGCCGAAACCCAGAAGGCCTCACAGCCGGGCATGTTGAAAGAAATAATATAATTCTTTGTTGTTGCTGCCAGTTGATTGTCTCATATCCATTGTGATTTCATTTATTTCATGTGATATTATATTACTTCCATTGTGTAACTCTAAGCAGGGCTTGGTTGTTGATTCAAGTGGACTCAATTCTGCTTGATTATGCTTGTATCTACCCTGCCCCTACGTCAAGTGGTATCAGAGTGAGTTCTTTCTTATGGATTGGATCATGGAGAACCTTATTGGATTGGTTGTAGGGTGGAAGATCTGAGATCTAACCTATAACTTGCAGAAGGTTACGTTCTTGCTGGAACCAGATTATCAAGATGGTTTGTGGTAGAGGAAATGATAATGCTATCATGGATATGTTGAGGCATATTGCAACTAGGCTTGAAGCTGTAGAGATAGCCTAGAGAAGAGGAGCACATCTTGAAGATTTTAGTGATGAAGAAGAAGAAGCAGCACCTAATGCTGAACCTGAAGTTGAACAGGATGAGGAAAGACTTTTGAGAGTTTTGTCTAAGGCTAACTCCATACCTGCGGTTGAAGTTGCTTGCTATGATGGAAGACTTGAGACTGATGCACTTTTGGATTGGATCTCTGAGATGGATAAATATTTTGAGTATGAAGGTACTCCTAATAATAAGAAGGTTAAGATAATAGTCACAAAGTTGAAAGGGCATGCATCTCTTTGGTGGGATCATTTGCAAACTAAGAGACAAAAGAGAGGAAAAGAAAAGATCAAGACATGGATGAAGATGCTTGGAAAGATGAAGAAGAAATTTCTTCCAGCTGACTACCAAGTTAGTTTGATGAGAAAGATGCAAAATCTGAGACAAAAGGACATGAGTGTGAAAGAATATACTAAGGAATTTTACAAATTGGATATCAGATCTAGACATGTGGATGATGAAGTTGAGAAGGTGGCTAGATATTTGAATGGCCTGAGGACATCTATTCAAGATGAGATTAGTTATGTGAAGATAGATAGTGTGGAAGAAGTATACCAATTTGATTTGAAGGCTGAAGATAGATTGACAAAGAAACATGATCAAATACAAAGAGGAAGAGGTGGTAGATTTTAGAGAAGTAGAGGAAGATCTTATGGAGAAAGCAGCAGATCTGATAATGCAGTGCAAGATAAAGGATGGAAAGATGAATTTGATAAAAGAGGTAATTACTCTAGAGGTAGCTATACTAGTTACTCTAGGAGTAACAATAATGGGAAAAGAGAAGATAAATCTTGGTTTAAAGGTACTTGTTACAAATGTGGCGAAGAAGCACATAGAGCTTTTGAATGTCCTAACTCTGGAAAGAAGATTGGAGGTAATGGTAGAAATAATTTGGCTTGTGAAGAAGTTGAGGAAATGTCTAATGAACCTAAACATGGTGAGAACTTGATGCTAAGAAGGATCTTGTGGAATGAAGAAGCTAATGAGGAACCTATTTTGAGGAAAAGTTTGTTCAGAACCAGATGTAAGATCACTGATAAATGTTGCAAGGTAATCATTGATTAGTGGAAGTTCTAATAATTTGGCATCCGAAGAGCTGGTTAACAAATTGTAGTTGCAAAGATTGAAACATCATAAGCCTTACCATATTGCTTGGATCCAGAAGGAGCATAAACTATTTGTAAGTGAACAACACATTGTTAAGTTCAAAATTTAGAATTACCATGATGAAGTCTTGTGTGATATTATGCCTATGGATTGTTGTCATATTCTTTTGGGTAGACCTTAGTAGTATGATAGGAAAGCTTTGCATGATGGTAGATTGAATCAATATACTATTTGGATGGATGGAAAGAAACAAGTATTATTGCCTTTGATAGAGAATTTTGATGAAAGTCACTGTACCACAGTCAGAGTATGTTTGGTTGATGGTAAAAAGTTTGCAAGAGAAATGAAAGAACATAATGTTTGCTTTGCTTTAATTCCAAGAAAGATTGAGAAACAAGATGAGTTAGAAAATGCACCTGAGGTTAAGCCTTTGTTGAATAAATTTCATGACATTATTTCTGATAATATACCCGATGGTTTACCGCCTATGAGAAGTATAAGTCATTGTATGTATATTATACCTAGAGCTAGTTTGCCTAATAAAGCACCACATAGGTTGACACCTGATGAAAAGATTGAATTGAATAGACAGTGCAAGAATTTCTTGAAAGAGGTTTGATTAGGGAAAGTCTGAGTCCTTGTGTAGTACCTGTTGTATTAGCACCTAAAAAGAATGGAGAATGTGCACTGATTCTAGAGCTATAAACAAGATAACAGTAAAGTACAGATTTCCTTTGCCTAGGATGGATGACATAATGGATAATTTGAGTGGAGAAAATTATTTCACAAAGATTGATTTGAAAAGTGGGTATCATCATATTAGGATCAGAGAAGGGGATGAATGGAAAACTACTTTTAAGACTAATGAAGGTTTGTATGAATGGTTGGTTATGCCTTTTGGTTTGACTAATGCACCTAGTACTTTCATGAGGCTGATGAAGGAAGTTCTGAAAAGATTCTTGGGTAACTTTGTGATTGTATATCTTGATGAAATTTTGATATTCAGGAAGAGTAAGGAAGAACATCTTGAACAGATCAGACAAGTATTGCAGAGATTGAAGGAAGAAAAGTTGCTGATTAATTTGAAGAAATGTTCATTTATGAAAGAAATTGTGTACCTTGGTTTTGTAATTTCAGCTAATGGATTGAAGATGGATCTTGAGAAAGTGAGAGCTATACTTGATTGGCCTACACCAGAGAATGTTGGAGAGGTAAGATCATTTCATGGATTGGCTAGTTTTTATAGGAAGTTCATCAGAAATTTTAGTTCTATTTGTAATGCTATGTTTGAAACTATGAGAGGAGATAAAAAGGATTTCAAATGGACACATGGAGCACAAAAGAGTTTTGAAACATTGAAACAAAGAATTTTAGAGTTTCCTACACTTGCTTTGCCTGATTTTAGTAAAGTTTTTCAAGTTGAATGTGATGCTAGTGGAAGTGCAATTGGATATGTTTTAAGTCAAGAAGGAAAACTTATAGCTTTCTTTAGTGAAAATTTGAATGATGCTAAGAGAAAATATTTAGTTTATGACTAGGAATTCTATGCTATTGTTCAAGCTTTGAAGAAGTGGAGACATTATTTGATGCCTAAAGATTTTGTGTTGTATAGTGACCATAAAGCTTTGCAGTATTTGGGAAGTCAGAATAAGTTGAATCAAAGACATATGAAGTGGGTTGAGTTCTTGCAAAATTTTCCCTTTTCATTGAAGCATAAAAGTGGATAGTCAAATAAGGTTGCTGATGCCTTGAGCTGAAGAAGAAGTTTGCTGACAGAGCTAAGAGATTTACCTACTGAAACAAGAAGTGCTGAAGCTGATCATTTTGCAAAATACAAGAACTTTACATGATGAAGTTAAAAAGAATTTGGAGGACAGTAATCTAAAATATAAATAGAGAGAAGACAAGAGAAGGAGACATAAATATTTTGAAGTTGGAAATGAGGTTATGATTCATTTGAAAAAGAATAGATTTCTAGTTGGTACCTACAACAAGCTGAAAATGAAGAAATTTAGACCTTGTAAGATTCTGAAGAAGTTTGACAATGGAAATGCTTATGAAGTGGAATTGCCAGAGGACATGGATATATCACCTATATTCAACATTGCTAATATATTTGAGTACTTTGAATCAAATGATGAGATATAAGATGATCCAGATTATCCTAAGAAGAACATAGACAACATTGAGAATATTTTGAATAGCAAAGTTGGCAAGAGTACAAGAGGAAAAGACTACATGGAATATCTTGTTCAGTGGAAGAACAAGCCAGTTGAGGATAGCTCATGGATTACACAAGCTGAGTTGGATATTTATGATTTAGGTTAGAATATGAGTAGTGCCTGATGTGGACATTAGTTCTTTATTTACCCCAGGTGTCTGAAGCAGGAGCATCTTGGGTCTTTGAGCAATCTTGCATCAACCAAAAACATTTCCTAATTTCTATACTTGTTTGCTATTTTTGTTGGTTTCATGGTGTTTGAATCTTACATTATGTTGAGGACCTATTTGGGAACCTTCTCCTATGAGCACATAAATTTTGGATGGACTGTTTCAAAGTTACAACTGTTTTCCTTGTCATCGGAGCCGCATTTTCCTGCAGTTTTGGTGCTGATTGTTCATGTTGGCGATCTTGATCCATAAGGAATCAGCCTTTGTACTCTTAATTAATTTTAGAGGACCTAAATTAATATCATTTACCAAGAGAACAAGCCCTAATTCATTATGAGTAAAAAGTTATGCCCATTTTTATCAAGGACCTATTTTCTGCTAGTTTTCAGGTGAAACGTGTGGTGTTTCTTCTTGCGATGTTTTGTGTGATCAAATGGGAACTTGATCCCTTAAAGGAATGTTATTGGTTCATGTAAGGACATAAATCCAAAGGCCCATCAATTTATATTCATTATAGCATTAGTTTTTGTTTAAATCTTGAGACTGGACCTATATTGTAATTAAATGCCTGACTGGCCGACCTGTGGCTTGGCTAGCTATATAAAGAGTCTATATTGATGTAGTAGGGAATCAAGAGGGATCATGAGTGATATATAGTAAGGATTATCAAGATATATCATTGGAGACAAAGATAGGATGCAAGCTGTGATTCTGATTTCATAATTCTCATTGTATAAGGCCGAAACCCGAAAGGCCTCACAGCCGGGCATGTTGAAAGAAATAATATAATTATTTGTTGTTGCTGCTAGTTTATTGTCTCATATACATTGTGATTTTATTTCTTTCATGTGATATTATATTTCTTCCATTGTGTAACTCTGAGCAGGGCTTGGTTGTTGATTCAAGTGGACTCAATTCTGCTTGATTCTGCTTGTATCTACCCTTACCCTGCGTCAATTCTGATGTGTAGGAACCCTAATATGTATGAATGTTATATTAATAGTTTCAACCACTAAAAAATAACTAATAACACCTAGGAAAAGAAAACTCAAAGAAAATGGTGCAACAACACCTTATTCAAAAACTCTAGGATTTACAAAGTAGGACATACCTCAAAACAAGGTTTGAGGTGAATACCATTGACTGGTATAGGTAGATTTTCCCCTTCAAGTGTTGAAAATTGAAAAGAATTACATTCCTTGCATTTTTTAATCACAAATGAGCCTCCCCAAAATGAATCAAATTTGGTATGCTTACCCAGTTTGCTCTTAAATTCATTCCACTTGAGATCAATGTCTCCCACATTGAAATCTCTGGCTCTCGCTTTTCTGTCAAAGCTCTTCTTAACTTGCATCTACTAAAACTCCATAGTTTGCATTGCTTTCCTTCTACTTTCCTCCAATTCCATGATCTATACATAATGCACCTACATAAGATCTCCCTCTTCAAAAAGAACCAACTGAGTGGTAAGATCAAGTGCTGGCAACTCTGTTTCAATAGACAACTGAGCTTCCTTTCCATAAAATAATTGATAAGGTGAGTTCCCAATAACTTGATTTGGAGTGATCCTATCCACCCATAAGGCAGCCTTCAACTTAGAGTGCCAATCATGCTGATTCTCCTGCAAAGTTCTTTTGATAATTCTGATTAAGTTCTTGTTCATAGACTCTGCTAATCCTTTACCTTGTGGATAATAATTTGAACTAGTGCTAAGATAAATTCCATGCTTGAGTGCCCATTCAATTACCCTTACTCCAATGAAAACAAGTGCATTATCAAAAATTATGGAATCAGGAACTCCAAACCTGTTCACAATATCATCATAAAAATTTAGGACCGCTGTCTCATTTGCATCTTTTAGTGTTGCTGCCTCCATCCAGCGTGTGAAATAATTAGTGGCAGTAATTATCCACTTATGCCCTACACTTGATGGAGGGTTGATAGGCCCTATGAAGTCAACACCCCACTTTTGAAAAGGTTGTTCTATTTTAATTGGCTGCAAAGGCAAAGCTAGCAGCCTTTCCTTCCCTACAAACATGGCACATTTCACGCACTTCCTCACATATGCATAGCTATCTTTAAAAATATCAGGCCAATAATAACCACCTCTTAGGATCTTATATGATGTAGTCCTAGGGGAAAAATGACCTCCTAAATGACCATCATGGAATTCATGCAAAATGTCTACGATTTGGTCTGAATCAATGCATCTAAGAAGGACACCATTGTGATCCTTTCTATACAACACATCATTAATTAAGACAAAAGGAACTGATTGTAACTGATAATACCTTCTTTTTTCCTTGTCCAAATTGGCTGGACACTCACTAGTCTTCAAAAAATGAACCATATCTTGCAACCAGTTCACTGTCCTATCACCATCAGCTATCATACCAATCACCAAAATAGTATATGCTTGTCCCTGAAGCTCTAAAACCTCACTATCAGCAATTTTCTCACATAGGCCTTTGCCTCTAATCAATTTGGTCACCTAAATATCCATGTCATACTCCATGACCTGTGTTATCCAACCAGTTTTGTTTTCATTGAAATCCTTACTGAGTAAGAATTCCTTTACACTAGGGTGTGCAACCCTCAAATGAATCTTGTTATGAGACAACAAGTGTCAAAATTTCTTAAGACCCTTAACAACAACAAGGACATGTTTTTCCACAAAACTGTATCTCTATTTATAATCTTCTAAACCTTTACTGGAAAAGGCTATTGGTTTCTCCAAACCTTCTACATTTTGTTGTACCAACATCGCAGAAATAGTCTCATAACCACCATATGCATACAGAATGAAATCCTTGCTGAAATCAGGATTTACTAAAGTTGGAGCTGCTGCTAGGGACTCTTTAATAACTTGAAAACTATCCTTGGCTTCTTTTGTCCAACTGAAAATAGAATTCTTCCTAAGCATAGCAATTAACTGTGTCAACAAATCAGCAATGTTAGGCAAGAAATGCCTTACAAAATTAATTCTTCCAATAAAGGACTGCAATCCTTTCTTATGGTGTGGCAATGGCAACTCTAAAATTGATGCTATCCTTTTTGGATCCACTATAACCCCTTGCTTGGAAACCACATAACCCAAAATCTTACCTTCATGTACATCAAACACACACTTTTTTGGATTGAGAGATATCCCAAACTCCCTACAATGCTCAAAAATTTGCCTCAACTGACCCAAATGATTTGCTGCCTTTTTGGAGTATACTGTGATATCATCAAGATATACCAACACAAACTGGTACATCAGATTACTAAATTCCATATCCATGGCTTTTTGGAAAATTGCCCCTGCATTTGACAAACTGAAAGGCATTCTCTTATATGCCATGGTACCCCATTTAGTGGTAAAAGTAGTTTTATATTGATCTTCATTTATGATCAGAATCTGGTTATACCTTGAATAACCATCTAAAAAAGAGAAGCATTCTAAACCAGCAACATACTGAAGTAATTGTTCCATAGAAGGAAGGGGATGCATATCCTTCAATGATGCTCTATTCAAATCCTTGAAGTCTACACATAATCTCAGATCTCCGTTCTTCTTTCTAATAGGGATGAGATTAGACACCCAACTAGTGTGTTTGATTGGGAAAATAATACCACTCTCAATCAGCCTCAGAACTTCTTTCTGCATTAATGGCTCTAATTTGGGATTGACAAGTCTTTGTCTTTGCCTTATAGGCTTGACATTAAGCTCGAGCTCTATAGTGTGTTGTGCTAACTCAGGATTAAATCCTCTTAAATCACCATATTCCCATGCAAACACATCTACAAACTCTTGAAAAAGTTGAACATAAGACTCTTTTTCCAAAGGAGTACTCACCTTACCAAACTTTAAGCTTTTCCTCGGGGCCACCTCCAAACCTTCATAATGTTCTTGAGAAACTAGCAAACTAGTTTTGTCCTTTTTAGCCTGATCATCTGAATTGAATATAGATTCCAAGGAAACCAAACCTTTAGGTAACTTGTTGGACTTAAGTTGCACCACTTGGTCTTCATAATTTTGCTTCAGCCTGTCATGATTAGAAGCTGCAAAAATATCTTCTTCTAGCAGAAATTGCAAAATCTGCTCATCACTTTCAAAAACCTACCAGTTTATATTATTATCATGAATCGAAGGCCTTACTACAATCTTGACATGCTGTTGGATATTCTCCTTGCTGATTTTTGTAGGTATGTCAAATTGAGCACCCACAACTGCTAATCTATCTGCATGCTAATTTTTATTTCTTGGAATAGAAACAATATTGAAAGTAGAAAACTCCTCAATAATGCCCCATACACAATGCTTATACAACTTCAAAGTATCATTTTTGGTAACATATAAATCTCTTACCTAATTAACAATAAGTTCACTATCACCATGAACCTTAATGCAATCAATGCCTCTTTTCTTTTCCCATTCTAAACCCTGAATCAAACCTTCATACTCAGCGGTATTGTTAGTGCAAGAAAAACCAAATCTAAAGGCTGCATAGTACTTCTCTCCATTGGGAGATACTAACATTGCACCTCCACCAACACCATGTTTACTTCTGGATCTGTCAAAAAACATATTCCAGACCTTGTTTTGCTATTCAAAATTAGATTCTACCTTTTTAACTAAGTTTGGCATTACCAAACCAGCTTCTTGGAACATGTAATTACCCATTCCAACATCTAGAACATAACTATAATTAGTCTCAAAAGCATTCTCTGCATCCCACTCATCTAAAAGTATATCAAGAATTTTAGTAGTAGATGTACGCAAAATAGGGGCACCATGATCATCTTGGCCAAAATTGACATAATTTGCATTTACTATAGTAGGTGTGTAAGGCTCTATTATATTCTTTGCAAGTAACTCAGACTTTATATTAACCTTGGTTCCATATCAAGTGTGAAAAAATCATGTGAGACCAATCAAATGAAAAATAACCTCCTATCTTAGCTGTAAATTCTCTTGATAAGAAAAGAACAAAATAGGGAGGTAAATCTATCACAAATATATCTTGTGGAATAGAGAAAGTAGGGTAGGCATGTAAGGTTAAACTAGCATTTTTTATGAATCCTATAGAATTCATAGTTGTGCCATCTAAATGGACTAATCCCTTTTCAATAGGCTCATATTTCAATTCTAACTGATCAGCTACCTTCCTAGGCATCACAATACAAGTGGCCCCACTATCAACCATACAATTACGCACTAAATTTTTTCCAATTATTAAGGAAACATAGAACGGAGGAGGTATCACATCCTTACCTTGAACAATAGCTTTTTGCTTGTTGTCCTCACCAGTAGCTTGTTCAACATTTTTCATAACCACCTTCACACGATCATAAGCAGCTTGACCTTGCACATCCACTCCACTCAATGCTTTTTTCAACATTTTAGCTTGCCCAAGAATAGATAAGGAATCCCACATAGTCATTGACACATTCATTCTTTTCATACTATCCATAATGTTATAAGGTACAACTGAATGCGCCTTCAGGTTGCTAACTAGTTGACTTGTAGGCTTTTGTAAAACAGTTGGATTAGGTGTAAGTGATGGTCATGTAGTCATAGCTTCCTTATCCTTACTGGCTATTTGTTCCATGTCTAGAGCCCTCTTCTTCGCTCAGGTATTGGCTGCAATTGATGATTCACCATTCAACCCACAAAACTCCTCTCCTTGCTAGTTAAGGAATCCAGTCTCCATGGTGTTTATATCTTGCTATTGTTCAGGTCCACTAGAAGATGCATCTAGCTTTGAGCTTGCAGCATTTTGGACCATGAGGGCTTGGTTGATCACCCCATTTGAACATGTGGACTGATTAGGTGCTTGATTACATAGATAGCACCAATTTTCCTTTGATATCAAGTTGTTTTGAGTAGGTACTATGTCTCTAATTGGATTTGCAGCATTTAATGGTGCTGGATTATATGGCTGAAAAGGCCTTTGATTAACATTTTGCCTTCCACCTTGGAAATTATTTTGATATGGTTGCCTATTTTGTTGAAACTATTGGCCTTGATTCTGATATTGCTGATTAAAACCTTGATTATGTTGTTGAAAAGCTGGCCTAGGACCTTGGTACTACTTTTTTATACTTGTGAGCTCATTACCCAAAGTCTATAATATACTCTCTATCTTTTGATGGTTGCTCTTAATTTCCTGTAGCTCATTTGATGGACCATATTTTCATAACCCCCAGTAGTAGAACCAATTGGAACACTAGGTAAAGGAGCCATTGACGGTATGTTAAGAAGTATATTTGACTAGATATTCAAAAAATAAGGCATAGGAGGCCTAGGGGCTATTTTACAAGCCTATATAAGGCTATTTTCGGCTCTAATAGCAAGATTAAAAGCTTGTGGCAATGAGGTACCTCCCATAGACTGAATCATCACTGAAATGTCACTGTTAAAGCTCTTTAGGTAGTATAGAAAAGCATAGTCTGCACTTGGCCTCACCACCATTGGTATTCTATTCCATGTTTTTTTTAAACAGAAATTGAAATCTGTCATTTGCTCTTGTGGGGCTGTTTTAATGGTTGTTAACTATTCTACAAGTGATAAATGATCTGACTTATCTTCAAAGAACTTGGTGAAGGCATCACCCAATTCATCCCAGATGGAAATGGAAGCCACAAGTAAATTTCTAAACCATTCCAATGCTTTTCCTTTGAATGAAGCCGCCAATAATCTGGCAGTAACATTATCTTGTGTCACATGGTGAACATTACAGATGGAAGCCACATCTCTAATATGCTCATAAGTGGTTGTTTGACTCTCCCATGTGAAGTTTGGTAGCCCTTTCAAAGCTGCTAAAGGTATATCATTGTGCACAACAAGATTCAAGGGGTTACCTTGATCAAATGGCACAAAAGTAAAAGCTCTTGGAAGAGCCATTATACTAACTTGTGCTGAGGCACTTGCTGAAACTGAGCTCGAACTAGCTACTACAGTACTTGAAAATGCTGAAGTAGTACTTGCTATTGAAGCAAAAACAATACCAAAATTGGCCTATGATACAAATATCTCAACATAATTAAAATATTCTGTTCTTATAGTTGGTGATGTTGAATGCCTCAAAGAACTTTCTTTTTTCTCTGGCCTTCCTCTTTGTACATAAACTCTTGGAGGTGAAGATTGAACCCTCTTTGTATGTGGAGTTCATTTAAGAGTTCTACCCTTCCTTTTGGGTGTGTCCAAATGCAAATATTCCAATGTATTTGAGCTCCTTGTCTCAATTTTTTCATAAAAAATAATTATCAACATTGATACTATTGATTCTTCACCAATGCAATTGCCAACTGTGCTTTAAGACTTCCTTGAAAAGACCAAAAATTTGTAGGTTGCACAATAGAACCAGCAAATAAAATATTATAGACTGTTGTTTATACTGTCCCACCAAGCGTGCCAAAACTGTTAAGGCTAAAAATTTGCACCATGTTAAACTAGACAAGTTTAACAATTTTGCCTAACATGGGATTCATTTCTACATGTGAGAAATGTGTAACTACAAATGAAACCTCTGGATTCTAGGCCGGTTCCTATTGGATAATCACTGATAACTCCTTGAAACTAACTCCAGAAAAGTGAGCCAAAAACTCATTGAGTACAATCCCAATCCTTGGGTCGGATGCCAGAAAATAGCCTGGAAAATAGGACCTAAAAGACCATGAAATAAAGACCCACCTCTAAAAAAGCTCCACTAAGTCATAAAGCACCTTGGTGAGTCACCAAAACTACCCTAAAAAGGTTCAGAAAGGCCATAAAGACCTCTCAACTATCATGACAAAGTCAAAATCCGACCCAAGAGTCTTCCAACCTCCCTAAAAGATCTCCAACACCCCTAAATCTTCTCAATCAAGTCCTATATGCTCTCCTTATGTTTGCAAACAGCTTCAACCTCTAAGAAGAAGTCTTTAGGCTAATTAAGACACCCTTATCTCTCCATTTTACAACATTAATGTTTCTTAAGAGATTTTAATATTTAATAATTGATTTATAGAACACATCAATTAATAAATATTAAATTACAACAAATATCCCAAAAAATATATTAATAATTATCAATTGATATATGCTATAAATCAATTAATATATACCAAAATATCTTTGCACTTAGAAAACAAAAATGAAAGTAAAACAAATAGATTACTAAATGCCATCAAAAGCATTAGCTACAGACTTGAAGCATTATACAAAACACTTGAGGGGCAACAAAAGTTTCAAACCTAAAACACTTCTCAAGATTTTCATTTTCACTCTTGTGGATGAGGGTTTGAAAACCCTAAGCTGCTGCCATGATTCTGGGAAGATTTTTCTACTGTGTCATCTCCAATAGCTGGGTTTTTTGAAAAAGTCACTATAGACTTGCTATATTCATGGAGATTTTGAAACTCATCTATTGCTCAAACAGGTACCTCATGAACTTCGCATCTTGTGAAGATAAAATTTTACATTTCATTGTAAGTTGCAGCTTTCATCTTAGCATTATTCTTTTCCAATAGCACCTCTTGCAAATCAAAGAGGCAATCTAGAGTTTGGTGAGCAGAGGATACAAGCTCAGAATATGCTCTATCAATTTTGATGTCCAATTTGCAGAAAGAAGTTATCAAAAAACCCTATGGTAGCTTATTAGAATGTAAAAATACTTTTTGTAGTGTTATTCTAATCTCCAAATCTTTGTCCCTTAAAGCCTTTTGGTTCCTCACTAACTTCACCCTTTCGTATGTCTTCATCTGCATGCTTTTCAAATTCTTCAACAGGTTTTCTTCCTGTTCACGCAGATCTGTATATTCTTTGTCAGAGCTTCAATCTCATCAACTTGTTGTAGAGTATCAGATTCATCCCCATCTCCCTCATATTCAATTTCATCACCAAAAATATCTTCAGAATATGAATGTGTGGCATGAGATCTTTTCCTTTCCATACCCTCTCCAAGCAACTACCAAAGAAATTGAGACTATACATTGTAAAATACTTTATGAACATGCACTGCTATTTTGGAAAAAATGCTTCATTCTGTATATATCTTTCTGTATTGATTGGAAAAAGCTTCATTGCTATTTTTGAACATGCTCAACAAGATAAATCTGGGTTCAAAACAAAATCACCATGTCACTGTTTCTTGGCTCGAGCAGGCTTCAATTTTTTCCTTTGCATTTTTCCTTTTAATTCTTTGTTGCTAGAGTTCTTCAATATTTAACAATCCTTGTGTCTCAGTACACTATAGATTATTCTTTCCATGGAATTTCATAAAGCTTGACTGTCCTCTCTTAGTTTGACACTTTCATGATATTATTCCATGCCTTAATATCTACCCTTTGATGGTTGTCATGTTGGCTATGATACCCTTGACTAGTACCTTCTATTATTAAGACTCAAATTACATGATCTTGATGTCCTCTATTTTATTTAAAAGTTGTTCTCAATGTATGTGTTGCTTTTTTCTTCACTCCATACCTTTGACTGTTGTAACATTCCTCAAACATGCTTTAAGATCATTTTCATATGATGACTATTATTTGGTTCTTAATCATAATCCTGATCTTCCATGTGATGAGTTCATGTTTCAACTGTTGATCTCAACTGTTTCCCTTCATTTGATTGTGTAAACATTGGTTTGACATGTTGCCATAACTCTCTGACATAAGTCACTATGATTGAATTCCATATCATCTTGGACCTTCCAAATAGATTTGTTTTCAAAACTTCTCTGCTTATCACCATTGTTTGATGTTAAACTTTAGTCACTATCATTACAACTTTAGACTTTAAAGGGCCCTCTCTTACTCCTGAAGACTATCATCATTTGTATATAATATATTTTGTAGCATGCTTTGAATACATTTTTTTCTATGTAGCCTTTGAACCTAGAATTGGGATCTTTCAATTTCTTCTGAAGCTTCAGATGCTAATTTTGATTCCACTGTCTCTAGCTCAGTCACAGATTTTAAGAAATCATTGAAAAATGTTAATACAAGCTCATATTCCCCAAGTGTGAGATAGCAACTGTTGCCCTTCATTATGGGAAATTTTTCTTTTCTGGGAAATAGGGCATGATGTGACCTATCATTTTCTATGCAATTCTGATGACTCAAGATTGTTGTCCCTTAAATAAGCTTAGTTTTTCAATCTTGATTATAATGAAAGGTTTCATATAAAAAATAATATGTCGCTTAAACATTATGTATTTCTTTCCACATTTTGAAATCTGTTTAACATAATTACTCCAATGCGTATGTTGGGCTCATACCCGAAGGGAGCCTCAGTTAGGGGCACATACACATTGGAGTGATTATTTTCCTGCACATGAAACAAACACATTAGCATAAATATTTCCCTTTTTTACACTAGCATTGATGATGTTCTAATTTTCTTTCTTCTGCATATTTAGGACAACGTTTAAGCCAGCATATGCAGAGTAGTTTAAATAGCCAGTCATTGCTTAGATCCATATCGGAATCTAATATCATTGTTCTTAATTTTTTGCAGGACTCAGGAACTCGCTGGGAGACTTACAGACTAAGGACAACTTCAAGACCAACAACCACACTAATTAGTCAAAGCAACAGACAATGATTGGTTACTCTTGACCTACCTCTCCTATTCTATTTTTTTAACTATTTTAAATTTGTAGAAGAAAGAACATACTATACTCACAGCTTGTTTGAGTCATTTCTAAATTGATCTTAAATAGATGTGTTTATATTTTCAAATGAAAGAACTCAAAAATGTATTTTATCATTGTTTAATACAAATGAAATCATTTATTTTCATAATTTCACAATGTATTTATTTTGCTGGTTGCATATCAACGGGTTGTATAGCAATAAATGAGGTCAATTGATTCCCAAATATGTCTTTTATAGAAAAATTGCTAAGGTAGTGAAATTTTGATAACAAGAGCTTCAAGGTCCAATTTTCTCAGGTCACAAATAGGTAATTCTATAACTTCATAAAGTTTGACCTGACCTTTACCATGTTTCTTTTTTTTCTTCTTTTCTTGCTTGCTTCAAGTAGGTGACTGACTGTATGGAACTAGACTCTTTTGATCCAGATTTGGCTTTGGTTTCTCAGTAGATACACTTTCTTCTTTGTCCTACCCCTCAGCAATTCCCTCAGTTTGAGATCTTAGGGCTTGTCGCCTTGTGCCTATAGTAGAATCATCTACTTTATTTTTATCTTGGGCTCCTTGATAATTTACTTCTATATTTGTTGTGTCGATGGTCTCTAATTATTTTTCCTCACCCTTGTCTTCAACAATATCCATTTCTTTCTCAGGTGGCATATCCTTGGTTTGCTGCTCAACAACTATATCAATTGCTTGAACTAAAATAAGTAAATCAGCTAGTATAAGTGCTCTAGCTACCTCAATAATTTGATCTTCTTCTTGAGTCTCGATAACAATAGTAATGCCTTCATATTCTTTTTCTTCTTCATCCGGGTCATGATTTGTAATATCTTCTATTAGAACTTCTTCTTCCCCGGTTATTTTCAACATCTCTGGTATATCTTCCATTACATTTTCTGCAGCAAGATAGAAATCTTCAACATAAGTTTGGTCTTCTGATTGCTCGGTGTCGGAGATGTGAATGGGCTCTTGTGTTGTATCAACATCTATTTGTAAACCTTTTCCTCTACCTGTTACATTTTTCTTGGTGGTAACTGCAAGTGTGATTTTCTCAGTTTCAACTCTTGATCTAAGAATTTCAGACCGTATTTATGTACTCTCTTCATCAACTTCTTGTAGTTTTCCTTGCAGTATATTCAATGCTCTCCCTTTCATCAAAAAATTATTTGCATATTGTTTCATCATTTTTTCAACTTCTGGTATTGGTAATCTTAGCATTGCAAGAAATAGAGACCTTTCTCTCATCTACTTCTTTGTATTCAGTGCATAAGTCCATCTTGCCAAAAATTTATCATACAATTCTTGTGGAATACTTGTGAAAATTCAACTGGTACTCTTTTAAACTTAATCATCATGTCGATGATAGCATCTTCCAATTTTTCTTGATCCTCTTTGCTCATGTTAGGATATCTCTTAAGTTTAGGATGACTTATTCCTCCTCTTTCTCTTATGTAATTAGAAATCTCATCAATTTTTTGTGGTGCTTTATTAACTACAACTTTGAATTGACTAGCATCTTCATCTTTTGAGTCAACATCAACTTTATTTCTTATTAATATTATCCTCTTCTTAGGTTCAGGTACCTCAGTGGAAGCTTGTGTACCTCCCTTCTTTTGATAAGTCTTTAGCGGTGTTGGCCTTGTGATCTTTGCAACTCCTCTTCTCTGAGGTGGGGTATTCCTTGCAATGGACCTTGTCCTTGCATGTGTTGGTGTTTCAACTTATTTTCTCTTACCCTTCATTTCCTTTGGTGGCTCTTCCTGTACTTCCTTTTCTGACTCAGTTTCCTCTTCATCTTCACTTTCACCAACCAATTTATGCTCCTCAGTTGCCTCTTCAACTGACTTCACTACTTCTTCCTCAACATCTCCAAATTATTTTTCTAATGTTCCAATCATTTTCTTTGTTTTCCTTCCTATGATTACTCAAAATAAATCCATTTTTATTCTTATCTTAGCCTCTTCATAAGTTTCAAACCTTGTTCACCTTTGTCCTTAGGCTCTTCTAGTAATGCCTTTATTGACCTAGTGGCTCGGTCAATGTCCAATTCATAGTCCATCGGTGGAAGACATGTAGTTCTTAGTTCAACTACCTTTATCAATGTTGTGTCGGTGTCACTAAAGCAATCATCCATTATAGGTTCAAAGTTCTTATCCAAACTATTTATGAATTCACAGATCTGAATAATAACTAGCTTATTCACATCCCACTCTACATTACTGATCAAGGGAAATAAGTTCCCGCAAGTATAAGAATATACATACCAATAAAGATCCAAAACTTGTAGGTGTTAGATTTTGTAGCTTAGATAGTTCTCATGTTCTCCTCCAATTACCTCAACATTAATTCAACTAGGTCAAGTTGAAGATACTTCTTCACAATCTTGTATGCAATGTCAAAAACACCGCATGGAACATTATTCGGTCTGCTAGATTGAAATACTTTATATGCAATCACATACACTCCAAATATGGTCTGTGGGTTATCAATGGTGTTAATCCTCATTCCTATGTCATCCCATTCAACTCCAATCATCTTCTCTATTTTATTCTTTGGTGGGTGTCTTAGGGATTTATCTTTGTCACATATGGGATACCTTGTTACCATATGAATCACATCCTTGGTGATTTTCACCAGCTCATCTAACTACATTGTTCCATCATGAACTCAACTAAGTACTATTCTGATCCATTCGGTCTTAAATTATTTTGAGAAATGAAGTACATTTGTCAAACCTTTTACCTCCAGATGCTTTTGCTCATCTTTAAATTTTCCATCCTTGCATAATTCATGATAGGTAGATTAGAGCTCAAAATCACTTATCTCACTTATCTTGCAATGGATATAAGGCCCAATATCCTTTACCAGTAAAACCCTATGCGGTATAGATGAAAATGCACCTTTTTCATCAATTTGTGATGTGACCTCTAGATGTAACTTGCAGTTTGGTTCTTCATATGTTGTGCTCTTGATTAATATCACTTTCTTTTCCTTATCACCCTTAAATTGAATAAATTTCAAAGTAGAATCCATTGTTGATGATAAATTAGGGCTTTGATAAAACTATGTTCAAGTCACTTGGTTATACTTCAAAATTTCCTCGTTAACCTTCAAACACTTTGTAGAACTCACAAATCACTATAATAGCTCAAAATCTGGTTTCTTAAACTTTTCTCCTTTTTGCTCTGGTTCACTCTTCAAATGCAATGTAAATAATGAGTTGGATCATCATGTATTATACCCAAAAATACTTTTTAGAATAAGTATGTTGCATTAAATTCTTCACCAACCACTACTTAGTTAATGATCATACACTCAGTTATCTACATTCAATTCTTCAGCTCAATTAACACTACCAACACTCGGTTGACTATGCAACTCAGTTACCTTTACCACTTTCATCGACTAACAATTTCTTTCTCAGTCTAGCTTTATCAACTGTGTTCATTTCAAGTTCATAACATATAACAAACTAGTGCTTGTTAATGCATGCATGTATGGTATTCATGCAATAGATATAAGGAACTGTTGTAAGATATAACTGATTACAATTTAGTTCCCATACTTACTTGATTGTATCAAGTAGAAGTGGTGAAATCACCTAATCCAAAGGATGAGGTGTCACTGACTGATGCAATTTCTTCTCTATTATCTTTTGTTGATCTTCTCCACATTTGACTCATCTACCTTCTAATTCCATCAATAATATCCTCATTCATATCAACATTTGGTTTGGGTGCTCGGTCTCTGTAATCTTTACTTAAGTGACCGACCTTATGACAGTGTAGACATGCCATTCTAGAATTTGTCCAGTCTCTAGATCTTCATGTCTAGTGTAATCTCATATAATTTGCAGCAATATGACTATTTCTTCCACAAGATGTACAATTAACACAAGTGTAAGAATTACCTTTTCTTCTTGGTTGATAGGTATTGTTTTGTCTCTTCAGTTTCCAAACTTGATTTAGTCGTGCCCTACATTCTTGTGATATGTGACCATGTTTGTTGTAAGTACGAAAATGCTTTTCTATGTAGTTCCTCTTAGGTGACTTGTTCATCTTTGATCTACATTCATATGCTTGATGTCCATACTTTTTGCAATTATAGAAATAACCATCAAATTTAGGAATAGTGCTAGGAGTACCTTTAGCTTTACTTCTATAGACATTTGTTGTGTGACCCATTTTTCCATAGTGATAGCATGAAAGCTTCTTTGGCTTGGATTTTCATAGGCATTCCTTTGCTTTGCTTAATTTGTTGACTCTCCTTTCTCGGTATAACCTAAACCAGTGGTGTTATCCAATCTCCTCTGACCCATTAAAAATTCATCCACCCTTTTGGTGCTTTCCTCAATTTTCTTTCTCATTTCATTATGTTGTTGTTGTATTTTCTATTCATATTTTAGTATTTCATTTTCTTCCCTTAATTCACCAATGTCTTCCAATTTCCTAGAAAGATCATTGTTCACCTGGTTGACTTCTTGACTCATGATAACCATATGATTAGAAATTTCAAAGTGATGCTCGATCAACCTTAATATTTTTTATTCTTTTTCTTCCATTTTTTCAATCATTTGTCTTTTTTCCTCAATAGCCATGTTCCTCTTGTTAGGAATAGGGACACTGAGAGGGGGGGGGGGGGGGGGGTGAATCAATGTTCACTATATATTTATCTTTTTACTTAATCTTTAAACTAAACTTAAATGCTTAAGTACTGAAATGAACATCCACATAAACATGAAACATGAAATCAACACATAACACCAATATAGTTACGGGGAAACCCAAATAGGTAAAAACCCCCATGAGAATTAACACCCACTAATATTCTATACTAGTGTTTGGTGATCCTTGTTAGAAGATCCTTAACTCTGTTAGGATTTTGTTTACAATGTATTAAGTATAGTAGATCTTGTCAAGGGTTAGACCCTATTAGGAGTCTTTTATAATATTCCCCATTAGGGGAGTGGACGCATTGTCCTAAAGCTCACTGCTCAAGTGGTGAAGGCTACAACCTTCTGATCTCAGATACACACTATATCTACTGGATGAACTGTCACTATGACACTACTTGTCAAATCAGTTCCTTTGATGCACTAATGCTTTGACCTCTTGCAAAGCTCTAATACATTTTATAGATTCTTTGCACACTTCTTCTCTACTTCTCACAACTCTATCTCAACATCCATATCAATTACAATGGGCACATCTCATATTTATATGTGCATACATAATAAACAACTAGGTCGGCCCTTAGACCTATTACATACAACACTTCCAAATAAATTGTCTTAAGCATGTTTAAAAACAAACATATGCATATGTCAGCAACCTAATTACAATAGGTGCATAGCCTTTACATCATTAGATTATAACTACAACTCAAAATGCTAATAGTCGGCTGCTTACTCTGTTCTTCACTGACACACACTGGCTGTGCAACTTCAACTACTCGTATCTTTCTCATACTTGCATATCTGATCATGTGCTCATAGACTAAGCATGAATATAGTCTAACTAACTTAACTTCTAGGGTGCACACCATAACTCAATTGTACACACGTGCACTGATGCTCTGAGCTGCAAGAACTCTGTACATTGTCTAGTCTTCAACACTTAACCCATTTCTGATCTTCTCATCAAGTGTGCTGACTCCAAACTACTTTATGACTTTGTTGCCATAATGACAACACTATATTAAGTCATATACATCAGTATAGCCAACTTTCCAATAATCTCCCCCTTTTTCATTGATGGAAACAAGGGAATATGGCTAAGTTGCTAACTGTCCTTAATACAAAAAACTTTTGTCTTCTATACATATACTTATATCTCCCTATACATATTATGATCCATATTCTATACACAACTCCCCCTTTGACATTAATGACGGTGTTTCAAAAAATTTATTTACACATATTCTTTGAGGGAAAACATTTGGATATGCTATCTTGAGGTTTTGGATCTCCTTCTTCCAAAATGTGATCAAGGAGTTTACTATCTGGAGATGGGCGCATAGTGGATACTGTAACTTCGCCATTTTCTCCAAGTTAGTGCTAGGACCATGATCATATGTTACTATTGTGGTATCTATGTCCTTGATGTTCTAATTGAGTATATCTAATGAGGGCGCAAGAGCATTCTTGAGCTATGTTTGCCTTGCCCTGGTCTTTGGCATTTCTTTTTCTGCCTTCTCAATCTTATCTATTTGCCCTTGGTATACATTATTACACATGTTTATATCTATGGATGCATCTTTCACTGAATTCTTGACTTCCTCAATCATAGCTTCTGCCTCTTTTATTTTCTTGAAATGGGCATCAGTAAGCTTATCATGATCCATGCATTCTGCAATAATTCTTCTTCCTTGATCTACGAACTCTTTTAAGGATGATTGACCAGTCTTGAGTGAGCTTAGGTCAAGTGAAAAGTTGCTCATTAATTCACTCAACCTCTTCTTTAGATACTTTTCTTCTGCAACTAGGGATGCAAATTCTTCAAGGCTTGAGAAATTACTTTTGAAATGTGAGATGACTATACTCACATCATCAACAGAGTGTATCTTTGACACTTTCTTGTCCTTTGGCAGCAAATTGTTCAGGATGTTTACTGATTCTACCAGGAGGGGATTCCTCATCACTTATTTTTCTTTGCCTTTTCCATGGCTAGGACGCCAAATTTTATCAGATCTTCTTCTCTCCATGAGTCCAAACTGGATGTGTCAAGTGTCAAACTTGACAACAATGCTGCTAAAGGAGTGATGGGAATGCTATTCATCACTTCTTGTTTCACCTTGATTAGTTCTACTGACATTTCATCTTTTTTCTCACTTTCTTTTACCTTTTCTTCTTCTTTCTTTTCTTCCTCTTTTTCTATTTTTTCTTTTTCTATTTCTTTTTCTTGTTCTTTCTTTTCTTCCATCTTTTCTTCTTCTTTCTCATCATTAATCAATACTTCTTCTTGATGTGTGGAAGGTGTGCTGCTACATAAGATTTCAGCTTCTTGTGTGCTCACAAAAGCTTCTTCAAACTTATCCAACTTGGTGTTAGTGGCCACCATGGCTATCTCCACGTTATCAATGATAATTGTGTTGTCTTTTTGTGACTCTGTAGTGGGCACAGACTTATCTACCTCTGATTCTGCTTCCACTACCAGTGCTAAATCCTAAGGACCTATTACTGATGCATTAGTGGGCTTTGCCACCTTGACCTCCTTTGTGGGTACTTGTGCTTTGGGTGCAGTAGGTGGATACATGTGCCTATTCATAAAGACCTTCTCAAAGGCTTTCTCTATTTCTTTGGTAGCTAATTCATATTTTTTATCCATTATATTAAATGTTCTTATCTTGGTCCTGAGGTGAGGCTTCACCAGATCTAATAGTAACTTCTTCTCTTCTAGCTCACATATAGGAAGAGTTTCATCTAAGATCTTCTCTCTTATCCGTAGATCTTCTTCTATTGCCTGTCTCTTTAGGAATTCTAGAATGTTCCATACCTTATCAGGGATCATAGTCTTAATTTCCAAGACTGTCTTCTTGAACTTTAGCATGTATTTGATTATCATACTATGTATCTCAGATTTTTCTATTTCACTAAATTTTTCATAAAACTTCCCTACTTGATCAATTCTTCCCTCATCAATTATTCTTTCACTTAGCACACTGAGACTAGGTTTGAAACTTACTTTAGGAGGTGCTTGTGAGTTCCTTCTATTTCTTGTGATCTCAAGTATGGATGACTAGTTCTGATCTCTTTCTTCCTCTTTGGTAATGCCTTATACTCTAGAGGAACAGTAGGGTCAATGGTTTCCTTGGGTGTAGAGGGAGTATCATTAGTTTTATCCTTCTATACATCAAATTTCTCTATCTTTACCTTCTTCAACTTGGGATCATGTGATTCTGCCTTTGCTGCATCTGTGCTCTCTAGTTCCAAAGTAATCTTTTGTTCTTTTGCTTTGTCTAGATCTGCTTGAGATACTTCATGTATTCTCAAGATCTCTGATGTGACTTTGGAAACCTTTCTTTTTGTTGCTACGCTATTTAGTTTAGCATCAATCTCTCTTGTCTTTTCTTCACAAGTTCCCCATCTTGGCTCATTAGGGTCAGTAGGAGTTGAAAGCAATACTTGAGCATATGCTTCTAAAACTTGTTTGTCTACTTCATATCCAAGTGGATGAATCCACTTTGTTCTAGGTACAACTGCCTCCATGCATGTTGTATCTATTTCAACCATAAAACAAATACTATCCTTGTATTTCTCAACAATGTTCTCTAGAATTCTGTACCTCATTTGCATCTTGATCCTGAAGGTCTTCAACTCCAATGTTATGTAATCTCTTTTCAGTGGATGCCTTGTAAGATATCTTTGGCATGGTTGGAATGGACTTGTCTAAATATGAATTGGATACTTTCCCAACTATATGAAGGTACATGCAAATGATCAAAGACCCAAACCTGAATATCTTGGTCTTATCATGCTTGATTGCCTTGATCTTATCAATCAATTGTGCGCGCAAGATCTCACATAGATTGAACTCACCATCTTCCTTCACAAGTCTGATGGATACTAAAATTGTGGCTGCATACACACTATTCACCCTGCTGGTGTGTTGAAACCTATATCCAAGTATTATGGACATCATTTTGATGTCATCTTGCTCAATAGGCTCAATTGTCATCCCGCGCCTATCACTCCTTGACTTACATGTTTGCTCAATAATTTTTTTGACATCCTTTCCCATAGGAAGGACATCGCCAAACTTAGATAGGCCTATCATCTCATATATTAGGTCACTAGTGATTCTTACTGGCACATCACCTATCCAAAATAGGTCATCATGAATTCTGCTCAAAAGTATTTTAATCCATTATGTCTCATAGAACTCATATGTTGTAGCATACTCCACTATAGGGTGATCATTCCACTTCACATATTCATCCAAGAAGGTTTTGTTTGGTTTTAGCATGGTTTCCATGTGCACCCTTAGTCTATCCAATCCTATTGGTTCCTTCTTGCAGTAAATGTATGCCCTAATATCTTCGACATGCATAACACCCATAGGCGTGTGGGAGAATGCTCCCTCTAAGTCATCTAGGGTAGACTTAAATGGATGCTTCTTAAAAACATATCATTTCTTTTCTACAACATCAAATACTATGGGAGTGGCCATCACTTGATTTATTGCTTTCCAAAGTTCTTTGAGATAATCTAAAGATTTTTGAATTGACGCGACGAACTAGGGTTACTGCTACCTATCAAATGAACTGCTAATCACCGATAGATCAATCCACAAGTCTTCACAATAACTTCTAAAGCTCTTTTTTCTCTCCAATCACTCTGAGTTCAAATGCAATGAGTAATCAAAAAGCTTTTTGTGTACTTAAAGTGAAAATTCCACCATTAATGCTTGTCGTGTAAACCAGGCTGTAACTTATAACTTTCTATCTTCCATTTTGCAAAGAATCAGCTAGTGCACTCTTGCACAAAGGTTTCTTTAGTCTCCAAAAGCTTAAGTCCAAAGGTGCATACTCTAAGAGTGAGTATATCAGCCACACAGGGGTCTAGAGCTAAATTAGCTCCCCCTATGACCCTGAGGGCCATTCATCTAGATTTAGAGGGTGTGTCCACTATAGATGCATCTAATACATACTCATCAACTTTGTCCTTCTTTGTTTCTAACCAAATCAAGCTCACATCCTTCAAAGCTTTCATAAAATTGACTTCTCCTTCGGGATCCAAAACTGGTTCTTCAGCCTTTTTAGGTCTTTCCTAACCTTGCGTCCTTGATCTATAGAACTTTGAGATATGTCTAGCTTTGTTACAAGAGTGGAAAATGACTGGAGGCCTTATGTTCCTCGGTGCATTGACATGGGTCACCATCTTCCATAATTTAGCAGAGTGACCATTATAGTTACATATCTAACATGTAACATTCTAAGAACTTCTTACATTTGATTGATTATGATTTCTTTGATTATGAGTTTTGTTCTTTTGGCTTGTCTTGCAATTCATAGCTCTATGACCAAATTTATTGCATGAATAACAATAACCATTGAAAGGTCTTACCTTTGCATAGTTCCTTGCTATGTGTCCATGCTTGTTACATGCATAACAAGTGCAGTCTATAGGCTTGCACTCATCCTTAGGTGGTTCAGTATGATCCTTGGTTTGGCTTCTAGTCTCTTTAGCATCTGAGGTGCCTTCTAGTGCATTCATTCTTGCTCGCATGTTATCAATCTGATTCTGTACTTCATTGTATCCAATGCAACTAGTATCTCCTTTAACTCTTCTTGCATATAACTAAGATTCTATTAAATCAGAACTTGTGTGTAATTTATCAATGTGATTCTTAGCCTCTTTCAATTCAGATTCCAAGCTTTCCTTGTTGTTTCTTAGTTCTAAGATTTCCATGTTTTCTTGCGTCAATTCTTCATTCAGTTGAAGGTTCTCTTTGACCTGTTCATCATAGACTTCCTGATTGTTAGTCAGATTATCATCAAATTCTTCAAGTTGTTCTTTTAAGGATTTATTTTCTTCATTTAGCTTCTTGACCATTGTCCCTAGATCACTGGTAGAGCATTCTTTCAAATCTTTCCTTAGCCTTTTGATGACTAATTGAGAAACACTGAGTTTTTCCCTTAGTTCTTCAGTTTCTCTTTTAGATTTGTCTAGGTCTTCAAGAGCAGCTTCCAGATTTATTTTCAGATGTTTCATTTCTACTTTTCCCATGATCTCCTCAAGTGGTTAAACTTCTATGTTGAGGACCAGAGCTCTGATACCAATTGTTAGGAATGGGAACACTGAGAGGGGGGGGGATGAATTTGTGTTCACTGTATATTTATCTTTTTACTTAATCTTTAAACTGAACTTAAATTCTTAAGTACTAAAATGAACATCCACATAAACATGAAACATGAAATCAACACATAAAACCAATAAGGTTATGGGGAAACCCAAATAGGTAAAAACCCCGGTGGGAATTAACACCCACTAATATTTTGTACTAGTGTTTGGTGATCCTTGTTAGAAGATCCTTAAACATGTTAGGAGTTGCTTTACAATGTATTAAGTATAGTAGACCTTGTCAAGGGTCAGACCCTGTTAGGAGTCTTTTACAATAGTTTCTATTAGGAGAGTGGATGCACTATCCTAGAGCTCACTGCTCAAGTGGTGAAGGCTACAACCTTCTGATCTCAGATACACACTATATCTGTTGGATGAACTATCATTGTGACACTGCTTGTCAGATCAATTCCTTTGATGCGTTGATGCTTTAACCTCTTGCAAAGCTCTAATACATTTTATAGATTCTTTGCACACTTCTTCTCTGCTTCTCACAACTCTATCTCAATATCTATATCAATTACAATGGGCGCATCTCATATTTATATGTGCATACACAATAAACAACTAGGTCGGCCCTTAGACCTATTACATAAAAATCTTCCAAATAAATTGGCTTAAGCATGTTTACAAACAAACATATACATATGTTGACAACCTAATTACAATAGGCACATAGCCTTTACATCATTAGATTATAACTGCAACTCAAAATGCTAACAATTGGCTGCTTACTCTATTCTTCACTGGCACACACTGGTTGTGCAACTTCAACTGCTTGTATCTTTCTCATACTTGCATATCTGATCATGCACTCATAGAATAAGCATGAATATAGTCTAACTAACTTAACTTCTAGGGTGCACACCATAACTTGATCGTACGCACATGCACTGATGCTCTAAGCTGCAGGAACTCTGTACACTATCTAGTCTTCAACACTTAACCAATTTCTGATCTTCTCATCAAGTGTGTTGACTCCAAATTGCTATATGACTTTGTTTCCATAAGGAAAAAACTATATTAAGTTATATACATTAGTATAGCCAACTTGCCAACACCTCTATTATCCAACTTGTCTTGTACTATTCATAACTTCAATCATTCTTACCATTTGTGTCTCTTGTCCAATTTGTAGTGCTTTCAGTTTCTTGGTGAGGTGTTGATTCTTTTCAAACAAATCTGAAATTGTTTCTTCAGATGCATCAAATACACTTTCAGATCCTTCAGATAATTTTTTAATCTCTTCTTCTTGATACTAAGTATCATTTTGCCAAAATGCTAATTCCTTCCTTTTGTTCAGTGACTCTCTCAGTTTTTCCTTGATGTCCTTAAGTTGTTCCAGGGTAATCTACAACTCCAATTTCTAATTTTCAATTATCTTATCAAGCTTATACCTTTCCATCTGTAAGTATCTTTCCTCTTTAGTGATTAAACTTCTTTAACAAGATAGATTTATTTAATACCAATTGTTGGGATTATGGAAAGGTGAGTTACTAAGAGGGGAGGGGTGAATTAGTAACCCTAAAAACATTTTTAATCAATCCTTAATATAAAATCCTTCATTAATTGACTATAACATTCATCATTACCATTCATTCATGCAGATAACTAAAATAAAAATACATCTAAACTATCAAATACACATTCATGAAACTTCATACACTTGACACAAATATTTTGGTATCGCAAAGACCCTTATTAGAAGGTAAAAACTACAGCGGGGATGAAACCCACAAAGCTTCACTACTGCAATAATAAATTTGCATGTTAGGGCATCCAAGTTTTTATCACTTCATATGATATTTACCCTATTAGGAGTAACATTTAAGACCTAGTAAGATCTACCTTGTTAGAGGATTTTAACAACATTGTTAAGTGTGCACTCGGTTAAGAGATTTACAAAAAGATGGTTAAATTTACTCTATTAGGATATTTTGTGTTCCATAATTGTCAAAAAGTAATAGTGTAATGATCTAGATGTAGCAAATTACTTTTTTGAATATCAGATCGGCTTAGTCCTTAACTGATATCACCTTTTTGTGATAGATATGTTCTTCAAATACTACTCAGTAGCTCGTGGTCTGCTTTTGATATGATCTTGAATACTCATTCAACGCTTAGCTTCACAACCTTGTCTGATCTCCAGATGTCTCATGTAGATGGCTACTTCTCATGTGTCTCATCTTGTAATCTGACATCACAATTGTTATATCATAACAATTCTGACCTAATTAGGGTTATGAAATCATATAGAAAATATTTGATCAATGATCCATATGAATGACCTAAATCAAAACTACAAAGTGATCATCACCAATCAATTTGATATCTTCAATACATATTTACCTCAATTTATGTAAACTATTTTCTAGCTCAGTATAAACCATTTACCTTGTTTTCAGTATCATTCCAAACTTTTATGTCAATCATGTATCACTTGCTAAATATTGTATTCCTATCTTGATAAAATAATGATGTTCGGTAAACATGTATGCTCGGTTATAAATTTACTCGATGTGCGTGGTAATTATCTGGCTCGATATCTATGCTCAGTTAACTTATCTTTCTCCTTGTGCTATGCTCGGTTACTATACTTAGTTTTTTGACTAACTTGTCTATTTTCTTTCCTTTACCGACTATATGTGTGACACTAATGATAACACTTAATGTAATTATGTGTAAAAATTTTAAGGAATCAAAAAATGATTGTTAAGATAAGTTTAAAAGTGTTTTAGAGTACTAATTCACCCCTCCCCTCTCAGTACTTACCTTTCCACACTTGAATCCAAAAATTGGTATCAGAGCTCAGTCTCTTATTAAGGATTTTAGTCACTTTAGAGGAAAGATCTGGAAAGATGGAAAGCTAAAAGTACAAAAGAATAATTGATAGTATGGAAACAAAACTGAAGATGGCTAATGAGAAAATTGAATAATTGATCAGGAAACTGAAACATTCAATCAGCAAAAGGAAAGATCTTACACTACAATTGAAAGATACTCAAGATCAAGTTGAGGAACTTGAAGAACAATCTGAGAGAAGCATGTTTGATGAATCTAATGCACTCATATCAAAACTATCTAAAAAGAACAAGAACCTAGCCGATCAAGTGAAAACACTGAAAGGAGAACAAGAAGCACAATCGGTAAGGATGTGTGAAATTTTGGAACGAAAAGGAAAAGCTGAGGATTAAAAAACAACTGCTGAAGAAGAAAGAATGAAAATGAATACAAGACTAGATGAGGAAGACACTGAAATCATGAGGTTGACACAAACTCACTATAACTTGACATATCAACTTGTTATGGAAAATTAGGATGTTGCTAGGAAACTTGGTAAGATTGCAGAATTGAGAATTGAGAATGAACATTTGAAGAATGATCTAAATGTTGAGAGAGGTGAAAATGAAATCCTAAAGATAAATTAAGAAGCTATGAATATTCTAGATGAACAACTAAGACATCAAAGGCAAGCTAATGACACTTCTAGACTTGTTTTCAATGCAAACAGTACTACCGAGAAGGGTGTGTTCTCCAAACAAGCAATTGACTAAGACAAAGCTACTACCCCACCAAAGCCTAAGAAGCCTACATGTTATCATTGTGGGAAACCAGGACATACAACTAACATCTGTAGAAGCAAGAGAGGTAATCCACCAAATTATCCTAAATTTTGAGGTCATTGTTATAACTATAATAAGTTTGGACATAAGGCATTTGAGTGTAGATTAAGAGTTGTAAACACTCTAAGGAAACCAAGTGTAGTGGTTACTATAACAATTGAAAGAGATATGGTCACAAATCTAGAGAATGTAGGTCACAAAGGAAAAGTGAGAAATGGGTCCCTAACTGACATAATGTTGATAACAACTGTAGTACCTCCATATTTTGCTTTCAGTTTATCAATGTCGTACTCTTTTAGGCCACACTGCATGTGTGCATTTATGGATATTGTTTCAGTGATTGTGGATTTATCTGGATCATGTTTATGCTATGATGTTATGTGATTTCATACTTAGATGATTATGTTATTATGATGTGATGTTTCATGTTTCAGTTGGTTTATGATATACTTACCCCATACTAGCATGTGTATGGTGTTCATATATATGTATCTGTATCATGTATCCTTATGGTAGAGGGCGGAGGCATAGTTACTCGCTTTGTCCAGATCCACACGACTGACCATACCCTAACATTGCTTGTTATATGTTGTATGTACATGCTTTGTTTGGTGATGACAGGTTTGCAGGTACAGGGCATCGTCTTCCCTGAATTGGCAGGAGTGAGCATGCCCATAAAATACTCGTCTCAATGGTAAAGAGGGGAGATGATAGATGGACCCAAAACCCAATCCTTAGCCTATTTATCCTAATTGTTGGATAAGGTATCAGTTGACTACCTTGCCCGAGTTTGGTCAGGTTGACCTAATTCGTGGATCCCGTCTTGTGAGTTTGTATGATGCATGAATGTTTTTGAAATATTGCTTTGATTTAATTGTTTGCTATGGTTATTTTAATTAATAATATAGTGGGAAAATAATGATTAAAGTATTTCCTATGTCTTTGAATAATTATTAATTAATTAAAAAATCAAATATGAGAATATTTGAATTTAATTAATTAATTGTGCTAAATTATGATTTAATATGTTTTATTAAATTGTTGAAGAATTAGTGCATGTTTTAATTATGTCATAATTATTAAATAATTTAAATGTGGAATTTTATATTACATGTGCTTTATTTATTTATGTGAAATTGGATTTCATAAAATAACTTGTAGATAGAATTCCATGTGAGTTGTGCATAAATAATATATTTTATAATTAATAATTGGTATTTTCCCTCAACTCAAAAAGAGGAGTTTGATTAGGAGTTGTCTGGTGACTCATTAGGGTTTGCATGATAGGTAGATTTGATTTTCTATTTGGGGAAAAGTTTGCATTCATTTGGGATAACCAGGTTTTGTTGGAATTTTCAATTTGGGGAGAGAGAGCAATTTTGGAATATTTTTGTGCTATCTTGTGTTCTTGAGAATTTGGTGTGTGAAATTTTCTGGGTGAAGTGTGTGTGCATCTAGATTTGGATTCGACATATGTTGTGATTCAGAGTTGCAGGATTTGAGCTTCTACATTTTGAATTTGAGAGATTCATCAACCTACAGGCAAATCTACATCAAATTTATAGCATTGGAATTGAGGTAGGGTTTTGATGAATTTTTCAGTATTTTTGTCTGTAGAAATTAAGTAATAAGCTTTTCCTGTTGAATTTAAAGGTTAGATTAGTAATTCTGGTTAAGCTTTCATTTTTAGGATTTTAAAAGCTATTAGAAAGCTTTTTTAGTATTTTATTACTACTTGGCACAGTAGGGAAATGCTGGCAAAATTTTTGGGAAAAACCTCAACCTAGAACTCACAGAAAATGAAAAAAACAATTATAGTATAGTAAAACTATAGAGAAGATAAATTTATTAAATGGGTTGTGTAGAAAAAATGTATTTGGAGTGCAAAAATGAATTCTGGGCAAAAAATACCCCCCTTTGTGAAAAATGATAGTAGGAATAAATTTACACTAGTAATTTCTTTTTGGCATGCTTTGTTGTAAAATTTATTATTGTATTAGAATACAAATATTCAAACAATAGAATAAGACAAAAGAAATAAACCCATGTAAAAACTTCCTATTTTGGAAAATTCTCTAGGCCTGTGTGTTTTTTCCGTTTCTGGAAAAAGGGCTATTGAAAAGCGATATTCTTTTGGAATCCTGAAATTAGTATTTAAAAAAAAATAATTGTAGTTGTATTGTAAAAAGTTTTTTTAAATTTTTTTTTATTAATTAATAAATGAGGGAGGGCACGGGTTTCGATCCCGTACCCCCTGTCACCTTGACTGTCACGCCGAACTTTTTTGGAAGTGATTGTATTATTTAAAAAATTTGTTAAAAAAATTTAAATTGATGTACAGGGGCGGGGACCACCTGTCCCCTACCCCCCTCCCTTGCATTGGTACGCAGGCCGCACGGGAGCCCGTGCATAGACCTGGTACTATGCATAGTACCATGCGCAGTACCAGGCCTACGCACGGTTTGCCGTGGCAGACCTGGGTACGGGGGTACCTGCGCAGTGGCAGGGGTTGTCCCCCACATAATTTGACTTTTGTTTATTTTAGATTTTATAATATTTGCTTTATCAAATTCGGTCATTTTAAATTGTTTTAATTTTGTTATATTAATTTTATTTTATGTAAAATTTGTTTTATGTAAAATTAAATTAAGTGCTTAGGTTATTCAATGGATATTAGAAAATTTTCTTAGTAATTAAAATTACTAATTTTATTAAAGCTTTGCTAATTTACTTTAGCTATTTAGTTTTAATAAATTTTATTACCGAGGTTTATTTATATTAAGATAAGCTTGATATTAATAAGTTTTATTAGTAAATTTTATTTATCATTGGTAGAACATGTTATTTAATATTATTCAGAAGAACAATTGTTTTGATGGATTAAACTAATGTTGTTAAAATCGTATGGCTAGTGGGCAATAAATTAGGTTTAATTAATTGATAGAATTTGGGTTACTTGTCTGAATCGGCTTAAGTATGAACATCATGATGTGATGTATTTATGTGTACAAATTGGACTTTTATTCAATGTTGAAAACGTGTGTATTATCTTTTCATTTGTATATGCATTATTTTATACTGAAATTGGCTGTTTTATTTAATATGATTTTATCTTTCCTATATGTTGGGTTTGTCAGTGTTATGGGAACTAGATGACCTAGGAAAGACAGAGGCTTGGGAATTATTTATTGTTCATGCTGTTTCTTCTGTTTGACGTGAGTGTGTATTATATGTTTATGTTCCAGATGACCTTATAGGCTCTTGTTGTACTTTATGATTCAGTGAGTATGTTATGTAGTTAATCCTGATTTCTGTGATGATTCTGGATGTGTGACTATTCATTTTATCTGTGACTTGATCTAGGAGAGATCTTTGAGCCTAGGGTAGTTTACCTAGATATGTGTTAGGGGGTGGCTTGCAATAAGCACCAGGGCGTCAAGTGGCTGCTGTTGATCACTTATTGTAAGTTATTGTAAACAAGTGATAACCTAATTAAATTAAGGGAAATAAATGAACTTAATAAGATAGTTTCCTCTCCCATGCTTGAGTGCTAGTACAGACTGAGATGAGGATGAGATGATGCTTGCCGCCTATTGAGGTGTGTGTTCTGGCATAGTTAATGGCTTCGTCAGTACGAGAAGACATTGATTCTGTGTATGGTCACTTGAGTGCCGGGATCTAGAGAGATTACCAGGATGAGACTCAAGGGTTAGACATACATGATGACACCTTCCTACACATAGTCTAGTTATCCTACATGGTCAGTTGCCTCCAGATTAGTGAGTCATACCTTTCACTACTTTTGTTGACCTTGAGTTAGTAAGCTATTAGGATTCCTTTTCCTAGTGGTGTTTCCTGATTTGACTTGATTATCCGATTGGGGTCCGATGTTACCTCCTCAGCATGGTGGGGTAGACCTTTTTGGATCTACACAGATGGGTGGTAGTGATTCTTTACCATTCAAGATTTGACATCTTGGTACCAATGCTTGATGGTGTCTTTTCAGTTGGATTCCTTTTGCTACTTCTTCATTGATGTTGCTATGTACTTATTCTTTATTGTAAATATTGTATTAGAGTATCGCATGTGATACTTAATCTGGATATTGTAATTTAGTTGTTAGAATGATTAATGCATACCCTGTGACATGTATAATGGATGTATGTTTATTAGGATTAATGATTGTTCATCAGATGTAAACATTACAATGTAATTGTTGTATTTAATTTATGGAATCATTTGTTGATGTTATTTAATGTGTTATGTTAGTAAGTAATACTACATCATGGGACCCATTAGATTTGTAACCTGTGTTACGATGTGTGTTATGTGAGATAATGGTTATTGCTTTCATGTAATTGTATATCTTGAATGTTAACTTTAAAAATAAATTTTTGTTCACCAAACTTAGTATCATGTTCTAGGTTAGTTTCTTTTGGGTTCCCTGGCGGGGCATTACATTTGGTATCAGAGCCGAGTTTCTACACTGGGAACTCTGGGTATGTATGCTCATTAGGTCTTTTATGTGTAGCTTAAACTTGAAAACAAAATGTAGACATATAACAATTCTATTTTTAGACTATTTACTTTATGATCATCTTGTCTTGATTTATGTTTTGATATATGTTCATGAGTGTTTGCTGGTTTCTTCATGTTGCAGGAATCATGCCTGTAACTAGAGTAGCTAGAGGCAGAGGTAGAGGTAGGTCAGGTGGATGTGGTAGGGGAAGGCAACCTAGCCATTCCACCAGTGTTGAGCAAGTAAGTAACTGCCAGTAGTCAAGATATGAGCAGGGTGGTGAACAACAGGGAGAATCTAATGGGTAGGATACTAGACAGCTCCTACCAGCAATCCTTGCTCATCTTGGTCCTAATCAGGATAGAGCAGATCAGGATGGTTCACATCATTCCCATAGGAATGAAGGAGAGAGAGACAGGGAAAGATCCAGGAGTCCTCTTAAGAGGAAATTTACTGTGGATCCTTCAGTACTTGCAGCAAACCATATGAGGGACCTTATGAGAGGAAAGCCTATTCCCTTTGATGGGAAGGGTACAAGACTTGAGGTAGAGACATGGTTGATAGCATTGGAATGAAGTTTCACCATGCACCCATTTAGTAGCAACACTAGAGCTAGATATGTTGTGACTCAGCTCACAGATTTTGCAGCAATATGGTGGAAAATTGAGGAAGAGAAGCTGGGTGTTTGGATGGACACAGTTACTTGGGAATTATTCTTGGAGAATTTCTGAGAATGTTTCTTATCAAATCAATGGAGGAAATAGAGGGCCGATGAGTTCCATAATCTGAAGCAGCTGACTATGACCATGAGTGAATATGAGCGTAAGTTCTTTAAACTTTAAGCAGTACACCAGATTTGGACAGGACACAGCCCTATTGGTGCAACATTTTATCAGGGGGCTGAATGCCCGCATTATTGGAAAGGTCTTACTCTTTGAGCCTAAGACTCTCAGAGAAGTAGTTGTGAAGGCTACACTCACTGAGGCTAATATAGCCTCAGGCTATGATCGACATCCAGGTGGTTCTTCAAGATCAGGGTTTAGAGGGAACCAGTCCCAAGGTAATGGAAACTTCAAGAAGTCGTCGAACTTCTATAAGGGTAACCAGAACCATTAGCAGGATAAAATCCTTCCACCTCCTTCTCAGAGTAGTGGTTCTCATTCTAGGAATTTCTAGAATGGAAAGCACTCTAAGCACAATCAAACTACTCAACTAGCTCAGAGTGTACAATAGAGTGCTAGCAAAGGCAGCTTTCAGCAATCCAGTGCACCATCCGGAGGAAAGAATAACTTCAGAAACACAGGATGTTTCACATGTGGATAATTTGGGCACATAGTAGTAAATTTCCCATAGCATCCCCCACAGTACTCTTCTCAGAGGCCAGCAGCTTCTGAACCCATAGTTGGAGACGCGGGGTGCACACATAGAGTGTTTGCTGCATTGGATCAGTGGCAGGCAGATCATCAGGGTATGGTTGTTGAGACCACAGGTACTATTCGAGGCATACCCATCTTTGTTTTATATGATTCTATTACTACTGACTCTTTCATATCTCCACTTCTAGTTGAGCATTGTGGGTTGGTGACTACAAAGCAAGATAGTAGTTGGCAAGTGGAACTAGCCTCAGGAGCTAAGGTTGTGACAGGATCTTTGGTTCCTAGGTGTGAACTGAATTTGGGTAAATTCACTACCTCTGTAGATCTACGTGTGATTCCTTTGGGATCATATGGGGTTGTGCTGGGTATGGATTGGTTAGAAGCTCATGGAGCTAGCATTGACTATAGGAAGAAGACCATCATTTGCAAGGATGATGAGGGTATAGAGTGTCAGATAGTGGGTATTCCATGACCTATTTCTCTCTGAATGATTTCAGCTATGCAACTAAAACATTGTATGCGAAAGGGTTTCCAGATGTTTGTGGTGACTCTGAATGAGATTGATGAAGAGGAGAGTGAAGACAGGACCCTAGATCATCTAGTGTTGTAGGAGTTTCTTGATGTCTTTCTGAAAGAGATTCCGGGTATGCCACCCAAGTGTGACATTGATTTTCAGATCGAGCTTGTTCCAAGAGCTGAGCCTATCTCTAGAGCTCCATATAGGATGACTACTCATGAGTTGAGTGAGCTTAAGCTTTAGTTGGAAGAGTTGTTGGCAAAGGGGAACATTAGACCTAGTGTTTCTCCATGGGGAGCACCAGTCCTCTTCGTTAAGAAGAAGGATGGATCTTTACGCTTGTGTATTGACTATAGACAGTTGAACAAGGTAATGATCAAAAATAGATATCCATTGCCACACATTGATGATTTATTTGATCAGATTAAGGGAGCTAAGGTATTTTATAAAATTGATCTGAAGTCGGGGTATCATCAGTTGCAGATTCATGATGCAGATATTCATAAGACTACATTTCGTACACGATATGGGCATTATGAGTTCACAGTAGTACCCTTTGGCTTAACGAACACTCCATTGGTGTTCATGTGCTTAATGAATGGAGTGTTTCATGAGTACTTGGATCAGTTTGTATTAGTCTTCTTGGATGACATATTGATTTATTCTAGATCCATGGAGGAACATGAAGAACATCTTAGATAGGTTTTGCAGTGTTTGAGGGAGAATCAACTTTATGCTAACGCAAAGAAGTGTGATTTCTTTCAGACAGAGATTTAGTATCTTGGTCATATGATTTTAGGAGAAGGTATCTCGGTAGATCCTTTGAAGATTTAGGCAATTGTGGAGTGGCCAGCACCCACTAATGTGTCTGAAGTCCATAGTTTCATGGGTTTGGCCGGATACTACCATAGATTTGTCAAGGACTTCTCTAGGGTTGCACATCCTATCACCTCATTGTAGAGGAAAGGGAAGAAGTTCATTTGGATAGAGAAGTGTGAGGAAGCTTTTCAGAAGCTTAAGGAGTGTTTGACTAGTGCCCCTATTCTAGCAGTGCCAGATCTAGCTAGAGATTTTGTTGTTTGTACTGATGCATCTTTAGAGGGTATTGGAGCAGTCCTCATGCAGGAAGGATGAGTGATTGCATATGAGTCTCACAAACTCAAGGATCATGAGCTTAATTATCCTACACATGATCTTGAGTTGGTAGCGGTTTTCCATGCTTTAGTCAGATGGAGACACTTCTTATTAGGGCACCATTTTGAGCTTCATAGTGATCACCGTAGTCTTTAGTATATATTTACCCAACCTAATCTGAATGCTAGATAGAGAAGGTGGATGGAATTCCTTTGCGAGTATGATTTTGAGATCAAATACATCTAGGGTAAAGAAAATGTGGTAGCAGATGCTTTGAGTCGCAAGAAGAAGATTGTTTTAGCTATGACTCTTAGTGTGGATTTGAGGAGCAAGATTCTTCAGTCACTTCCCAAAGATACTTTGTATTAGGAGGTGAGTTCAGTGATTGAGTCAGGGAGACCATTGGAGGGTAGGTTCTCAAGTTTTTCCTTGGAGTCTGATGGACTTATACGACACAAGGGCCAGATATATGTACCACCATTGGATGATTTACATTCATTGGTTTTATCAAAGGCTCATCGTGCACCTTATTCAGCACATCTAGGTGTTAAGAAGATGCACGTAGACTTACAACAGCTTTATTATTAGCCTGGCATGAAATGTGACATTATGTATTTTGTGGCTATATGTCTAGAGTGTTAGAGGGTCAAGGCGGATCATCAGCATCCAGCAGGGCTTTTACAGCCTAATCTCATTCCATCCTGGAAGTGGGATATTATTTCTATGGACTTCATTGTTGGATTGCCTATGACTCCTCGTAGACATGATGCTATCATGGTAACCATTGATCAGTTGACTAAGGTGGCACACTTTTCTCCCATGAGATCTTCTTATACAACAGCTTCTATGGCTAGGGTCTTCATGCAGGATATAGTGAGACTTCACGGAGTTCCACGTAAGATTATCTCTGATCGAGATCCTATTTTTACATCTACGTTTTGGACTTCACTGCAGCATGATCTTGGTGCTCAGTTGAATTTCAGTTCGACATATCACCTTGAGACCGATGGTTAGACAGAATGGGTTAATCAGGTGCTGGAGGATATGTTGAGGATGTATGTCATGGACAGACAGACTCATTGGGAGGATTATTTGTATCTAGTGGAGTTTGCTTACAATAATGGATATCATAGTTCCATTGGCATGTCACCCTTCCATGCATTTTATGGACATCCTTGTCGTACACCATTGAGCTAGGACAGGCTGGAGGACCATATTATTATTGGTCCAAATATGCTTCGTGACATGGAGCAGCAGGTGATTCATATCCGAGAGCATGTGGCTACTGCACAGGATAGACAGAAGAAATATGCAGATGCTCACCGAATTGATAGACAGTTTGTAGTTGGGGACAAAGTATTCTTGAGAGTGTGTCTGGGGAAGAGTCCAATCCATTATAGAAAGGGTTCAAAGTTGGCACCTTGATTTGTTGGTCCTTTTGAGATCCTTGAGAGGATAGGTCTAGTTGCATACCGTCTTGCTTTGCCACCCAGTTTATCATGCATTCATGATGTATTCCATGTTTTAGTACTTAGATGATATATTCCTGATGTTACACATGTACTTGATTGGAATGCCTTATAGGTGGAGGATGGACAGCTAGCATTGGAGCCCATACGTATCCTACAGTGTCAGGATTTGATCCTTAGGGGTTGAACCATCGACTAGGTAAGGGTCCAATGGGATCCAAACGATTAGACAACAACTACTTGGGAGGATGCAGCTAGATTCCAAGAATATTATCCCTACTTGTTTGCAGGCTTCCAGGAGTAAGCATGATACAAGGGGGGGTGGATGTAGTACCTCCATATTTTGCTTTTAGTTTATCAATGCCGTACTCTTTTAGGCCACATTGCATGTGTGCATTTATGAATATTATTTCAGTGATTGTGGATTTATCTGGATCATGTTTATGCTATGTTGTTATGTGATTTCATACTTAGATGATTATGTTATTATGATGTGATGTTTCATGGTTCAGTTGGTTTATGATATACTTACCCCATACTAGCATGTGTATGGTGTTCATATATATGTATCTGTATCATGTATCCTTATGGTAGAGGGTAGAGGTGTAGTTACTCACTTTGTCAAGATCCACATGATTGACCATACCCTATCCTTGCTTGTTATATGTTGTATGTACATGCTTTGTTTGGTGATGACAGGTTTGCAGGTACAGGGCATCGTCTTCCCTGAATTGGCAGGAGTGAGCATGCCCATAAAATACTTCTCTCAATGGTAAAGAGGGGAGATGACAGATGGACCCAAAACCCAATCCTTAGCCTATTTATCCTAATTGTTGGATAAGGTATCGATTGACTACCTTGCCCGAGTTTGGTCAGGTTGACCTAATTCGTGGATCCTGTCTTGTGAGTTTGTATGATGCATGAATGTTTTTGAAATATTGCTTTGATTTAATTGTTTGCTATGGTTATTTTAATTAATAATATAGTGGGAAAATAATGATTAAAGTATTTCCTATGTATTTGAATAATTATTAATTAATTAAAAAATCAAATATGAGAATATTTGAATTTAATTAATTAATTGTGCTAAATTATGATTTAATATGTTTTATTAAATTGTTGAAGAATTAGTGCATGTTTTAATTGTGTCATAATTATTAAATAATTTAAATGTGAAATTTTATATTACATGTGCTTTATTTATTTATGTGAAATTGGATTTCATAAAATAACTTGTAGATAGAATTTCATGTGAGTTGTGCATAAATAATATATTTTATAATTAATAATTGGTATTTTCCCTCAACTCAAAAAGAGGAGTTTGATTAGGAGTTGTCTGGTGACTCATTAGGGTTTGCATGATAGGTGGATTTGATTTTCTATTTGGGGAAAAGTTTGCATTCATTTGGGATAACCAGGTTTTGTTGGAATTTTCAATTTGGGGAGAGAGAGCAATTTTGGAATATTTTTGTGCTATCTTGTGTTCTTGAGAATTTGGTGTGTGAAATTTTCTGGGTGAAGTATGTGTGCATCTGGATTTGGATTCTACATATGTTGTGATTCAGAGTTGCAGGATTTGAGCTTCTACATTTTGAATTTGAGAGATTCATCAACCTACAGGCAAATCTACATCAAATTTATAGCATTGGAATTGAGGTAGGGTTTTGATGAATTTTTCAGTATTTTTGTCTATAGAAATTAAGTAATAAGCTTTTCCTGTTGAATTTAAAGGTTAGATTAGTAATTCTGGTTAAGCTTTCATTTTTAGGATTTTAAAAGCTATTAGAAAGCTTTTTCAGTATTTTATTACTACTTGGCACAGTAGGGAAATGCTGGCAAAATTTTTGGGAAAAAATTCAACCTAGAACTCACAGAAAATGAAAAAAATAATTATAGTATAGTAAAACTATAGAGAAGATAAATTTATTAAATGGGTTGTGTAGAAAAAATGTATTTGGAGTGCAAAAATGAATTCTGGGCAAAAAATACCCCCCTTTGTGAAAAATGATAGTAGGAATAAATTTACACTAGTAATTTCTTTTTGGCATGCTTTGTTGTAAAATTTATTATTGTATTAGAATACAAATATTCAAACAATAGAATAAGACAAAAGAAATAAACCCATGTAAAAACTTCCTATTCTGGAAAATTCTCTAGGCCTGTGTGTTTTTTCTGTTTCTGGAAAAAGGGCTATTGAAAAGGGATATTCTTTTGGAATCCTGAAATTAGTATTTTAAAAAAAATAACTATAGTTGTATTGTAAAAAGTTTTTTTTAAAAAAAATTTATTGATTAATAAATGAGGGAGGGCACGGGTTTCGATCCCGTACCACCCTGTCACCTTGACTGTCACGCCGAACTTTTTTGGAAGTGATTGTATTATTTAAAAAATTTGTTAAAAAAATTTAAATTGATGTACAGGGGGCGGGGACCACCTGTCCCCTACCCCCCTCCCTTGCATTGGTACGCAGGCCGCACGGGAGCCCGTGCGTAGACCTGGTACTATGCATAGTACCATGCGCAGTACCAGGCCTACGCACGGTCTGCCATGGCAAACCTGGGTACGGGGTACCTGCGCAGTGGCAGGGGTTGTCCCCCACATAATTTGACTTTTGTTTATTTTAGATTTTATAATATTTGCTTTATCAAATTCGGTCATTATAAATTGTTTTAATTTTGTTATATTAATTTTATTTTATATAAAATTTGTTTTATGTAAAATTAAATTAAGTGCTTAGGTTATTCAATGGATATTAGTTAATTTTCTTAGTAATTAAAATTACTAATTTTATTAAAGCTTTGCTAATTTACTTTAGCTATTTAGTTTTAATAAATTTTATTACCGAGGTTTATTTATATTAAGATAAGCTTGATATTAATAAGTTTTATTAGTAAATTTTATTTATCATTGGTAGAACATGTTATTTAATATTATTCAGAAGAACAATTATTTTGATGGATTAAACTAATGTTGTTAAAATCGTATGGCTAGCAGGCAATAAATTAGGTTTAATTAATTGATAGAATTTGGGTTACTTGTCTGAATCGGCTTAAGTATGAACATCATGATGTGATGTATTTATGTGTACAAATTGGACTTTTATTCAATGCTAAAAACATGTGTATTATCTTTTCATTTGTATATGCATTATTTTATACTGAAATTGGCTATTTTATTTAATATGATTTTATCTTTCCTATATGTTGGGTTTGTCAGTGTTATGGGAACTAGATGACCTAGGAAAGATAGAGGCTTGGGAATTATTTATTGTTCATGTTGTTTCTTCTGTTTGGCATGAATGTGTATTATATGTTTATGTTCAAGATGACCTTATAGGCTCTTGTTGTACTTTATGATTCAGTGAGTATGTTATGTAGTCAATCCTGATTTCTGTGATGATTCTGGATGTGTGACTATTCATTTTATCTGTGACTTGATCTAGGAGAGATCTTTGAGCCTAGGGTAGTTTACCTAGATATGTGTTAGGGGGTGGCTTGCAATAAGCACCAGGGCCCTCAAGTGGTTGTTGTTGATCACTTATTGTAAGTTATTGTAAACAAGTGATAACCTAATTAAATTAAGAGAAATAAATGAACTTAATAAGATAGTTTCCTCTCCCATGCTTGAGTGCTAGTACAGACTGAGATGGGGATGAGATGATGCTTGCCACCTATTGAGGTGTGTGTTTTGGCATAGTTAATGGCTTCGTTAGTATGAGAAGACATTGATTCTGTGTATGGTCACTTGAGTGTCGGGATCTAGAGAGATTACCAGGATGAGACTCAAGGGTTAGACGTACATGATGACACCTTCCTACACATAGTCTAGTTATCCTACATGGTCGGTTGCCTCTGGATTAGTGAGTCATACCTTTCACTACTTTTGTTGACCTTGAGTTAGTAAGCTATCAGGATTCTTTTTCCTAGTGGTGTTTCTTGATTTGACTTGATTATCCGATTGGGGTCCGATGTTACCTCCTCAGCACGGTGGGGTAGACCTTTGTGGATCTACATGGATGGGTGGTAGTGATTCTTTACCATTCAAGATTCGACGTCTTGGTACCAGTGCTTGATGGTGTATTTTCAGTTGGATTCCTTGTGCTACTTCTTCATTGATGTTCCTATGTACTTATTCATTATTGTAAATATTGTATTAGAGTATCACATGTGATACTTAATCTAGATATTGTAATTTAGTTGTTAGAATGATTAATGCATACCCTGTGACATGTACAATGGATGTATGTTTATTAGGATTAATGATTGTTCATCAGATGTAAACATTACAATGTAATTGTTGTATTTAATTTATGGAATCATTTGTTGATGTTATTTAATGTGTTATGTTAGTAAGTAATACTACGTCATGGGACCCATTAGATTTGTAACCTGTGTTACGATGTGTGTTATGTGAGATAATGGTTATTACTTTCATGTAATTGTATATCTTGAATGTTAACTTTTAAAAAAAAATTTGTTCACCAAACTTAGTATCATGTTCTAGGTTAGTTTCTTTTGGGTTCCCTGGCGGGGCGTTACAACAACTGACAAGGTCCTACCATACCATGAGACTATAATACAAGGATTACTTGTACTCAATGTGGAATATTTGGTCACATTTCTGAAAACTTCTTTAGGGTGCATGGAATAAACAATAGGAAATCATAAAGAACACTAGAATGGCTTGTTTCCATTGTCATAGAGTTGGTCACCTTGCTAAGGAGTGCAAGTACCGAAATAAGGATTCTACTAAGGAGAAACCAAGTGAAAAGACTGCAATAAACATTAATGAAATTTGAGAACAATGGAATAATACTTGGAGAAGAAATTTACAAGATGATGGAAAAGAATTGGGAACTAGTGATGGCACCACATCCTGTAGATCGGCTGCACCTATCTTCACTTAATCAGTCAAGGTATGAATAGGAGCCGATAACCTAAATTTTATCTTAAATCGATTCCTAGATTTAGTGAAAAGATCCATATCATCATATCTAAATGCATTTGGATAAGAGTTGTGAAGTTATAAGATTTCATATTTTGATTTGAAAAGTCTTTGAGTTATGTTACTCCATTCGGTGAAGCAAAGTATAGTTTAGTTAAACGGTAAAATAAAGTTAGGTAAAGAGCATTAAATTGTTAAAATAATTTTAGAATAATTGAGAGGGGGTGAATTAGTTATCCTCAGGTCCAAATGTACCAATTCAACTTTCTAGCTCTTCAACAAACTCAGATCTAATCAGGAAACAACTCGGTCTCTATAGCATGTATCAATAACATAAAACTTACACTCCACTATCCAACAGTAATTAACTTGCAAAATATAAAACTTTCAACAACATTCACATCAAATAATATTCACACAAGTATAACACCCGGATTTATAGAGGAAACCCAATTTGGGAAAAACCACTTATAACATGCTACTGATTTTCACTCTTCTGAAGTGAGCTTTGTGAGAAGCCAACCCAGTTAAAGGTTTACAATATACACTATTAGGTGTGACCTAGTTAAAGGATTTAATCACCCTGTTAAGAGTGGCCTTGTTAGAGGGATTAAGAACATTTCATCAGAATGTCACCTTGATTAAAGGGTTTACACAATGACTGTTAGGTCAACATTGATTAAAGGATTTAAACTGATACAATGGTTAGAAAGTAATAGTAGGTTCTGATCTAAAAATGTACAACTCACTTTATAGATATAGATCCAATTCATTCATATGTTGATTTATTGACTGACCTTCATTTCCATCTCCATCTTTGATCTTCTCAGAATTCTCTTCAAGCAATCAAAACTCTATTAAGCTCTTCACAACTTCACCTTCAACCTTCTTCTTAGATTCATCAGTCAATAACATCATCCTCTTCTTCATACTCTATAACCTCATAATTAGGTAAATCTTATACCTCTTGGATAAGATAGATTAATCTTTTTTTTCTTAATCTCTTTCGTAGATCTTAGGTTTGTTAGGAATTGGAACACTGAGAGGGGGGGGGGGGTTGAATCAATGTTCACTGTATATTTAAATTTTTACTTAATCTTTAAACTAAACTTAAATGCTTAAGTACTGAAATGAACATCCACATAAACATGAAACATTAAATCAACACCTAACACCAATATGGTTACGGGGAAACCCAAATAGGTAAAAACCTCGGTGGGAATTGACACCCACTAATATTCTGTACTAGTGTTTTGTGATCCTTGTTAGAAGATCCTTAACCCTGTTAGGAGTTTCTTTATAATGAATTAAGTACAGTAGACCTTGTTAAGGGTCAGACCCTATTAGGAGTCTTTTACAATAGTCCCTATTAGGGGAGTGGATGCACTGTCCTAGAGCTCACTGCTCAAGTGGTGAAGGCTACAACCTTCAGATCTCAGATACACACTATATCTATTGGATGAACTGTCACTGTGACACTGCTTGTTAGATCAGTTCCCTTGATGCGCTGATGCTTTGACCTCTTGAAAATCTCTAATACATCTTATATTCTCTTCACATACTTCTTCTCTACTTATTATAACTCTATATCGACTTCCATACTAATTACAATGGGCGCATCTCATATTTATATGCGTATACAAAATAAACAACTAGGTCAACCCTTAAACCTATTACATACAATGCTTCGAAAATAAATTAGCTCAAGCATGTTTAAAAACAAACATATATACATGTTGGAAACCTAATTACAATAGTCGCATAGCCTTTACATCAATAGAATATAATTGCAACTCAAAAATGATAACAGTCGGCTGCTTACTCTGTTCTTCACTGGCACACACTGGCTGTGTAACTGCATCTGTCTATATCTTTCTCATACTTTCATATTTGATCATGCACTCATACACTAAGCATGAATATAGTCTAACCAACTTAACTTCTAGGGTGCACACCATAACTCAATCGTACACATGTGCGCTGATGCTTTGAGCTTTAGGGACTATGTACACTGTCTAGTCTTCAACACTTAACCGATTTCTAATCTTCTCATCAAGTGCGTTGACTCCAAACTACTATATGAATTTTTTTCCACAATTACAACACTATATTAAGTCATTTACACTAGTATATCCAACTTTCCAACAATCTCCCCCTTTGTCATTGATGGCAACAAAGGAATATGGCCAAGTTGCTAACTATCCTTAATACAATTTTTTTTTGTCTCCCTATACATATCTTTCTATCTTATAACTCCTTATACATATCTATAATCCATATTCTACACATACTCCCCCTTTGACATTAATGAAAAAGGTGTGTCAAAACTAAATCTACAAAAACTTATTGTGATAGTACATCTGGATATGCAATCTGCAAATTTTTGGATCTCCTTCTTCCAAAATGTGATTAGTGAATTTACAATCTGTAGATGGGCGCATAAAGAATACCGAAGCTTCTCCATCTTCTCTAGATCAGTGCTAGGACCTTGATCATATGTCACCATGGTGGCATCAATCTCCTTGATGTTTTGATTGAGGATGTCTAATGAGGGCGCAAGAGCATTCCTTAGCTGAGTCTACCTAGCCCTTATCTTGGTCATCTCTTTTTTGCTTTCTCAATTTTATCAATCTGTCCTTGGTAGACATTTTTGCACATGTTCACATCAATAGATGGATTTTCCACTGATTTCCTAATGCTATCTATCATAGCTTCAGCCTCTTCAATCTTCTTGTACAGATCACCAGTCAACTTGTCTTGGTTCATGCATTTACCAATGATCTTTCTTCCCTTTGCTACAAATTCCTTTAGGGATGCTTGACCAACCTTTAGTGATCTTAGGTCAAGTACATAGTTGCTGACCAATTCATTGAGCCTTTTCTTCATGTATTTCTCCTTTGCAACTAAGGATTTAGACTCTTCCAGGCTAGTGAAGTTTCCCTTGAATTGTGAAATCATTGAACTGACATCATCAACTGAGTGTACTTTGGACACTTTCTTGTCTGCAGGGAACGAGCTATTTAGAATGTTCACTGACTCTACAAGGAGGGGATTCCTCAATACTTTTTTTTCCTTGGCCTTCTCCATATCTAGGACACTGAACTTAATCAGGTCTTCTTCTCCCCATGAGTCCAAACTAGTTGTGTCAAGTGTCAAACTTGACAACAATGCTGCTGAGGGAGTGATGGGAGTGCTATCCATCACTTCTTGTTTTACCTTGAGTAGTTCAACTGATGGCTCATTTGTCTCTACTCCTTTTTATATCTCTTTCTTTTCTTCTTCTTTTTCTATTTTTTCTTTTTCTTTTTCTTTCTTCCCTTCCATCTTTTCTTCTTCTTTCTCATCTGTTATATCTTCAATCAATACTTCTTCTTGATGAATGGGAGGTGTGTTGTTGCATAAAATTTTAGCTTCTTTTGTGCTCACAAAATATTCTTCAAACTTATCTAATTTAGTGTTAGTGGCCGCCATGGCTATCTTTACATTGTCAATGATAATGGTGCTATCTTTTAATGACTCTGTCATGGGTGCAGACTTAACTGCCTCTATTTGTGTTTCTACTGTAGGCACTAAATCCTGAGGACTTGTCACTAATGCATTTGTGGGCTCTACCATCTTGACTTCTTTTATGGGTACTTGTGTTGTGGGTGCAATAGATGGATACATGTGCCTATTCATGAATACTTTCTCGAATGCCTTCTCTATTTCCTTAGCCACCAGATCATAGTTCTTGTCCATTATATGCAAATTCCTTGACTTTGTTCTAAGATGTGGCTTCACCAGATCTAACAATAGATATTTCTCTTCTAGGGAACATACTGGAAGAGTGTCATCTAGAATCTTTTCCCTTATCCTTAAATCCTCTTCAATTGCTCGTCTCTTTTGGATTCTAGGATGTTCCACACATTATCAGGGATCATAGTCTTAAGTTCCAAGACTATCTTCTTGAACTTTAGCATGTGTTTGATTATCATAACATGTATCTCATATTTTTCTATTTCACTATACTTTTCATAAAACTTCCCTACTTGATCAATTCTTCCCTCATCAATTATCCTTGCACTTAGCACACTGAGACTATGTTTGAAACTTACTTCAGGAGGTGCTTGGGAGTTCTTTCTATTCCTTGTGACTCTTGAGGATGGATGACTAGTGCTGATCTCTTGCTTCCTCTTTGACATTGCCTTATACTCAGGAGGAGTAGTAAGGTCAATGGTTACTTTGGGCGCAGAAGGAGTATCATCATCTTTACCCTTATGTTCATTAGATTTTTCTATCTTCACCTTGTTTAACTTGGGATCATTTGATTTTGCCTTTGCTGCATCTGCTCTCTCTAATTCCAAAGCAATCTTTTGTTTCCTTGCTTTGTCTAGGTCTGCTTGAGACACTCCATTTATTCTCAAGATTTCTAAGGTAAATTTGGCAACCTTCCTTTTTGTTGCTGTGCTATTTAAAAATGCATCAACTTCTCTAGTTTTCTCCTCATAGGCTCCCCATCTTGACTCATTAGGGTCTTTAGGTGCTGCTAATAGAACTTGAGCATAAGCTTCTAAAACTTGTTCTTATACTTCATATCCAAGTGGATGAATCCACTTTGTTCTTGGTTCAACTACCTCCATGCATGTTGTGTCTATTTCAACCATGAAGAAAATAGTATCCTTGTACTTTTCCACTACCTTCTCAGGTGTCCTATACCTCATCTGCATCTTAGCTCTAAATGTCTTCAAGTCTAGAGTCATGTAGTCTCTTAGAGTGCTCTATGTAAATGCCTTGAAAGATATCTAAGGCATGGTAGGAAGAGATTTGTCTAGATACAAATCAGATACTTTTCCAATAATATGAAAGTACATATAGATGATTAAAGACCCAAATCTGAATATCTTGGTCTTATCATGCTTGATTGGCTTAATGTTATCAATCAGCTATGCGTGCAAGATTTCACATAGGTTGAACTCTCCATTCTCTTTAACAATTCTTATGGCTGCAAGAATTATGGCCGCAGACACACTATTCATCCTACTGGTGTATTGAAACATGTATCCAAGTATCATAGACATCAATTTGATGTCATCTTGCTCAATAGGCTCAATGGTCATTCCACGCCTATCACTCCTTGACTTGAAAGTCTGTTCAACAATCTTCCTCACATCTTTATCCACTGGAAGGATGGTGCCTGTCCTTGAGAGCCCTATCATCTCATGAATTAGGTCACTGGTAATTTTAATTGGCACTTCACCTATCCAAAATAGGTCATCATGAATCCTACACAAAATAATCTTGATCCATTATGATTCATAGAACTCATATGCCGTAGCATACTCCACTATAGGGTGATTATCCCACCACGCATACTCATCTAAGAAGTTTTTGTTTGGTTTTAACATGGTTTCCATGTGTGTCCTTAATCTATCTAATCCTACTGGTTCTTTCTTACAGTAGATGTATGCCCTAATGTCCTCGACATGCATAATGCCCATAGGCGTGCAGGAGAATCCTCCTTCTAGGTCATCTAGTGTAGACTTAAATGGATTTCTCTTAAACACATATCATTTCTTCTCTACAACATCAAATACTATAGGAGTAGCCATCACTTACTTGAGTATCGCTTTCACAAAGGTTTCCAAGGAATTCTAAATTGATGCAACGAACTAGGGTTTCTATAACCAATCAAATGCACAACAAATCACTTGATGAATCAAACTACAAACCTTCTCAATCAACTGCTAAGACTCTTCTTCTCTTTAATCGCTCTTAATTCAAATGCAATGAGAGATCTTCTAACTTCTATGTACTTTAAAGTAGAATTTCTGCCATTAATGCTTGTTGCATAAACCATGTTGTCACTTGGAAATTTCTATCTTTCATTCTGTAAACAATTAGCTAGTGCACTCTTGCACAAAGGTTTCTATAGTCTCCAAAAGCTTAAGTCCAAAGGTGCATGCTCTGAGAGTGAGTATACCAGCCACGTAGGGGTCTAGAGATAAATTAGCTCCCCCTATGACCCTGAGGGCCATTCATCCAGATGTAGAGGGTGCGTCCACTATGGATGCATCCAATACATACTCATCAACCTTGTCCTTCTTTATTTCTGACCAAATCAAGCTCACATCCTCTAAAGCTTTCACAAAATTAACTTCTCCTTCAGGATCCAAAACTAGTTCTTTGGGCTTTTTAGGGCTTTCCTGACCTTGTGTCCTTGATTTGCAAAACTTTGGGTGTGTCCATCTTTGTTACAAGAGTGAAAAATGACTGGAGGTCTTATATTCCTTGGTGCATTGACATAAGTCACCATCTTACATTGTTTACCTGAGTGACCATTATAGTTACATATCTGACATGTAACATTCTAAGAGGTTCTTAAATTTTATTGATTTTGATTTCTTTGACTACGAGTCCTATTCTTTTGGCTTGTCTTGCAATTCATAGCTCTATGAACAAATTTATTGCATGAATAACAGTAACCATTAAAAGGTCTTACCTTTGTACAGTTCCTTGCTATGTGTCCATGCTTGTTACAAGCATAACAAGTGTGGTCTACAGGCTTGTGCTCATTCTTAGGTGGTTCACCATTATCTTTGGTTTGATCTTTAGTCTTCTTAGTATCAACTAATTCTTTTTGTGCATTCATTCTTGCTCACATGTTGTCAATCTAATTTTGTGCTTCATTATATCCAATGCAGCTAGTATCTCCTTTAGCTCTTCTTGCATACAACTGAGATTCTATTAAATTAGAACTGGTGTGTAATTTATCAATGTGATTCTTAGCCTCTTTCAATTCAAATTCCAAGCTTTCCTTGTTGTTTCTTAGTTCTAAGATTTCCATGTTTACTTTCCTCAATTCTTCATTCAGTTTTAAAAGGTTCTCTTTGACCTGTTCATCATAGACTTCCTGATTGTTAGTTAGCTTATCATCAAATTATTCAAGTTGTTCTTTTAAGGATTTATTTTCTTCATTCAACTTCTTGACCATTGTCCCTAGATCACTGGTAGAGCATTCTTTCAAATCTTTCCTTACCCTTTTGATGACTAATTGAGCATCATTGAGTTTTTCCCTTAGTTCTTTAGTTTCTCTTTTAGATTTGTCTAGGTCTTCAAGAGAAGCTTCCAGATTTCTTTTTAGATGTTTCATTTCTACTTTTTCCATGATCTCCTCAAGTGGTTAAACTTCTTTGCTAAGGACCAGAGCTCTGATACCAATTGTTAGGAATGGGAACACTGAGAGGGTGGGGGGGGGGGGGTGAATCAGTGTTCACTATATATTTAACTTTTTACTTAATCTTTAAATTGAACTTAAATGATTAAGTATTGAAATGAACTTCCACATAAACATGAAACATGAAATCAACACATAACACCAATATGGTTACGGGGAAACCCAAATAGGTAAAAAGTCTGGTGGGAATTGACACCCACTAGTATTCTATACTAGTGTTTTGTGATCCTTGTTAGAAGATCCTTAACTCTGTTAGGAGTTCCTTTACAATGTATTAAGTACAATAGACCTTGTTAAGGGTTGGACCCTATTAGGAGTCTTTTATAATAGTTCATGTTAGGGGAGTGGACACACTATCGTAGAGCTCACTGCTCAAGTGATGAAGGCTACAACCTTCAGATCTCAAATACACACTATATCTGCTGGATGAACTATCACTATGACACTACTTGTCAGATCAGTTCCCTTGATGCACTGATGCTTTAACCTCTTGCAAAGGTCTAATACATCTTATAGTCTCTTCACATACTTCTACTCTGCTTATTATAACTCTATATCAACTTCCATACTAATTAAAATGGGTGCATCTCATATTGATATGCGCATACACCATAAACAACTAAGTCGGTCCTTAAACCTATTACATACAATGCTTCTAAAATAAATTGGCTCAAGCATGTTTACAAACAAACATATATACATGTCAGCAACCTAATTACAATAGGTGCATAGCTTTTACATCAATAGAATATAACCGCAACTCAAAAATGATAATAGTCAGCTACTTACTTTGTTCTTCACTAGCACACACTAGCTATGTAACTTCATCTCTCTATATCTTTCTCATACTTACATATTTGATCATGCACTCATAGACTAAGCATGAATATAGTCTAACCAACTTAACTTCCAGGGAACACACCATAACTCGATCGTATGCATGTGCGTTGATGCTCTGAGCTTCAGGGACTCTATACAGTGTCCAATCTTCAACACTTAACTGATTTCTAATCTTCTCATCAAGTGTGCTAACTCCAAACTACTACATGACTTTGTTGTCATAATGAAAACACTATATTAAGTCATATACACCAGTATAGCTAACTTTCCAACAAGGTTTAGGCCAGATTCATCAAATCCTTCCATCATTATGTTCTCCTTCTTTTCCTTCTAGATACATCTCCAAACTTCTCTTTGAATCCATAAGAAAATGGTTTACCATGCATTAAATGCTTCATACCATTCATTAATAATGTCAACATGTTTCACATATCCCAAGAATTCAACTATGTCAGTTGGGATTCTCAATTCTTTCTCAAAATGTAAATTATAGACACTCGGTCAATACTATGTTCATTTCCTCGGTCATTACTAGATATCTTGGTCATCACTAAAACTTTCCTTCTTGGAAAACACTGTCTTTTCTCGGTAATTATCTGTCACTTGGCAATTACTGATGTTTGGTCAACAGTAGATTTTCTCAGCATATACTGACACTTGGTCGACACTAATATCACTCGGCTTAAACTATATTTCTTCAATTTTCTTGGTTAAGCCTATGTTTCCAGTCTTTCTTCTTCACTTGGTGTTAAAGATAAACACCACATTATCTTGTCAATGTGCCAACTAATCAAGTACCCATTGAAGTATCACATAACTCAACCTTTCCTTAGGTCTTCTTGTTATCTCCTCTTTTCAAATCCTCTTCATTAATCAAAAGATATGGTACTCTCCTAGATAGTAGCTGTCTTACCAGTTAAAGTTTAACATCAATGACAATATAAAAATTATTTCAATTGTCGTTTCTAATAATCTCCCTCTTTGGCATTGATGGAAACACCACATGAACATCACATGATTCACCATACAATCCAAAATCTTTGTAAATCAGATCTTCATTAATATCCTTAGCTTCATTATGATTCACATCCAACACATCCAAGTACCAACTCACTCTTGGATAAATTTGGCTTTGCCTATTCAATTAATCTCTCCCTCTTTGCTTAGGGTCATTTACTTTTCTATATTTCTTCCAATCTCTCTCTCTGAATCTCTCCCTCTTTGACAAAAATTCCAAAGAAACTTGTATCTATCACTTACATCTTTACCATGTAGATGTCTTCATGTTAGTTTTTTATGTTGTATACTCCCTCTGTCACCTTGCTTATGATTGATTATCATCTTTGCTTTACTTCTCACAACTCTAGGAAACTCCTAAAGTGTGACCTTTTATGCATCAATTTGTCATATATTATGATTAGCACATTCGATGCAGTGCTCCTATATATTTCTATGTAGCCTCAATTAGGGGAATCACCCCTAATTTACCTCTAAGGTATTCATGAGAATTTTTCAATAATGCTTTTGTGAATATATTTGCTAATTGTTCCTTTGTATTCACATATTCCAATCTCACTTCTTTGTCTTGAACTAACTCTCTGAAGTAATGATACTTGATAGAAATATGCTTAGTCTTAGTGTTCATAACAAGATTTTTTGATATGTTAATACCACGTGTTATCACAAAAAATAACAACTAACTCAGTGATTTCCTCCATACCTTTTAACAATTGCTTGATCCACACTAAATTTGAACAATTCACTGCTACTGTTACATATTCAGCTTTTGTTGTAGATTGGGAAATGCATTTTTGTTTCTTGCTTGTCCAAGAGACTAATATCTTTCCTAGAAAGAATGTACCACCACTTATACTCTTTTTGTCATCAACATTTCTAGCCCAATCTGCACCAGTGTATAATTTTAGTTCAAACTTATCATTCTTCTTGTAATACAATCCATAGTCCTTTGTTCCTTTTAGATATCTCAATATCCTTTTCACTGCCATCATGTGACTCTCTTTAGGATTTGTAGAAAATCTTGCAACAATCCCAACTGCTAGGGGAATATCTAGTCTATTATGGACAACATATTGTAGCTTTCCAATCATGGATCTATACAGGGTTTGATTCACTTCATATGTATCATCAATTTTAGATAAATTTTGTCTTGTAGCCATAGGTGTACTTACTAATTTGGAATCTTCCATACCAAAAAAATTTAGTATCTCCTTGACATACTTAGATTTAGTAATATAGATACGTTTCTTCATCATAGACTTGCATGTTAGAATAACCGAGAGGGGGGGTGAATCGGTTAGATAAGTTATCCTACAATCCTAAATACATAGATGTACCATACAAAATAATTTCAACAAATTATGCAGCTTGGTAACATAAAATATCAATCTGTCTGTCCACTTTATCGATTACCAATAATTACCAACTATGATTACCGACTAAATCAATTATGCAGTATGTAAAGTATGATAGAAAAAAATCATAAAAAATAACACATAACACAATGATTTAACGTGGAAACCCTACTAAGGGAAAAACCATCTGGGATCGGTAACCCAAAATAATTCACTCTTCTGAAGTGAGCTTAGTAAAGAGCCAACCCAGTTAAAGGTTACAATGCACAATGTTAGGTGTGACCTGGCTAGAGGATCTATCACTAATAGTTAACTTTTGACAAACATTCACTATGGGGTCGACAAGATAACACTTTACATTCAATGAATGTCATGGGGTAGTACAATAAGACTGTTAAGTCAACTTGGTAAAGAGATTTTCTGAATCAATGGTTAAATTGATATAGTACTGATCTGGTTCAAATACAACTCAATTACAAATATTCAAATCTATGCTAAGCTAATAAAATCCTTTGATCATTAATCAATTCACTTCCTCAATATTTCTCAACTTACTTTCAGTCGGTAAATAGTTCTTTGATGCTCGGTAATGTCTGCAGGTCAGTTCTTTCAATAACCAATTTGGTTAGGCATGCATGAATACAATCTTCACATTAAATCTCTAGAATCTCCTATTGTTTGACATATTTCAATAATGAAACTCATATCTCTTATATAGATATTAAACCATTTTCATATTAGCCATTGGATTTTGCCTCTTAATCTCCTTCGTCCATTTTTCCGCTTAAAGCTTCCTTAGCAGATGTGTCCATAACACATTTCAATCTCATCCTTTAGATCATCTCTGAATTTTTTCAGTTGTGAATCTCATAAATAACTTTATCCTTAACCTTTAAATCATAACAATTTCTAGCTCATCAAATTCAGTAGTCTGTTCTTTGTATTTAATGTTTTCATCCATACTGACGCAGGACAGGGATGGAGGATCCAACAATGGATAGTCCAAACCTACACCAGCACTTATAACTGTGTGCTAAAAAGTTGTCACACTTCTATGAGTCATTATATCCAATATTACTCAAGAATAAGGTCTCAAATGGTGACTCATAGCTCTCTATTCATGGAGTGCAAGGGTTTGTGATGGAGGCCCTCAGATTTGACCTAGTTTGTGCCCATGCAAGTACACCATAAAATGAGAGATTCAAAGAGGAAAAGAAAGAATGCTAGTCTCCATGATCATCAAGTATGCATGCAAATGAAAATGGAATCTATTCTATATGATAACAATGCATGAAAGAAAACTAATCTATGAAAGGAAATGCTTATGCAAGATTATTCTATGAAAGGAAATATGAATCTGATCTAATATGCAAGTGAAAAATTAATCTAAATGGATTGCCATGAATGCATGATAGAAGAAGACAAGAAAATAGAAGTTACAATATCCAAGCTCAAGTTCTCAATAATCTTCTCCAAAGTTTCTCTCCAAACCTGCAACATAAAAATATGAAAACCTAGATCATATGAAAAAGAGAAGGAGAGGGCTCCTTATAAAGGAAAGCAAACGGTCAAGATTAAGAGGCAAAAAGAAATGAGCAATGGTGGAGATTAAATCTTGGTTGATCCATGTGCTCAAGATTTTTTAAGAGGCAAAAATATGAAAAAGGCCCACCACTTAAAAGTATGTGCATTCAAAGTGGAGAGAAAAAGAGATTTTTATTTATTTTATTTCCTTATTCAACACAAAGAGAGATTTAAGTGGGGATTTTATTAAAAGAGGAATTTTATTTTAATAAGATGATTTTATTTAATTAAAAGGGAAGTTTTTCTTTTAATTAAATGAGGCTTAAGATAAAATGATCAAACCTTAGAAAATATTAAAATAATTAAATTAATTATGATTTGATCAAAGAAATTGATTTGAATGAAAATATTGCAAAGCATTGATTTAGGAAATTGATAAAATGATGATTGGAGGCCCAAAGTCTAGGTGACCATTTTAGGGTGCATACATTTGCCCCTCTTTGACTAATGTGTGATCTTCATGGGGACACATGTAGTCAAAGAATGAAGTTGAAATGTGAGATCGATTTGGGATCACAAAAAAATCCAGACGTGTGATTGACAAACGGGAACACATCAAGACAAAGATAAGTTGATTGAAAAAGACAAGGCCAACACCTTTGTAAATAGGTAATAGTCAAGTCTCAAGAAAGGTTTGATTGATAGGATTGATAAAGCTGAATCAAGGATTGAAATTTGATAGCTACTGCCCCCTCGTGATTGAAATCGAAATGAGATAGAGGAGAAATAGTAAATTGATAAATTTGATCAAATCAAACTAAAGATAAGGTTCTTGATGTAAGATGAAAGATATAAGGATCATAGAACCAAGGTAGATCATCAAGCATGAAAGATTATGCCCCAAGGTTGAATTAGAAGAAAAGAAGTGGGGTGAAAGCAAATGGAAGATTGAATTTTGGAAGAGGTGGTAAGAAATGGGGAGAAAAAGAATTTGCCTCAAGAAAGAGAATGCCCCAAAATCAATCAACTATTTAAGATAGAAAATTTTGATTGAGATCACGAAAGAAGATAAGGAAATGAAGATCAAAACATGATCACAGTTGATTAAAAGTCCAAAAGGAAGATGAAGGAAAACCCTCTCAAACTCCTAATGCAGCCTAAAAATGCATATTAACATGAAGTCTAAAAATGCAAGCTATATGAAAATGCAAAGGTGTACTTGCAATAGAGAAACTGTAACATAGGATTTTGTGTTCATCATTCATTAGAGAATGTTAAGGAACTTAGTTTCATCACTGGGCCATTATTAACGGACATCGAAAAATCACACAATCATCACTAGTCACAAGCGCAACTATGAAAATATGAATGTGATTTATATCAGATTAGAATGTGGAAAGATTGTAACATAAGCATCAAAGACATAAAGGTCAAGATGACTTTGATGTTAGCTTACCCAATTTAATGTAGCAAAACCATGCTTGGATCAAGGCATAGATGCCAAGATGACCATAGGAACGGTTGTACGAAAACAGTCAAGGATGATGCCTCAAATCTCCTGAGTGTGTCAAGGGAACAACAAGAGACACTCGAGAGCTTCAAGACCACACCCACAATCAGAAAGCAAATAAAAAAATGTCTCATGCCCCAAGTCCTCTAGCTATGCATCTCAGAGAGACTTATTAGACAAGGACACTCAACGAAAATCAATAACAGTCACCACACAAGGAAAAGATCATGACATATCTCAAGCATTAAGTGATATATTTAAAATTTAAGTGTATTCACTAATACTGAGTTCCAAGGATAAGGATCGAATGCTTGCAAGCAGGTAAGATCACATGACAAAATTGGGTAAGACTAAACCGATAAGTGTTGAAGAACACTCGATGTTAGGGGTTGTGTTGAAAAACACAGTTGGGGTGGTGTTGAAAAACACCATTTGTGAGGCGTCCTAAAGACTAACACATCCAAGAGACCAAAGCTAACACAGTTATGCCCCCTAGACAAAGACAAAGACCAATTCCAAACCAAGGCAACAAGGCCAAGGCATGATGGAGAAAGGCTAAGTGTCGAGGATGCATGCTAAGAAACAAAGGTGCAAAGGCCTCAAGTAGCACCCATTTCCAGGTTTTCACCACTTGAATTTTATTGCAATTTTTTTTTTCAGGACTTTTTATATTTTTTTTATATTTTTGCTACCAAGGCGCCTATTTCCAGGTTTTCACCAAGGCACTTATATATATATATATATATATATATATATATATATATATATATATATATATATATATATATATATATATATATATATATATATATATATATATATATATATATATATATATATATATATATATATATATATATATATATATATATAATTTTTTTTTTAATTTTGTATTTTTATTTTTTTTTTTGTATTTTTTTTTTGAGATACATCAAAGCGCCTATTGCTAGGTTTTCACTAAGATGATCATTTTTTTAGGACATTTTCTGATTTTTAGAATTTTTGACGATATATCAGTTTTTTGGATTTTTTCAGGATCAATAAGTATGTACAAAGGATGCCCCCAAACAAAATGGGCATCATGAATAGAACTTCTTCAGGTGCAAGACATTGATAGGATTAGGGAGTTTCTCTCCCTCTTTAGTAGATAATAAATAAGCACCTATCCCAAAAGCTATTGTAATGATGTAAGGTCCAAGCCAATTAGGTTCAAATTTGTCCTTTTGATCTCTATGTTGTTGGTTCTTAGGATTTTCACGTAGGAAAATATCTCTCACTTGGAATTCTCTAGGGCGAACCTTTTTGTTGAAGGCTTTGGACATGCACTTTTGATAAACCCTCATATGGTCAAATGATGCTTGCCTTTTCTCATCTAGAAGTTCTAATTCTTGAAGTCTCATGGTGTGGTAGTCTTCATCTGTAACTAGACCTTTGAGGGAAATTCTAAGTGAAGGAATGTTAACCTCTAAAGGTAACACTGCTTCAACACCATATGTAAGGGAAAAAGGAGTAGCCCCAGTAGGAGTATGAATACTTGTTCTATAGGCCCACAAAGCCGAATTTATCTGTAAATGCCAATCTCTACCATTCTTATGAACTATTCTATGTAGGATTTTGAGAATGGTTTTGTTTGATGCCTCTGCTTGACCATTTCCTTGCGGGAAGTAAATGGAGGACCAATGTTGTTTAATTTTGAATTTCTCACAGAGTTGCTTAAGGTCCTTATTTTTGAATTGACCTCAATTGTTAGTGATAATCTTAGAAGGCACTCCATATCGACAGAAGATATGGTTCAAAATGAATAGAGAGACTGTCTTGCCCGAGGCAACAAAAAGTGGGACAGCTTCTACCCATTTAGTGAAGTAATCAGTAGCAGTGATAATAAACTTGTGTCCACCTGATGAGTTGGGATGAATCTACCCAACAAGATCAAAGGCCCACTACTAGAATGGCCAATAAGATATAGAAGGAATGAGCTCCCTGCCTGGAGCATGTATCAAGTTACCATGTTTTTGACACTTTTCACATGTCTTTGCAAAAGCTACTGCATCAATCTGCATCATAGGCCAATAGTACCCTACCCTAAGCAACCTTCGGGCCATGGCAAGACCATTGGAATGTCCCGCACAGATGCCCTCATGAATTTCAACTAACGCTTGATCAGATTCTTCCTTTTCTAAGCATCTAAGAAGTGTTCCATCTAGACCCCTCCTATAGAAATCACTAGAGATAAGGGTATGGAGAGAGGCATTTCAGGTAAGGTTTTTGCATTCAGATCGGTTAAAGGTTTCAGGGATAATGCCATCACAAAGGTATGAGTAAATGGCACCATAACAGGATGACTCACGACCAACAAGGGTACAAATAACATGGCTTTCTTGGGAGTCATAGATTGGGTAATGTAGCTCTTCCACCAGGAATTCAAATCAAGATTCATGTTGCTCTAACTGAAGGAGTGAAGCAAGTGTAGCCATAGCATCAGTTGCCTTGTTTTTTTCTCTAGGGATTTGCTGAAATGTGATAAATGTGAAGTATCATTTAAAGGAATCAACCATTTTCTTATAAGGTACCAATTTCTCATCTTTTGTTTGATATTCGTCATTGACTTGGTTGATTATCAATTGTGAATCCCCATAGATGTGTAACTCTATGATTCTCCATTCTATGGCCATCTTAAGTCCATTTGTTAAAGCTTCATACTTAGCAATGTTGTTTGTACATGGGAACAATAACTTGTAAGAGTTAGGAATCATGTACCCATGAGGAGAAACAAACAACACACTAGCTCCTGAACCATTTTGCATAAAGGATCCATCAAAGAATATCTTCCATGTTCTTTCAGTCATATACATGAGATGCTTATCTGGGAAGTCAACTTGAATAGGTGCATTATCTTGAATTGGGAAATCAGCCAATTGATCTGCTATAGCTTGTCCTTTGATTGCTTTACGCTCAATGTACTCTATGTCAAATTCAGAAAGGATCATCATCCATTTAGCAAGTATACCTATGAGGGAAGCATTACCGATTAAATACTTGAGTGGATCAATTTTTTCTATGAGGTGTATTGTGTGCGCAAGCATGTAATGTCACAATTTTTGGGAAGAAAACACAACTACAAGGCAAGCTTTTTCAATGTTGGTGTAGTTAACCTCATATGAAACAAGAGTACGACTGATGTAGTATATTGCTCTTTCTTTCCCATGTTCATCAAGTTGAGCCAGTAATGCCCCCAAGGAAGATATTGTCACTGAAACATATAGAATAAGTGGTTTCCCTAGGATAGGCGGCATTAAAATAGGAGGATTTTCCAAGTATTTCTTGATTTGATCTATGCTCTTTTGACAATCCTCATTCCAAACACATTTGACTCCTTTATGTAAGTTCTTGTTGAAAGGTTGAGCTCTATCTACCAATTGTGAAATGAACCTCCTTATGGATTGGAGACGTCCTTGAAGACTCCTCATTTGACTAATATTTTTAGGAGGTGGCATATCCATGATTGCTTGGACCTTTTTAGGGTCTACCTCTATTCCTTTCCCTGAAATGATCAATCCTAAAAGTTTTCCAGAGGTAACACCAAATGCACACTTCTTAGGATTTAACCTTAATTGAAATTGTTCCATGCAATCTAGAATGACTTCTAAATCATCCAAGTGCGTGTCTCTTTTTTTAGACTTGGCCAAAGTGTCATCCACATAATCTTCCATGTTTTGATGCATCATGTCATGAAAAATAGTTGTCATAGCTCGTTGATAGGTGGCTCCTACATTTTTTAATCCAAAAGGCATAACATTCCAACAATAGGTACCTCATGCAAAAGTGAATGTAGTCTTTTCTTGATCTTCGGGAGCTATCTTAATATGATTATATCTAGAAAAACCATCCATCAAGGAATAAATCTCATAACCTGCAGTCATGTCCACTATAATATCTATGTTGGGAAGTGGAAAATCATCCTTTGGGCATGCTCTATTGAGATCTCTAAAATTTGTGCAAATTCAAATGGATTTATCATGTTTGGAAATTGGTACAATGTTTGATATCTATTCTGCATAGTCAATAGCTCTTATGAATCCTGCACCAATGAGTTTCTCTAATTCTGCTTTGACTAGGAGAGCTATGTGAGGGTGTATTTTTCTCAACTTCTGTTTGACTGGTTTTACACCTGGAGCTATGGACAAGTGATGCATAATAAGATTAGTGTCCAACCCTGGCATATCTGAATAAGTCCATGCAAAATTGATCTTTTTTTGTAAGAACTTAGTGTAGGCTTCTTTTTCTTATGTTGACAAGGACTGAGCCAAATGTACTATCTATGGAGCCTCATCTATACCCAAATTGACTACTTGTGTTGTCTCAACAAGAATTGAAGATCTGTCTTGAAAGTAGCTAGGGAGATGATCAAGTACCTCATCCTTAGGCACCTCAGAGAGGTTTTCACCCTTGGATACGTCATTTATTTTTACTTTTTTTTGGTTCTGACACTGCCACATTGTGGTTTTCACCATCAAAACTCTTTTTTTTTTTTTCTATTTATCTTGTGACTAAGGTACTTGATGTCTATCTCTATCATGCTGGTAGCTGGTTCACTGGTGGAAGAGACTACGGGTTCAATGGTATTCAAGTAATAGGTTATCTCATAGTCATTTTCGAATGTCAAGAGCTTAGGTTCTTGATAGCGTTGGGACCAATCAATGAGGTTAGGATGGGAAAGAGGTAAGTCAATGATTGGTTCAAGGTTATGAATGTGAATGGTATCATCTCTGGTGACTGAAGAGTTAGAGTCCATCAAGTATCCTTCTAAGCTACCCAAATCAGGATTCCTCCTAACAAGAGAAGAATCATCCACTAAGGCAACATGTGGGTTCAAATCCTCTAATCCTACACATGACTTGTCAACTACCTCAGGTTGATAACTATAAGTATGGATGATGTCAACATTCATGTCAACTGTAGAAGGATCTGAGAGAGAGTCCCATTCATACTCATGCGAATCTATTTCTGAATCCCAACTAGGATGTTTACACCATGAAGGTTTGGGACACCTTGATGTGGAAGCTCTAATGTCATCAAGGGTAACATCTCTCTCCATCAAATGAATAATATTCTTACATTGACATTCTTTGATGGGATCTTCTACATCTGATTCTTCTTGTTCTAGGTTTGCAACTGTCGCATGAGCAATTGAATTATTTGAATCTCCCCAAAGGAGATTAGTGCAAGGAACCCAATCTTCACACATATATTGTTGATTTGTCAAATTAGGCATGTAATTTGGTTCATCTTCACTATCTGACTCATCAATAATAGGAGTAGTGTTCTTGTTATGATTTGCAAATCCTAGGCCAACCATCTTCTTGGACCTGCGTCCAAAAAGAGCATGATCAAGAGGCTCAACTCTAGCATCCAATCTGTGACTAAGAGGGCCATGTCCAAGATAGCCCATCTTCTTGACAAAAGTATACTCTCTTCCATAAGCCTTAGGAGAGGGAGAGAAGTTCTCATTGTGCATGTATTTCTCTTCTCTATAAATCTAGTCTCTAATAGCTACCTCTTCTTTCTCATCTTGAATAGGTACCGAGGACTCTACAAATGTGCCAAATAAAGTCATGGTTGAAGAGGAAAGTCTCACTTCCTATGAAGGTTTCCGTAAGACCTAGGTGAAACTGAAAGCTTTGTAAAAGAGTTAAGTTGATACCCCCCTACACCAAGGTCTACCAATTTAAATTTGTCTTTGCATTCTGTTAAGATTGTGTTGAAATCCTCTGCTTCTCTATTGAGGGGAACATGAATACTTGCCAAAATTGAGTTAACAGATAATGTGCTATCCCCAGGTATACAAATTTCTACTCCATTGTAGGGGAACTTAACACACTATTGGTAGGTAGACGACACTACTTGCATATCATGGATCCATGGTCTACCAAGTAAGATATTGTATGCCAGAGGACCAGCATCAACAATTTGAAATAAAATATCCTTCTCAACAGGGCCAATCTTAACAAGAAGGATGACCATCCCTTTGGAACTTCTTTCTACCTCATCATAGGATTTGATAGTGATCTTCTTTCTAGAATCTATGACTTCTTTTGAATGACCCAATATCTTTAAAATACATAAGGAACTAATATTGAGCCCAACACCCCCATCTATCAATATACGCCTGACACAGGTTTTTTGATTCATGACTTCAATATGAAGGGTGAGATTATGTGGGTGGCTCAAAGCTTTATCATCATCCTCTGAAAAAGTAAGGTAATGAGGGCTAGTGATATGATTGACCATGTTTTGGAATTGATCAACATCTAAATTGTTAGGGACATTTGCTATGCACAAGGCATCCTCAAGGATTTTCTTATGTCTTGGGGACAACTCTAAGAGCTCAAAGATTGAAATCTGAGCTGGGGTTCTCTGCAACTAATCTACAAGATTATAACTCATTTTGGGATTAACTACTAGTTTTGAGGTGACATTCTTGAATGCCACTTGCTTTGGTTTATTGGGTTGATTTGAAATAGGTCCTCTAATGACAATAGGACCTTGATTTTGTGTGACAACATTAAGATCTTGGGATGAATTTCTAGAGTTAGGACCCCTTAGTACCACAACTGGTTCTTCATCAAAGATACAAGGAGATTCCATGTCTAGATCATATCCGTAGGGATCTTTATTTCTCTTCATATTGACATTTTCTTCCACAACTTCAAGCAAGTTGACCACATTTTCCGTAGTTGTGTAAGTGTAATTGATCTCAGCTTTGCCATTCTTAGGTTTAGAGGTTTCCCCCTTCTCATATTTGGGCAAAGGATCTTTGAATTCCTTATGATCAGCATTGGTGTTCAACCCATATATCTGAAGTTTTCCATTCTCATTGAGATCTTGGATGATGTGCTTAAGTTTCCAACAGTTTTCAATATTATGTCCAATGCCATTATGAAATTTGCAGAAGGCTTTCTCATCCCACCAATGTGGCTTAACATCATGTATATGATTCTTTGTGGGATCTTGAGGATGTGCAAGGTTGTTGGCAATGAGTGTTTTGAAGACATCCTCAAATGAATCACCAAGTTTTGAAAATTGTCGCCTCTCTTTCTTAGACTTATCTTGATATCTTGGCTTGTATTCTTGTTGGTTAGATGAGTTGAGCTTCATAGCTTGAACAAAACTAGACAAGTGAAGAACAACTTGGTCCTTAGGTTGAGAAGAGTCCACAACTCCATCATTGACCATTTTTTTGTTCCTATTCTGGTGTGAGTTTGAGTTTTTTCCTTTGTCCTTATTAGAGTTGTTATTTTGACCATTGTTGTTGTTTTTGTTGTTGGCCAAAATTCCTTGTTCTTTCAAAACATCCTCAATTCTACATGCGGTTTCAACCATGGTGTCAAAGGAATCAAAGACCATCTTCCTAACTTCATACCACATTTCAGGAACCAAGTTGCTAACAAGGATATCAATTTTCTCATTTTCAGGAATGGTTCTAGAGTAGCGAGAACATTTTCATCTCCACCTTTGCAATAAAGTGATAAAGGATTCCCCTTGATTTTTCTTTAAATTGCATAAGTTCAACATGGTGATAGATCTTGAAAGATTGTATGCAAAGTGTTGAACAAATCTATGAACAAGTTCTTTGAAAGTCTTGACGAGGGGAGTTATGTTGGTGAACCATTCCATCACTTGACCTTTAAGACTCCTTGGGAACAATCTCATAAGGTAGGAGTCATCTTGATGGAACTCAAAACTCATAATATAGAACTAATGCACATGGTCATGTGGATCTCCATTACCATCATACTTGTCATATTGAGGAATTTCAACTTTTCTAGGAAAATCTTTCATGCTCACACTCTTGTCAAAAGGATTGGGACAAATTGAGTCAAGATTGAATGAGCTCTTGGGTGCCAACATCTTTTCCATCATATTATGAATTTGATTAATCCTTTTCCCTCAGATGGACCTTGCTTCTTGATTTTTCTATCCACATCAAAGTTGTAGGGGACTCTAGCACCCTTGTTGATAAAATTCTCTAGGAACTTATCTTTGTTTTTCTCCACATACCTCTCCACATACTGCTAGAAGAGTGGTTCTTGTTGCATTTTCATGAAATCTTGAGAATCAAGGTCAAAACTTGAACTACCACCACCATATTGTGAACCATGGTGAGCATGTTGAGAAGGTTGCCTTAAGTTCCTAGGATGCATTTGTCTCCTATAATGGTCTTGTTGTGAAGCCCTTTTTCCTCTAGGGATAGGAGATCTTGAAGGTGTTCTTGAGTATCTTCCACTTTGTGGAGTTTTAGGAGGGGTGGGTGGAGGAGAGTTGTTTCCACCACCAACACACATGTTGTTGTATTGATCATTAAGCTATTGCACCAAAAGCCTATCTCTCTCTTCTTGTGCGGCTCTCCTTTCTATATCCAATAAGGCTTGTCTTTACGACTCTAGGAGTCTAAGTTTCTCTTTCTTTGTAGTTTGTTCATCTAAGAAGGCCTTATTTTCATGCTCAATCCTTTTGAGTCTTTCACTTGTGTATCTTGAAGTTGTTTGAAGTGGTGAAATTGGTGTTGAGTGTTTAAACAAGTCATTTGTGTATGCTGCATTCACATGAGTGTCATAAGGCTCATCATCTTGACTGCCATGTTGTGATTGCTCTTCTTGAGAGAGTTTCCTCTTATCTCTCTCGGCCCTTTGATGTGCATCCAAATATCTAGTAGAAATAAGAGATGGGACTGGTTGATTTTCATGAGATGAACTGCCAAACAACATGTTATCTCTATGTATTTCCAATATGTCATCAAGACTTTTATCTCTTTCCTCCCTCTCCCTTCGAGTCATGGTGTAACTCATATCCATATCTAATTGAGAAGGTGCTAAGGATGTGCTCAAATCGCTAAGATTACTCTTTGGATCAAACCAAGGTTCTGAGGTATTCCTAGGGGATTGATCAAAGACAAGCTCTTTTCCCTTACGTTTTTGGCAAGTTTGAACTAAGGGTAATTGGTCAAAGACTACTTGGGGTCATTTGCCTTGATTTACTTGATATCTAGTTGTAACTGACATGAAAGAAAAGATCCTAGGTGATAAGATGACCCTAAGGAATGTTGGTACCAAACTAGGATAGTAAAAGCATTCAATTATCCAAAAGAGATGTGATAAGATAGAATTTTACAAAAGGTATAAAGCAACACTGCCATAGAGGTGCCCAATCAATAGATAAGTATCCTAACACATATGGATTAGGAGGATGATTTACCCAAATTATATTTTATTGAAATTGATTTTGGATGGAAGTGAATTGGACAAGAGATTACTGAAACTCTCCAAGTGAGCTATCAAAGAATCTAAAGGTTTACTTTCTCAACAAGGATGACTTCTAACTAACCAATTCCAAGCAAGGTCACTTGTGAAATCAAAGAATGCTAATCCAAGAGGTCAAGACATAGAAACCCAAGGTGCAAATAGGTTTCCAACTATGAGGTAAGGAACCTACTATAATCTGGATCAACCAAGGACCACTGGAAATGACACAAATCAGCTTACTATTTTGACAGACTATAGGATAATGTCGCATGAGGGAATGCAGTCCTACATGAAGAAACACCAGGGGTCGCACGAGGAAATGAAATCTCACATGAGAAAATTCTAGGCTCGTGCGATAATGTGTAGAACCATGCAACAAAATAGGATCAGGCCGCTTAACAACAAGTTTGTAAACTCAGGAACTCGCTCTTTTTGTTCATTTTAAAATATCAGGTAAGTACATCAACAGATTTTCAGCATCAATTAAGCATGCAAGATAGAAATCAAGGATTTCAAGTAAAAAATGTCTTCAAACAATGAGCAAGGGGCAAAGCAACCTTGCACATGAACAAGAATAGTGACTTAGTATGCTACTCCTTAAGATTCTACTTGTGTATGTTCTTCAAATGTTTTCCAACCATGCACATAGTCTTAGAAAGACAAATTTGGTTGCACTATGGTTCTTAGTAATGGTTTGACTCTGCAACTTTTTTAATCTCAAGAGGGTGAACTCCAATCCAGGTGCACCAGGGTTTTGACAAATTCTGAGAATTTAATCAATTGGAGATGTTGAGGAGATCTGACAGCCCAACAAGAAACTACACCCATGGAGATTTCTTCCACAAGGATATTTGTATAACGGTAGTCACTACCATGGTGAAAATGGCTATTACCGCTTGAGGTTTTGTCCACATGGTTGACCCAATAAAGGGAATGTCCACTACGGTTAACCCTCTCGAAAAAGGTGACTCACAAAAAGGACCACATGGGGACTCAGTTTAGATTCAAGGATCTGAGTTTTTGGTACTACCCAAAAAGGGAGTAGAGCATAATCCTCTAGCCTCTTCACTTCACCCAAACATAGCAAGAAAGTTCATTGACACACTAAGATTGAAACCACCTCACCAAGGTTCATAATGTCAACAACAATGTCTACCGAGCTCTCTAAATGAGAGCAAGAGAGAACGTACTGATCAATGTTGAAGACTAAACCAAGCAAGACCGTGAGATAGTAACAATATCCTCCCTACCTACAAGGGGTTCTATCATTAAGAAGAGCTTCACAAGAAACTCACTTTCTCAAGAATGCCACAAATAGTGTTCATAGGGCCTAATTATTGTATGCACCCTAAAATGGTTGCCTAGACTTTGGGCCCCCATTCAACAATTTATCAAATCCTTGAATCAATAGTTTTCAAAAATCAACATTTTATCAATTATATCAATTTCCTTGATCAAATCCTATTTTATCATTTTCGATTATTTGCCTTGGGCTAACCATTTTATCCTAAAGTCTTTATTTAATTAAAAGGAATATTTCCTCCCCTTTTAATAAATAAAAAGCCCCCACTTTTCATCTTATCCTAAGTTGCACAAATAAAACATTATTCATATTTTATAAAAAGAAGAAAAACACTTTTTGTCTTATATGGACACAAAAGTCAACTCTTATTTTCTCATTGGAGGATATTTGTGCATATGGATTGCTCCTCTTTCAAGCTCCACCCTTGATTAAGACTTTTGCCTCTTAATCTCCACGGTCCATTCCTTTTCATTTCCTATAAAAGGAGAGCTCTCTTCCTCACATATAGATATCCATTCATGTTTTATGCTAATGTTATGCTGCAGGTTTTCTAGGTCATTTGGAGCTCTTTGACGACATTGTTGCATCCAAGCTTTGAAGACATTGTTGTTTCATCTCATTTAGTTTGCTTTCATAGTTGTATAATCATGGAATTCTTAGTATAGATTTCCTTTATGCAATAGGTTAGTCTCACATAGCTTAATTAGGAGGGATTGTACGACTTGTACTTTCCTTTCATAGTCTAGTTTGCACTTTCCTTTCAAGCATTGCATTGTTATCATTTAGCTTAGCTTGCATCTTCATTTTTAGTTTACTTGCATTGCATCTCATTTGATTCTTGGAGATATTGGCACTCTTTCCCTTGTCTTTACTTGAATCTCTCATTGTGTGGTTGACTAGCAAGGTCATTAGCTTCATAGCTCTAGCTGAGAGAAATTTTACAATCTTGCAACTCCATATATAGAGAGCTATGGATCGATTTTTGATACCTCATTCTTGAGTGTTCTTGATTGTAAGAATTCATAGAAGTGCACTACTTTTGTGTGTACATTTTTGGCGCCCATCGTGGGGCAGAGCATTATTGTTTTGTCCTTAATTTCATGCATTTTCAAAAAATTTTGTCATAGTTTAGCATCATTTTTGGCTCTCTATTTTTCTGTCTCACAGTGTCGTACGACAGTTTCTTGTATAGCAGGGTGACACTGTACCAGTTAAAAGTGTCACACTGTTTGATAGAAAGTGTCGCACTATTTGGTATAAACTATCACCTGCAGGTCAGTGAACTGTCACCTCTGTATATAGAGAAGTGTCGCACGACATTTTTGGTGACTGTATTATCGCCTGTACTTGGCAGTGGGTTGTTTTTTGGTTTTTTTTAATTTCTTGAGAAATTTTTGCAAATGGTATTAAAAATTGAAGTGTGATATATCGTTGGAAAGGTCTTTCTGAGCCTAATCCAACCATGCTAGTTTCATTCTCAAATTTTACCATTTGATTAGCTATTTTACTTGTAGATTATCTGATTTTTTATGTGCTAACCATTGTGGGCTAACAAGTTGTGCTTGTAGGTGCTCTCATTTCTTGGAATTTGCCAAAAGAACGCATGTCAAAGAGGGCTACTAATGGTTTTCGCAGGGCTGCCCTAAGCATAAAAACCAAATCAAGTGCTTGTTTAATTTCTTTCTTTATTGAGTGCGGCATATACTAGTTGTTTCATTTCATAGGCACTTAATACCTTGTTGTAGGAATTTTGAGGTGGTAGGAGAGTATGCTCTTCACCCTTATGGTGAAACAAAAATCTTGACCCATCTTGGGATTTTGAAAGCAAGGGGGTAATTGCATCTTTTCTTGGTGTGTTTGGGATAAATTTTTGAGATAGGGGAGTATGCTCTTCACCCTTGTGGTGAACCAAAAACCTTGAATCTCAAAAATTGATCTACTCTTTGTTTAGATTTAGAATCTTTTAGCGGGCCTGCTCTTGAGCAATCAAGAGCAACGACCCAAGTGGGGACAAGCTAATACCGAGCTATTCCAACCCACTATAATCTCAAGGCTATCAAGGACACAAAACCTTGGTAGACATAGCACTTATCTTCGCTTCATGTGATTACTTGTGAGATTGTGACCATGAGGAAAGTATTGAGCAAGAATGCTTAAGGTACTCTTGAGGCTGCGAGGTCCTAGTCCTTTATGAGGAGCAAGAGGGGTGCTATGAACGGAAGCCCTTACTATCAACCATAGTTAGAAGCCACCCTATTTTTCCACTTAACTTCTTGGTACAAGGATTGATCCAAGTGGAATAACCCGGATCACCCCAAGATTACTCACCATATGTGTTCCTTTGGTTGTGTCTTTGGTACTTCCATGACAAAGCCAATATCTATTGTGGGAAACCACTTTGTGTGAGGCAAGGGAGCATCAAGTGTGGGCCAAGTTGTTAAGTATTGAGCCTTGACTTTCTAGGATAGAAATTTCTTGAAGTGTCTTTGATTGTGTAATACCAGTGTTAATGTTCTTGAACATTCAAACAATCGGTAGTACTCATAGGGTGTTTTTCCATTTTTATATCACAAGTGTTTATCTTGGCAAGGTTTTTTTTGCCCTTGTTTCAAGTGCTTGAAGACACATTTGATCTCATACTATTTGCAAACTTGTCAATTTACTGTTGTCATTGTGATTGGAATAAAAAAATCAACCCTCAAACTAAAAATATTGAACAAACAGGCCTTAAAACTGAGATTTTGACATTCACTGGTCAAAGAGTCATACGACACTGAAACATTGTCATGCCCTGTTCTAAGAATTGTAATGTGATAGTTCATCCCTGCACAATTGTCACCTCGTTTGCCTGGAAAGTGGCACACTGTTAGCCTGGAGAGTGTCACCCTGTATTGCATGAATTGTCACCTAGTCTTAAAGTGTTGCCTGGTTAGCTTGGAAAGTGTCACCTGAGAATTTTCTGCTGTATACCTGGTTTTAGTCATTTCACAGTTGCTTTTAGTTGGCTAGGTCTTTAGGAAGGTAACTTATCTTGCCGCTAGAAGCCTGTCTTTACTTTGAATTTCTATTTTAGCCCTCTAGGGGTAGTGTCATTCGATTTACAAAGTCACTTTGGGAAGAATTGTCAAGTTAGAGGATTATTCCTATTGAGAAAGTATATCTCTAGAATTGTTAGTAACATTCTTGGAGAATTCTAGTACTCTTTTTGTCCAAATCATTTCCACTCAAATTCAATTCCAATTATACAATTTGGGCTAAGTCCATCCTCCTGATTCAAACGTGCAAGGATATTGATCCTTTGATTTTAGCACCTCTTTGACAGTGTTGGTAACGCCATTTGCAATTTCTATCTTTCCATCTCTTTTTGGACATTAGAGAACTTTAATTATCTTAGTTTGGCATTGACACTTCGAGAGGTCACCTTATCATCAAGAATCATTTTCTTTCATGTCAGTTACAACAAGGTACCAAGTGAATCAAGGAAAATGACCCCCAGTTGTCTTTAATCAGTTACCCTTAGTTAAGACTCGTCAATAGCGAAAGGGAAAGGAACCCATTTTTTATCAATCCCCTAAAAGTGAGTCTGAGGTTTGTTTTGACCCGAAGAGTAATCCTAACAGATTGAGTTCCTCTTTAGCACCTTTTTCATCAAATATGGACATGAGTTACACCTTCACTAGACAACAAAAAGAAGAAATGAATCAAACTCTTAATGACATGTTCCAATGACATAGGGGTGACGTGATGTTTGCTGGGTCTTCTTCTGATAGTCCACTTGGATCACCTCCTATCAACACAAGGTATCTAGATGCTCATCAATGAATTGAAAGACATCATAGGAAATCTCACTCAGATACATGGTCACAACATGAAGACCAAAACAATGAATCTGGTGATGCTCATATCAATGTAGCTAATGTATCCAGACATTCAAGACAACCTTCTCCACTTAGAGACACCTCACGATACACAAGTGATAGGTTGAAATGCATTGAGAGAGAAAAGCAAGCCTTCTTGGATGAACAAGTTGCTAAGGATGAAAGGTTCAAACAATTGGAGGATGAGGAACGAGCTTTGCAAGACATAAGGAGAAGAGTCACACAAGAAGAATGAGATAGGCTCCTAGTGCAACAACTCCATGATCAATTCAACAATAGGGGTACCAATAGTGGAACCAACTCTCCACCATCTACTCCCTCACCAAGTCCAAGAAGAAGGTCAAGGACCCCATCAAGATCACCTAGTCCTAGAGGAAGAAGGACTTCTTGGTATAACCATCATAGGAGACAATCACCTCCTAGATATTCAAGATAACCCTCCCAACGAGCTCATCATGGCTCTCAACATGGAGGAAGTAATGCCAACTTTGACACTATTGATTCCATGACAATGCAACAAGAACCATCCTTCCAAAAATATGTGGAGAAGTATGTGGAGCAAAATAAGGATTAGTTCTTAGAAAGCCTAATCAATAAGGGTGCAAAAGTCCCATACAACTTTGATGTGGACCAAAAGATTAAGAAGCAAAACCCTTCAACTGATGAGATGATTAAGCAGATGCAAAAGACTATGGAAAAAATAATGGCTCCTAAGAATACTTTCAACTTGGACTCCATATGTCCTAATCCCATTGATAAAAGTGTGGTTATGGTAGATTTTTCTAGAAAGGTTGAAATCCCCACATATGACAAATATGATGGTAGTGGTGACCCCCATGACCATGTACGACAATTCTATATCATGAGCTTTGAATTTCATCATGAGGACTCCTACCTTATGAGATTATTCCAAGGAGCCTTAAAGGCCAAGCTATGGAGTGGTTTACTAACATTACTCCTCCTATTAAAACCTTTAAAGAACTTGTTCAAAGGTTTGTGCAACATTTTGCATATAATTTATCAAGGTGAGTCACCATGCTTGATTTGTGTAAATTAAAATAGAATCAAGGGGAACCCTTTGTGACATTTTTACAAAGGTGGAGACGCTTATGCTCCAAGTATTCTAGGACCATCCCTAAGGAAGAAAGGATTGATATAATTGTGAGCAATCTAGTGCCAGAATTAAGATATGAAGTTAGAAAAATGGTCTTTAATTCTTTTGACACTATGGTAGAAACTGCATGTCGCATCGAGGATGTTTTAAAAGAGCAAGGTATTTTGGCCAAACAAAGTAACAACAACAATGGCCAAAAAAATAACAACAACAATAAGGATAAAAAGAACTCATATTGGAACAAAAATAAGCACGTAGTCAATGACGGAGTTGTTGACTCTCCACAACCTAAGGAACAAGGAATTCTGAATTTATCTAATGCAGTTCAAGCTATGAAGCTATAGACATCCTTAGATCAACAAGAGCACAAGCCCAAGTATCAAGATAAATCTAAGTCAGGAAAGAGGCAATTCACTAAGCTTGGAGACTCTTATGCAGGTATTTTTAAGACCTTGATTGCTCACAATTTGGTACAACCTCATGATCCTTCAAAGTTTCGCATACCAGATCCTAAACCTTATTGGTGGAATGAGAAGGCTTACTGTGTATACCACAATGGGATTGGACATGACATTGAAGGTTGTTTTAAACTCAAGCATCTTATTCAAGACCTTATTGAGAATGGGAAATTACAACTTGATGGATTGACCACAAAAGCAGGCCACAAGGCCTTCAAGGAGCCCTTGCCTAAGTATGAGAAGGGGGAGACCTCTCAAAACAAGAATGGCAAGGCCGCAATCAATTATACCTATACAACTGCGGAAAATGTCATTAATATGCTTGAGGTTGTGAACAATGATGTCAACATGATGAGAGGGAATGATCCCTATGACTATGATGTAAGCTCACCCCCAATATTTGATGAAGGACCCATTGTTTTGATTAGAGGTCCTCAATCTCGAAGGTCATCTTAGCCTCTCAATGCCATTACTAGCAGTCAGTCCCAAGGTCCTATTATCATTAAAGGTCTAAACTCTAGCAAATCTAAGCAACCAGTGTCCAAAAGTGTTCCTCCCAAATCTGCAGTTGGTCCTAATATAAGTTACAATCTTGTTGATCAGTTACAGTGAATGCCAGCACAAATTTATATTTTTGAGCTCTTAGAATTGTCTCCTAGACACAAGCGTGTCCTTGAGGATGCTTTGCGTGTAGAAAATGTCCCTAATAATATAGATGTCGACCAATTCTAGAACATGGTCAACCACCTTGCTAGCCCACACTACCTTACATTTTCCGAAGAAGATGATAAAGCCTTGAGCCATCTGCACAATCTTGCCCTTCACATTGAGGTCATGATCCATAAAACCCATGTTAGGCATGTGTTGATAGATGGGGGTGCTGGGCTCAATATTTGTTCTTTAAGCCTTTTGAAAAACCTGGGTTACTCAGATCATGCCATTGATACCAGGAAGAAAATTACTATCAAAGTCTATGATGAGGCTCAGAGAAGTTCTAAGGGGTTAGCTGTTCTTCCAGTCAGAATTGGTCCTATTGAAAAGGATATTTTGTTTCAAATCATTGATGTTGGTCCTCTAGCATACAACATCCTGCTAGGTAGACCATGGATTCACGACATGCAAGTAGTACCATCTACCTATCACCAATGTGTCAAGTTTCCATATAATGGCATAGAATTCTACATACCAGGTGATAGTACCTTATCTGTTAATACCATTTCAGTAGGGGCCCATGTTCCCTTAAATAGAGAAGCAAACAATTTTGGGACAACTCTTGAACAATGTAAGGATAAATTCAAGTCCATAGACCTTGATATGGGAGGATATCAAATTGAATCCTTTACAAAATTACCAATTTCACCTAGGTCCTATGGTAAACCATCACAAGAGATGCGTCCCTCGTCTTCAGCCATGACTCTGTTTGATACTTTTGTAGAATCTTTAGTACCTATTCAGGGTGAGAAAGAAGAGGTGGCTGTCATAGATTGGATATACAGAGAAGAAAAGTACCTACATAATGAAATTTTTTCTCCATCTCCTAAGGCTTATGGGAGAAGATACGCGTTGGTCACCAACATGGGCTACCTAGGTCATGGCCCTCTCAGTCATAGGTTAGATGCCAAGGTTGAACCACTCAACCATGCTCTTTTTTGTCGCAGGACTAAGTCAACAGTTGGCTTGGGGTTTGATAATGGAAAGAACAAAAGTGTTCCTATCCTAGCTGCAACAGATAGTGACAGTGACTCAGATTATACACCTAATCTCCAAAACCAACAAGACATGACTAATGATTGGCTGCCTTCCACCAATCTCCTTTGGGGGGATTTAGATGACTTAATAATTGCAAACACAAACACAAATGCTAGAGAAGGTGATGCCCTTCACAATCTCGAAGCTTCTACATCAAGCCATCCCAAGCCTTCTTGGTGTAAGCATCCCAGAAGAGATTCAAAAATAGATTTGCATGAGTTTGAGTGGGACTCTCTTTCAGATGGAACAATTGATTTAGACATGGATGTTGTTCATACCTATAGTACTCAACCCGATGTGACCAATGAACCTAGTGTAGGACTAGAAGATTGGACTCCTCAAATTTCCTTAGCGGACAATGCTTTGTTTGGTAGGATGAGTCTTAATTCAGGTATCTTAGAGGGAAACTTGATAGATCCTAACTATGCGATCACCGAAGATAATGCCTTTCATATCAACAATGTTGAACCAGTCATTGACCTACCCCTTGTAAACCATCATTTGATTGATTGGTCACAACTTTGTCAAGAGCCTCAGCTTCTCACTTTTCACAATGACTACGAAATAGCTTGCTACTTGAATGCTCTTGAACCTGTAGCCTCTTCCACTAGTGAACCTACAACAAGTATGATGGAGCTAGATATTAAGTACCTCAGTCACAAAATAAAAGAAAAGAAAAAAAAGAAAAATGGTTTTGATGGTGAAAACCACTATGTGGCGGTGTCAAAACCCAAAAAAGTAAAAAGAAAGGATGTATCCAAAGGTGAAAACCTCTTTGAGGCACCTAAGGATGGGGTACTTAATAACCTGCCGAGTTATTTCCAAGATAGGTCATCAGTTCTTATTAAGCCTACACAGCCAGTAAATTTGAATACACAAGAGGCTCCACAAGTAATACATCTAGCTCAATCTCTGTCAGTGCAAGAAAAAGAGGCATACACAAAGTTCTTACAAAAGAAGAAAATCAATTTTTCTTGGACATATTCAGACATGCCAGGGCTTGACACTAATCTTATTATGCATCACTTATCTATAGCTCCAAGAATTAAATCAATAAAATAGAAGTTGAGGAAAATGCATCCTCACATAGCTCTCCTTGTTAAGGCTAAATTAGAAAAGCTCTTAGGAGCAAGATTTATTAGAGCTATCGACTATGCTGAGTGGATCTCAAATATTGTTCTAGTTTCAAAGCATGATGGGTCCATTCGTGTATGCACAGACTTCATAGACCTTAACAAAGCTTGCCCAAAGGATGACTTTCCACTCCCTAACATAGACATGATAGTGGATATGACTACGGGCTATGAGATATACTCTTTAATCGATGGTTTTTCTAGTTATAACCAAATAAAAATAGCTCCTGAGGATCAAGAAAATACAACATTCACATGTGCATGGGGAACCTATTGTTGGAACGTCATGCCATTTGGCTTAAAAAATGTAGGAGCCACATACCAAAGAGCTATGACCACAATATTTCATGATATGATGCATAAAAACATGGAGGATTATGTGGATGACACCTTGGCCAAGTCTAAGCAAAGGGGTACACACCTACAAGATTTGGAAGTAATTCTGGATCGCATAGAGCATTTTTAGTTAAGATTGAATCCGAAAAAGTTTGCCTTTGGAGTTACCTCGGGTAAACTTCTAGGATTCATAATTTCAGCCAAAGGAATAGAGGTGGATCCTAGAAAGGTTCAAGCCATATTAGATATGCTGCCTCCTAAGAACATTAGTCAAATGAGAAGTCTTCAAGGATGACTACAATCTATACAGGGGTTTATTTCATAGCTTGCAGATAGAGCACAACCATTCAACAAGACACTGCATAAGGGAGCCACATGTGCTTGGAATGAGGATTGCCAAAAGAGCCTAGATCAAATAAAACAATACTTGGCTAATCCTCCAATTTTAATGCCTCCTATCCTAGGAAAACCATTGATTTTGTACATCTCAGTGACAGAATCTTCCTTGGGGGCATTTTTGGCTCAACTTGATGATACAGGGAAGGAAAGAGCCATCTACTACATCAGTCAAATGCTTGTTTCCTATGAGGTCAATTATACTAGTATTGAGAAGTCTTGCCTTATGGTGGTGTTTGCTTCCCAAAAGTTGCATCACTACATGCTTGCCCATACTATACATCTCATTGCAAAAATTGATCCTCTTAAGTATTTTCTTGGTAAGGCTACTCTCATAGGTAGACTTGCTAAATGGATGATGATTCTTTCAGAATTTGACATAGAGTATGTTGAGCGTAAGGCTATAAAAGGATAGCCCATTGCAGACCAATTGGCTGATTTTCCAATCCAAGACAAAGCACCAATGAAAGTTGAGTTTCCAGATGAACATGTAATGTACATGACTACAAGAACATGGAAGATGTTCTTTGATGGTTCAAATATGCAAAATGGATCAGGAGCTGGAGTGTTGTTTGTTTCTCCTCATGGGTGCAACATACCTAAGTCTTACAAACTTTTGTTCCGATGCACAAACAATATTGCCGAATATGAGGCATTAACCAATGGATTGAAAATGGCCATAGAATGGGGAATTACAGAGTTACATGTCTTTGGGGATTCACAATTAATTATCAACCAAGTAAATGAAGAGTACCAAACTAAGGATGATAAGCTGATACCTTACAAAAAGATGGTTGATTCATTGCGATGCTATTTTACATTTGTGACATTTAAACAAATCCCTAGAGTAGAAAACAAGGCTACAGATGCTATGGCTACATTAGCTTCACTCCTTCAGTTGGAACAACATGAATCAAGATTTGAATTCTTGGTGGAAGAGCTACACCATCCCATCTTTGACTCCTCTGAAAGCCATGTCATTTGTACCTTGGTCACTCACGAGTCTTCCCATTATGGTGCTATCTATTCATACCTTCATGATGGCATCATTCCCGAATCATTTAACCGATCTAAATGAAGAAACCTTTTTCATAATGCCTCTTGCCATACCCTTATCTCTGGTGATCTATATAGGAGGGGTTTAGATGGGACACTTCTTAGGTGCTTGGAAAAGGATGAGTTCAACCGAGCGTTAGTTGACATCCACAAGGGCATTTGTGGAGGACATGCTAATGGTCTTGCCATGGCTTGAAGGTTGCTTAGGGAGGGGTACTATTGGCCCACAATGCAGATGGATGCTATAGATTTTGCCAAATCATGTGAAAAGTGTCAGAAACATGGAAACTTGATTCATGATCCAGGTAGGGAGCTTATTCCTTCTATTTCTCATTGCCATTTCAGCGCTGGGCCTTTGACCTTGTTGGGCAGATTCATCCCAACTCATCAGGTGGACATAAATTCATAATTACTGCTACTGACTACTTTACCAAATGGGTAGAAGTCATTCCACTGTCTGTTGCTTCAGGAAAGAAAATTTCTTTATTCATATTGAATGACATCATTTGTCAGTTTGGGATGCCTTCTAAGATAATCACTGATAATGGAGGTCAGTTAAAAAACAAGGACCTTACACACCTCTACAAGAAATTCAAGATAAAGAAACATTGGTTCTCCATTTACTTCCCACAAGGAAATGGACAAGCAGAGGCCTCTAATAAAACCATTCTTAAGATTCTCCATAGAACAGTTCACAAGAATGGTCGAGACTAGCACTTACAGATCAATCCAGCCTTATGGGCTTATAGAACGAGTATTCAGACTCCCACAGGGGCTACTCCTTTTGCCCTCACTTATGGTGCTGAAGCAATACTACCTTTAGAAGTTGAGATTCCCTCACTTAGAGTCTCTCTCAAAGGCTTGATTATAGATGAAGATTATCGTGCCATGAGATTGCAAGAATTGAAACTTCTTGATGAGAAATGAAGAGCATGTTTTGATCACATGAGAGTATACCAAAAGTGTATGTCCAAAGCATTCAACAAGAAGGTTCACCCTAGAGAATTTCAAGTAGGAGATCTTGTCCTGCGTGAGAATCCTAAGAACCAACAACATCGAGAACAAAAGGGAAAATTTGAACCTAATTGGCTTGGACCATACATTATTACTACTACTTTTGGGATAGGTGCTTACTTGCTATCTGATGAACAGGGGGAACAACTCCCTAATCCTATTAATGTTTTGCACCTCAAGAGGTTCTATCCATGATACCTATTCTGTCTGGGGGCATCCTTTGTACATATTTATGGATCCTGAAAAAATACCAAAAAAATTCATATATGATGCTGAAAAAATCCTAAAAAGCATATAAAGTCCTGAAAAAATACAAAAAAATCAAACAATTCAAAAATTCAAAAAAAAAAGAAAAAATGCCTTGGTTAAAACCTAGAAATAGGCACCTTGGTAGCAAAAATACAAAAAAATGAAAAAATCAAAACAATCTGTCAAGTGGTGAAAACCTAGAAACAGGCGTTACTTGAAGCCTTTGCACCCTTGTCTTTTTAGCATGCGTCCTCGACACTTAGCCATTCTCCATCATGACTTGACCTTGTTGCCTTGGTTTGGAATTGGTCTTTGTCTTTGTCTAGGGGGCATACCTATTAGCATAGGTCCTTTAGGTGCGTTTGTCTCTTGGGACATTTCACAAATAGGTGTTTTTCAACACCACCCCAAGACAATGTTTTTCAACACTGCCCTAGCGTCGAGTGTTTCTCAACACTTATTAGATGTCTTACCCACCAGTCTAAGTATGATGCGATATCACCCATTAGCAAATTTGATGCTCAAAGTTTGACTCTATGACCAACACACAGGCACTTAAACAATCAACTCAATTGAGATATGTTGACTTTATTTTTCTTTGTGTGTTGTCTATGAGGCTTTCTTTGATGAGTGGTCTCTCCCTGAGAAGTTTTCAATGATGCATAGCTAGAAGACTCAGGGTATGAGAACATGTTTTATTTCTTTGTCTGCTTGTGGGTATATTTCATTGTTCCTAACTATCATGAGCATTTATGTTGGTCTTACTTGACACTAGGGATTGACAAGGTATTATCCTTGACTATTTTGCAAGTGCATGCTTATAGCCATCTCGACCTTCTTGTGTCCTGATGCAAGCATAATCTCACTATAGTAAACTTAGGTAATCTCACTGCACTAGTCATCTTGACCTACATGTCTTTGGTGTCTAGGTGGGATTCCCACATTCCTATCTAATATAGATCATATTCATATACCCATAGTCATACTAGTGTGTATTGTATGATCTTATGATGCTACCAATAACGCTCGATGATGATAATTAGATGTCTATAAGCGTTGTGACCTTGCAAATCAACCACTTTTCATATTAGCTTGCATTTTTAGGGTCATGTTAGATTAGTTTTGCATTTTGCATATGGAGAGAGCTCTCCTTTTTATCTCACATGGACCTGTCAATCAACTGCACTCATCTTCCCTTTTCTCGATCATGTCTTTCACTCTTTGTCTTTCATCTCAAACCTGTTCCTGTCATCACAAGGGGTTAATCTTATATCTATATCTCAAAAATGTCATTTTCAAAAACATGAGTCTATATCATACACATGAGAATTAAACATACATCTATGAGAGAGAATATACATGAACATATAAACAAACATTTTGAGCAAAATGACAAGACAATACATAAACTAATACATCCATCACAAGTGAGACATACACACATGATATATCAAACATCTAGTAATCTCATATATATAAATCAATGTCAGTACAAAGTGAGATCCCAAAATCTAGATCAAAAGTCTCAGGATATGTCCAAAACATCTAAACCTAAGCCCTAAACTTAGGCCTGACTCTCCCCATCACATGGTGGTGGTGGAGGTGGTGTTGCTGCCCTGTCTGGCACCATATTTGATCTGCCTACCCTCTAAGAGTAAGATGGTGCTCTCTGTCCCTTGGGTACAGCCTGTAGGTAGAGTCCATGATAATAAGCAGCCCGTGCTATCTCTCTCTGGATCTCTGCTATGTCAGCCTGTGCCGCCTACTCCCGGTGTGCTATCTTCACCCTGAGATCAGTGATCTGCTAATCTCTCTCTACCCTCAGGTCAGCTAGCTACTAGTCTCTCACTACTATGGTGATCCTCAGCTGCTGCATCTCTATCTCTAGAGCTTGTATCCTAGCTCTCAGGTCTTCCCCTCCCATAGGCTACTCCTGCTGTCCCTCTGCCTATCGACGAGCTGGTCTTGCCTCATCCTTCGGTGTCACTGATCTCTATCTCTGTGACCATTTTTGGCCACCTGATCTCGATCCCTCACCCCTCTCCATTACCCTCCCTCTCCCTCTCCCTCCATCCCCTCTATCTCCTCCATCTCCCCCATCATCCCCTTGAGCAGCTGGCTATGCATTTGGTACGGTGAATCTAGAGAATGGAGCCCTACACCTCTCTGCTCTATAAGCTACGTCTGCACCCACATCCACCATGTCTGGAAGGTACTCCCATGGCTCCTAGTGTATAGCAGCTGTCTCCTGTACTGCCTACTAGTAATCCATCATCGGTAGCCAACCATGCCCCTCCTCATCCAGAAATTGAGCATGTGTCATGGTCTCTGTAGACACCCTCTGCTAGCTTCCAAACTGCCTCCAGACCTGAGTAATCATGAATCTCTCCATAATGTCTACATGCTGACCCACTAGTGGATGACTACAAAGCATATAATCCAACTCTCGCCTATCACCCCACTTCTCACATGACTTGTAAGGTCTCCAAGTGAATGAGGTGAGCTCATCCAACACCCTACAATAGTAAGAGACATCTCTGGTATGTGCCTGAGAGATGAAACCTGTATACCTATACATGTAGGGATATTTGTGCTCCCTAGGCTGCACTCATGGACACACTACAACAATGTGCTCCCACGCCCATATCTGAGCAAGTATAGCCCCACACGCCCAAGTCCTACCATCTCGGTAGACGATCTCATGAAGCTCATAATACATCTCTGCTAGTATGGCAGGACCCCACACCATACGATGAGGTTTTCCTACCAAGTCCACCAGTAGTTTGCCTCATCTGAGAGGGAATCCCTTCTGACTGTGATCAGTCATCAAGGCCTATGATATGATGGATGCAACAATACATGGCACTAGAAAATCTTAACCAAAGTCGGCCATCAACCGATCCTAGCTGACATGTTGATCTAGGATGGTGACATCCTGGAACATACCCTAGATCACTTGTCTCCCCTCTGTCAGATCCTAATCATAGTATACCTATGTCATCAAACAATCATGTTAGTTTCTATCATAAGGGAAAATTTATAACTTTGATTATCTATAAACATGATTATACTTACAGGCTCTCCATGACACGGAACCCGTAGGATCTGATAGACGTCCTCCAATGTGTTGGATGCCTCTCCAGTAGGTAGATGAAAGGTGTTGTGCTCACTATGCCATCTCTTGGCAAGAGTAGTCAATAGCCCATGATCAACTCAGATATGGGACATCTGCAGTAGATACCAAAAGCCCATCATCCTCAAATTGGCCTTGCCCGAATCATCCAGATCTTGGATAAACTGCAATCTAGTCACCTAGGGCGCTCTGATATGGAGCGCAGGGAAGATCTCTTGAAAAGTCATTTCAAGAATTCCAAATGTCAGTACATATCATGAAGGATGTATAACATCAGTACAATGCATTTTAAAAATCAAACATTGTCTAGACCCATGTTATTTTGCTCAAAAACATTAAAACATGTCAAAATTTTATACTAGGCAACACTATTTTTTGATTAAGTGTCGTGCGAAACTTTATCTTATAGTAGTGCAATAGTTTTTGTTTGGGCAACACTTCACATAGTATCATGCAACATTTCATCTCATGTCATGCGACACTAGATTCAATGCTCGTGCGACACTATTTTGATCCACGAAGTGTCGCACGACATTCATCCTCAAAGGGTGTGACACTTCTAAAGTGTCGCATGACTTTTCACCTAAACTATAAATTTGAAAATTGAAAAATAATTAAAAACATGTTTTAATACATTAAATGCTCATAAATGCTCCAAAAAAGCAAGTTTTTTTGAAAACATACCGGGGCAACATAGTGTGGAGGCCGGTTGTGCAATCAACCGCACTCAAACTGATGTCTGTGGACTGAAATTGCTGCTTGCTTGGCCAATTTCTCTCTCTAAGCTCTCACAATTCTCAAATCAATAAAAGACAAATGATTTTGAAAATGACACTTTTTGCCCCTTATATAGCATTTTGACTTTTTGACCTAATTTTCAAAATACCTCAAAATTACGTGAAAATTGCACCCCTACCTAATTTCGACGTCCTGGATCCATTTTTAGACTTGAAATCAAAATTTGAGGTCATCTTGATAGTCAAAATCACATTTCAAAATTTCTCTTTCTTCTATGTAGTTGACTAACCTTTTGAGGCATAATTCTTCGATCTTTGATGGAATTTCTTCCTTTTCATGTTTTTCACACTTCTAGTCTTCCATTCACCCCATTTCTTTTCTTCTCATTCATCACTGGGGCATGTTTTCACTGCCTAGTGGCTATCCCGTTACCCCTTTATCTTCGATTATGATTTCTAGTGCTTTGATTAAGTTTATCAATTTCCTATTCTCCTCTACCTAATTTTGATTTCGATTCTGAGGGGGTAGTACCTATCAGCTTTAATCTTTGATTCAGCTTTATCATTCAACTCAGCTTGAGATTCTTATTTTGAGACTTGATTATCACCTAGCAGCGATGGTGGTGATTTTGTCTTTCAATTTTTATCTCCTATTTTTCAAACTTGATTATTGCGTAGCAATGACGGTGATAGTTTTATCTAAGGCTTGATTTGTACCTAGCAGCGATGGTACTGGTCTTATCTTTCAACTTTTGTTTATTTTTGTCTGGGCGTGTTCCCAAAATGAACACACGTCTAAGTTATTTTGTGATCCCAAAATGAACTCATATTTCAATTCTTCTTTGACCACATGTGTTCCCAAAATGATCACACATTAGTCAAAGAGGGGCAAATGTATGGACCCTAAAATGGTTGCCTAGACTTTGGGCCCCCATTCAGCAATTTATCAAATCCCTGAATCAATAGTTTTCAAAAATCAACATTTTATTAATTATATCAATTTCCTTGATCAAATCCTATTTTATCATTTTCGATTATTTGCCTTGGGCTAACCATTTTATCCTAAAGTCTTTATTTAATTAAAAGGAATATTTCCTCCCCTTTTAATAAATAAAAAGTCCCCACTTTTCATCTTATTCTAAGTTGCACAAATAATGCATTATTCATATTTTATAAAAAGAAGAAAAACACTTTTTGTCTTATATGGACTCAAAAGTCAACTCTTATTTTCTCATTGGAGGATATTTGTGCATATGGATTGCTCCTCTTTCAAGCTCCACCCTTGATTAAGACTTTTTCCTCTTAATCTCCACGGTCCATTCCTTTTCATTTCCTATAAAAGGAGAGCTCTCTTCCTCACATATAGATTTCCATTCATGTTTTATGCTAATGTTATGCTGTAGGTTTTCTAGGTCATTTGGAGCTCTTTAAAGACATTCTTGCATCCAAGCTTTGAAGACATTGTTGTTGCATCTCATTTAGTTTGCTTTCATAGTTGCATAATCATGGAATTATTAGTATAGATTTCCTTTATGCAATAGGTTAGTCTCACATAGCTTAATTAGGAGGGATTGTAAGACTTGTACTTTCTTTTCATAGTCTAGTTTGCACTTTCCTTTCAAGCATTGCATTGTTATCATTTAGTTTAGCTTTCATCTTCATTCTTAGTTTACTTGCATTGCATCTCATTTGATTCTTGGAGATATTGGCACTCTTGCCCTTGTTTTCACTTGAATTTCTCATTGTGTGGTTGACTAGCAAGGTCATTAGCTTCATAGCTCTAGCTGAGAGCAATTTTACAATCTTGCAACTCCATACATAAAGAGCTATGGATCGATTTTTGAGACCTCATTCTTGAGTGTTCTTGATTGTAAGGATTCATAGAAGTGCACTACTTTTGTGTGTACAATTACTATGTGAAACACATATGCAAGAAAGTGAATCTATGTTCTTTTTAAAGCCCAAAATTGAAGTGTGATCTATGAAAGCAATAAAAACTTAAGCTAGACACATGAGAGATTCATTTTATTTCCAAAATCAAAATGTTATAGAGATTGTAGCAACTCACCTTAGGTCCAAAGATCTACAAACTAATGCCATGCTGCCTCAGCAATCAGAATCAAGGAAACAAGCACAAAAAGCATTAAATGTCAAAAAATATCAAGTAAACTAGCAAATCTAGAAATTTAGGTCACTACTGTTAGAAAGTTCATGCGAGATAGTACATAGTGTCATGCAAGAAAGTATAGTGTTATGCAAGAAAGTACCAACCCGCATGAGAAAGTACACATGCCCGCATGAGAAAGTACATAGGGTCACACAAGAAAATGCCTTTGTCATGCACAAAAATCCTAATACCAGCAAAACTTCACATGATACAGTGATAAACTTCATGTGAGACTCTATGACAGTGACGCATCAAAGTACAGATAGCACATGAAAATCATAGAAAAATAAAATAAAATAAAATGAGGCAAGAAATGCAATATTTTGCCCCACGATGGGCGCCAAAAATGTGTGCTAAAAAGTTGTCACACTTCTATGAGTCATTATATCCAAGATTACTCAAGAATAAGGTCTCAAATGGTGACTCATAGCTCTCTATTCATGGAGTGCAAGGGTTTGTGATGGAGGCCTTCAGATTTGACCTAGTTTGTGCCTATGCAAGTACACCATAAAATGAGAGATTCAAAGAGGAAAAGAACGAATGCTAGTCTCCATGATCATCAAGTATGCATGCAAATGAAAATGGAAGCTATTCTATATGATAACAATGCATGAAAGCAAACTAATCTATGAAAGGAAATGCTTATGCAAGATTATTCTATGAAAGGAAATATGAATCTAATCTAATATGCAAGTGAAAAATTAATCTAAATAGATTGCCATGAATGCATGATAAAAGAAGACAAAAAAATTGAAGTTGCAATATCTAAGCTCAAGTGCTCAAGAATCTTCTCCAAAGTTGCTCTCCAAACCTGCAGCATAACAATACAAAAACCTAGATCATATGAAAAAGAGAAGGAGAGGGCTCCTTATAAAGGAAAGTAGATGGTCAAGATCAAGAGGCAAAAAGAAATGAGAAATGGTGGAGATTAAATCTTGGTTGATCCATGTGCTCAAGATTCTTTAAGAGACAAAAAGATGAAAAAGGCCCACCACTTAAAAGTATGTGCATTCAAAGTGGAGAGAAAAAGGGTTTTTTATTTATTTTATTTCCTTTTTCAACACAAAGAGAGATTTAAGTGGGGATTTTATTAAAAGAAGAATTTTATTTTAATAAGATGATTTTATTTAATTAAAAGAGAAGTTTTTATTTTAATTAAATGAGGCTTAAGATAAAATGATCAAACTTTAGAAAATATTAAAATAATTAAATTAATTACGATTTGATCAAGGAAATTGATTCGAATGAAAATATTGCAAAGCATTGATTCAGGAAATTGATAAAATGATGAATGATGGCCCAAAGTCTAGGTGACCATTTTAGGGTGCATACAATAACAACAACAATCACATCAGAATACAACAATATAATGCTTCAAAATATAAATTCATTCAACGTTCCTGACTGTGAGGCCTTTCGAGTTTTAGCCTTATACAATTAAACTACAAAGTATCTCAGCAATCTCCTAGCTAGTCCATCTATGAAACACATCAGCAACTGATGGAAACACTAAGGCAGATCTAAACTTGAGCTCACAAGCCTCCATGCAATCTCCTTGTCTCCAAGTATGCAAACCACTAACTCTACTATTACAATATCAGATAAACCATCTAATCTTCAAGATCTCGTAGGATCCAATTATGATTCTACTCTACTCTAATCCCCTATTACTCATCTAATACCCATCTTCTCTTCCCTCTACATCAACTGAGGCTCTCAATATATAACCAGCTAAGCCACAAGTCAGCCAGTCAGGTATTAATTACATTATAGGTCCAACTTAAGGAGAGATACAAAAAATAAAGACATAAATAACAAAACATGATGTGAAGATAGATTTAGGTCCAAAAAAGATTCAAGAACATATCCCCAATCGTGCAAGCTCCAATTTCCCCGTACGAAACCATGCAAGGGAAAATACCACACATTTCATGAGCAAAACTGGTAGAAAATTGATGCCCGAGGAAAATGAAAAAACTCCCACATCTAAATGAATTAGGATGTGCACCCTTAGGAGAATGCTCACAATTAGGTCCACTACACTGCATAAACTTCACAAAGTAAGAAACTAACAACAACAACGGCTATAAAACAAACAATAGACAAGCACAGAAACAAAACATATTTTTGGCAATGCAAGATTGCTCAAGACCCAAGATGCTCCTGCATTAGACACCCCAGGTAAATAAAAGAATGTTCTCATGAACATCTTAAGGAAATCAGGATAGGTATACCATAACTGTTCTTAACCCATATCTCGTCTATCCCTTCATTCCATGTTGTCTTCACTTCATCTACAGTCATACTCAACAAAGTATCTTGTCCTGCACTTTTCTCATCTTTCCTTACTGCTATTAACATAAACTGACTTTGACTATCTTTTCCACTATTGATTACACTAGCATTTTGGTGAATCACATCTTCTTCAGACTTACTAATCAACTTGGCACCATTTTCATCTCTTTGTGTCACTAGTGTCATCATTTGCTACACTATATTTGTTAGAAAGACCATCTGCCTCTTAATCTCAATAATTTTCTCAACTATATCATTCTCTTTTTCTTTCAAACTTGGCTTCCTTTCATCCACAGGAATAGGTTCATCAACTCTCTACTCCTAATGTTTTTCACTGTCACAGGGACTACACCTAATAACTCCACATCCCATGGTCCCTACTTCCTACAAAGGTAGCAACTTATGCCTGGATCCACCATGAATTACCATATATGTATTTTCACGACCATCAAACATAACATGCCTATCAAATTGCCAAGGTCTCCCGAGCAATAGATGACAAGCATCCATGGGCAATACATCACATAGTATTTTATCATGATAAGATCCAATCTAAAAATTAACTAAGCATTTCTCTTCAATCCTAACCTTAGACACATCTTGTATCCAAATAATTTGATAAGGGTTAGGGTGTTTCTTCCTTTCCAAATTCAATTTAATAACCATCTCTTTTGAAACAAAGATTTTAGAACTTCCACCATCAACTATAACATTACATACCTTATTCTTGCACTTACATCTGGTTCTGAATAAATTTCTTCTTTTCACCGGTTCCTTAGCACATGTAGCCAACCTCCTAGTGATAAGAAATTTACCTTTTTTTGCAACATTTTCAATGTCTTCTTAGGCAGTTAGTGCAACTCTTCTTTTAGGACATTGAAAACTTCTATGACCCTTCTCACCACACATAAAACAAGTACCAGCAAACTCATTTCTCCATCTCCCTCTCTGACCATTATTGTAGTTCTTAGTGACTTGACCATTTCTAGATCCTTCATCAGTCTTCTTAGGATTCTATATCAAATTACCTCTAGCAACTATTTCATTAGTGTTTCCACTTTTGTTCCTATTATTTTGTCTTCCTTTAAACCTCTTGTTCAGCTTCTCCTCAATCTTTAATGCCATATGATAAGCATCTCCTATAGTTGTCATCCAAATGGTAAGTAACTCTTCTTGAATACTAGATCTCAAGCCATAAACATACCTAGCAACCTTTTATTTATCAACTTCAGAATGACTAGTCCTAATCAGGATTCTGTAAAACTCTTTAGTATACTCTTGCACTGATTTGTTAGTTTGGTTCAAGGCTTGCATCTTCTTGAACATTTGTAACTCATAATATACTAGAATTAATTGTTTCTTCAACTTGTCAACCATTTGGTTCCAAACTTCTCTCTAGCAAATATTTGCATGACCCTTCAACTTAGTCTTTGCAAATCGAACTCTATCAGGATCTTCTATTTCTTCATACTCAAAGTACTCATCTATCTCATTAATCCAATCAATCAAATCTTCTAGCCTAAGGCTTCCAAAAAATGTAGAAACTTTGATCTTAGGTATTTTCCCAATTTTAGACATAGCTTTCAGGATTCTACTCTCTTCTAGATCCCTGGCTTCTTCTATAGCTTCTTCAAAATGATCTTCTTCAGACTCATCATCACTATCATCCTTCAATGTATTCTTCTTTCTCAAGTCCTCTTGTAGATCTTGTACTTGTTTCTACAAGGCCCTAAAATCATCAAGATTTAATTCCCCAGCAGGTTCTTCCTTTGAGATCTCACGAGTTGTTCTCGGAGGCATCTTCAATCCAAGGTCTTGGTGCAAACTGCCTCACCTTCAGCGATCTGTCCACACACTCAGGATCTTCAAGCTTTGATACCACTTGATGTAGGGTAGGGATGGAGGATCCAATAATGGATAGTCCAAACCTACACCAACACTTATAACAATAACAATCACAATGGAATACAACAATATAATGCTTCAAAAAATAAATTCATTCAACATGCTCGGTTGTGAGGCCTTACGAGTTTCAGCCTTATACAATGAAACTACAAATTATCTCAACAATCTCCTAGCTATTCTAGCTATAAAATACATCAGCAACTGATGGAAACACTAAGGCATATCTAAACTTGAGCTCACAAGCCTCCAAGAAATCTCCTTATCTCCAAGTATGAAAACCACTAACTCTGCTATTACAATATCAGATAAACTATATGATCTTCAAGATCTTGTAGGATCCAATTATCATTATACTCTACTCTAATCCCCTATTACTCATCTAATACCCCTCTTCTCTTCCCTCTACATCAACCAAGGCTCTCAATATATAACTAGCTAAGCCACAAGTCGGCTAGTCAGGTATTAATTACATTATAGGTCCAGCCTAAGGAGAGATACCAAAACTAAAGATAGAAATAAAAAAACATGATGCAAAGATAGATTTAGGTCCATACAAGATCCAAGAACATATCCCCAACCGTGCAAGCTCCAATTTCCCCATAGGGAACCATGCAAGGTGAAATACCACATGTTTCATGAGTGAAACTGGCAGAAAATTGATGCCCGAGGAAAATGAAGACAACTCCCAGATCCAAATGAATTAGGATGTACACCCTTAGGAGAATGCTCATAATTAGGTCCACTACACTGCATTAACTTTGCAAAGTAAGAAACCAATAGGAGCAACGACTACAAAACAAACAATAGATAGGTACAGAAACATAAAATGTTTTTGGCGATGCAAGATTTCTCAAGGCCCAAGATGCTCTTGCATCACATACTCGGTCATAGAAATGCATCGGTGATAACTAGCTCAGTTATATTGTCACTTGGTATACACTTCACTAGCTTGGTGTATACAAAAATATTCAATTACCAACCATATTGGCTTGTTCAAATTCAAATCTCTTCTTCATAATAGATTAATGTAATGTTCTCAAGTGAACAATATAAAGCCATAGACTCATCAATAAGTTACCCAATGTTTACCTTATCCTTATCTATCATATCCATCTTTTCTCATGTAGATATCTCAGTTCTTCATCTTTTCTTCCTTCAATAGATGTTCAGATGTTTGTAACTATCATGATAAGTACTGTCAAAACTAGTTGACATCAATGACAATATATTGACTGATTTAATCATCTTACATATCATTTCAGTAGCGCGATGATCTTTAATCATTGTTTCTTCAGTTCATCAGATATTCAATCAGTTTTAGTTCATCATTGCAAACCAACAAAGAATTTGATCTCACCAAGCATAGACATTTCAAATTCAGTTTGCATCTCATTTGAAAATTTTTGACATAGGGCATGTTGTCCTCCATATATGATATCATCAACAAATATTTCAGCTAACAAAATCCCTTTACTTTTTTTAGTTTTCATAAACAGATTGATGTTGTCATTTGTCCTTACAAATCTAATCTTTATCAAATAGTGATGCAGTCTCTCATACCATACTCTGGGGGCTTGCTTTAATCCATACAGTGCCTTATGTAGATTTCAAACCATATTCTTCTTTCTTGGGTCAAAAAATCCTTATGGATGTTTAATGTATACTTCTTCTTCCAATATCCCATTCAGGAATGTAGATTTAACATCCATTTGATATACTTTGAATCCTTTATATATTGCATATGCAAGTAGAGTCCTCACTCCTTCCAATCTTGCAACTGGGGAAAATGTATCCCCATAGTCAATGCCTTCTTCTTGTGCATATCCTTTGCATACTAATCTGGCTTTGTTCCTAGTGACTACTCCATGTTCATTTAACTTATTCCTAAATACCCATTTTGTTCCAATAACATTCTTTTCTTCTAGTCTCAATACTAGTGTCTAAGTTTTGTTCTTTTCTATCTTCTCTATTTCTTCATTCATGGCTTGTATCCAATCTTCATTCTCTAAAGCATCTTTCATTGTCTTAGGCTCAAATTCACATAGTAAACATGTATGATATTTCAACTTACTTCTTGTCAAGACTCTAGATTCCTTATCTCCAATGATTTGTTCAAGTTTATGATGTCTTCTTACATACTGTGCCAAAGTAGGTTCAGATTTCCTTTCTTCTTGGTCTTGATCTTCACGTTCATCTTGTAAATTCTTTGCCTCTTCTTCTGATTACTCAGCAACATGCTCTTGATGCTTGACATTTTCTTATTGTGGCTTGGCCAGGTTCATGCAGTTCCTCGACATCTGGTAGAGGTGCATTACTAGCCTCTCCTTCTTCCATGTATACAAAAGATATGTAATCTTCAAGCTCTTTCTTGCACTCAACTTTATTCTTTCCTACATATTCATCAACTCTAACATTTGCACTTTCCACAATTTTTTTAGTGTTAGAGTTCAAACACTTGTAAGCTTTGCTCTTAGTGGAATATCCTAGGAATATGCCTTCATCACTTTTAGCATCAAGTTTTCCATTCCTATTATCTTTTATTATATAACATTTACTCCCAAAGACTTTAAAATATTTCACATTAGGTGAATATCCATTCCATAACTCAAAAGGTGTAGCATTTGTACCTTTCTTGATTTGTACTCGGCTCAAGGTATAAACAACTGTACTTACAACTTTTCTCTAGTATTTTTTTGCAACATTCTTCTCAATCATAAGTATTCTAGCACATTCCATAATTGATTTATTTCTTCTTTCCACTATACTATTATGTGGAGGTGTCCTAGGTGTAGACATCTGTCTCTTTATTCCTCTATCGTTGTAGAATATATTGAACTCATTTGATATAAAATCTCCTCCTCTTTCAGATCTCAAACATTTCAATCTTTTACCAGTTTCTTTTTCAACTTTTTCCAAATACCACTTCAACAATTGAAATGCTTCAGATTTATCTTCTAAAAACATTGTAGTTATCATTCTAGAATAGTCATCAACAAACAGAATAAAATACTTATCACCACAATAATTTTGTACATCCACAAGTCCACAAAAGTTAGTATGAACCAATTCTAAAATATTGTCAGAAGTATATGCCTTGCTCCTAAAACTAGACTTTGTCATTTTTCCCAATTGACACTATTTACACATCACATTATCAGGTTTCTTCAATCTTCGCAAACCTCTAACTTTCTTCAACTTATTGATATTTACCAAATTGTCAAAGTTCACATGACACAACTTCTTATGCCATAACCATACATCATCAAATTGTGCAAACAAACATGTTTCTTGAGATATGTCTAGATAGAACAAATTACCTCTAGTCTGTTCTCTACTTCCAATTAGTTCACCAGTGGCATCAAATATCTTAGCTTTCCTATGATGAAATTCAACTCGATAACCAGTACTATTTAGATGTACCACACTCAAAAAATTATAGTTAATACCTACAACCTAATAAGCATTATCACATCTGATCTTCTCAGTCAATCTTATTGATCCTTTTCCTTTCATGACACATGGTGCATCATTACCAAACTTAACACTTCTACCTTTGTAATGATTAAGGGTTTCAAACTTAATTTTATCACTAGTCATGTGATGTGAACAACCACTATCAATAATCTATTTATCACCTTTACTCACATATGAAATAAGTTCATTTTTCTCATCCTCGTCAGAATCATCTTTCATTGCAATAAAATAAACTTCTATATCACATTCATCAGATTCACTAGTTTCACTATCAGTTTCCTCTTCAACAATATATAAAGATTTCTTACCTTTGTCTTTGTAGTCTTTGTACCTTTGGTGATCTCTGTCATTTCTTTTGTCTTTATACTTGTTTTCCCTTCTTTCATCCTTGTCAGTCTTGTCAGGGTATTTTGCTGCAATATGGCCTGCTTTATTACATGAAAAAAAGATAATAGGAAGTTTACATTTATATTTCCCTTTTCCTCTCTCTAGCCTTCTATCCATAAGTGCCTCAAGATCATCTAGATCATCATCAAAAGTGTCACTATCACTGTTGTTTTTGCTATAATTGCTCACACATGTTTCTTTTCCCTTCTTAGGCTTATGAAGAACCATTTAAGATTTGAATGCAGATTCAATATTATGAACAATAAATTATCATAGTTAGACAACTCAAAAGTAGTAAGCTTGCCAACAAGACTTTCCAAAGTTAGGACATTACTAGGGTTACATCTTGACTATTGTATTGTAGAAAATCTGATAGCATAGATGGGAAGAAAAGTTCTCAATATTTTACTAATAACATTTTCATCATCAATGTTTCCATTAGCTCCTCTAATAGCATTTACTACCTCCTTAATTCTACCACAATACTGAGCAATATTTTCACCTTCTTGCATTTTCATTTCATCAAACTTACCTCTCAAGATTTTAGATTTGTCTCTTAGTACATTTGTGTCCCCACCATATATAGCTACTAGAGTGTCCCACATTTTCTTTGCATTAGTACAGTACTTGATATCTTCAAATTTAGGATAGCTTAGGGCAGATGCAATCTCCAACATTGTGTGATTGTGTTCATGTTTTAATTTCATCTCCTTGACAGTCAAAGGTGCAACAGGTGTTACATATTCATTTTCCACATAGTATTTTGCCTAATCACCAATACCAACTAGGTACAATTTCATCAAACTCTACCATGTAGGGAAGTTCTCCTTGTTTAGCTTCGGTACCTCCTTTTTGTACATCTTGATCATTAGCTTCAAGTACCTTTAAAAATTTCCTCTACAAGCACAAATAGCTCTGATACCAATTGTTAGAATGATTTTAGAATAACTGAGAGGGGGGGTGAATCAGTTATCATCAAGTCCAGATGTACCAATTCAAATTTCTATCTCTTCAACAAACTCATATCTAATCAGTAAACAACTCGGTCTCTATAGCATGTTTCAATAACATAAAACTTGCACTCCACTGTTCAACAATAATTAACTTGTAGAATATAAAACTTTCAACAACATTCACACAAGTATAACACCAGGATTTATAGTGGAAACCCAATTTGAAAAAAACCACTTGCAACATGCTACTAATTTTCACTCTTCTGAAGTGAGCTATGTGAGAATCCAACACAGTTAAAGGTTTACAATACACACTATTAGGTGTGACCTGATTAAAGGATTTAATCACCCTATTATGAGTGGCCTTGTTAGAGGTCTTAAGAATATTCTATCAAAATGTCACCTTGATTAAAGGGTTTACATAATGACTGTTAGGTCAACTTTGATTAAAGGATTTAAACTGATACAATGGTTAGAAAGTAACAATAGGTTCTGATATGAAAATATACAACTCACTTTGCAAATACAGATCCAATTTCATTCATATGTTGATTTATTGACTGACCTTCATTTCCATCTCCATCTCTGATCTACTTGGAATTCTCTTCAAGAAATCACAACTCTCTTTAGATCTTCACAACTTCACCTTTAGCCTTCTGCTTAGATTCATAAGTCAATAACATCAACCTATTCTTCATACTCTATAAATGCACAATTAGGTTATCCTTATACCTCTTGGATCAGTTAGATTAATATTTTCCTGCTTAATCTCTTCTATAGATCTTAGGTTTAGGTCAGATTCATAAAATCCTTCCATCATTATGTTCTCCTTCTTTTCCTTCTAGATACATCTCCAAACTTCTCTTTGAATCCATAAGAAAATGATTTACCATGCATTAAATGCTTCATACCATTCATTAATAATGTCAACACATTTTACATATCCCAATAATTCAACTATGTCGGCTGGGATTCTCAATTCCTTCTCAAAATGTAAATTAATGACACTTGATGAATAGTGCGTTCATCTCCCTGATCATTACTGGATATCTTGGTCATCGACAACACTTTCCTTTTCAGAAAACATTGTCTTTTCTTGGTAATTATTTTTTGCTCAAAAATTACTGATGTTTGGTTGACACTAGATTTTCTCAGCATATATTGGCACTCGGTTGACACTAACATCACTCAGCTTAAACTAGATTTCTTCACTTTTGCTTAATTAAGCCTATGTTTCCAGTCTTTCTTCTTCACTTGGTGTTAAAGATAAACAACACATTATCTTTTCAATGTTTCAACTGATCAAGTACCCATTGAAGTATCACATAACTCAACCTTTCCTTAGGCCTTCTTGTTATCTCCTCTTTTCAAAGCCTCTTCATCAATCAAAAGATATGGCACTCTCCTAGATAGTAGCTGCCTTATCAGTTAAGGTTTGACATCAATGACAATATAACAATTTTTTCAATTGTAGTTTACAACATTAAATGCATATTATATCCATTGGTATCCCTAACCTAAAGGAAAAACTATAAATAGAGGGCAAGACACTTCATTTTTACTTTAAATTCTTGAGAGCACATTTGAGCAGTGACAAATACAAGATCAAAGAGAAATTACGAGCATTCATTCGAGCATTATGAACATTTGCAAGAATATTCAATGTATTTCTAGTGTTCACCGAGCTAAAATTATATATTCTATTACTGTTAAATTTGAACCCTAGAATTTGACAAGGTATTTTTGAGATCAATGGCACCTAAGTCACAAAAACTAGTCATAGTTGAGAAGATAGACCCAGTAAATATGAAGTACAATCTTCCACCCATTGTTGCTATAGAAATTGATAACATCAAAGCCCTATCCTTGATCTTTCCAAGAGTTATTTTGATTGAAGATGTTCATGCCTTCATTCATTGAAATATTGAAGATACATGCCAGGGAGAAATTGATGCATCATACATGATTTTGTGTGTTAATTATTAGAGCCCGAGCTTCTACATTGGGAACTCTAGGAAGTTGTGTGCCCATTAGATGTTTAAACTATCAAAACTTGAAACCAAATTTAGACATTTGACTCTTTTGTATTTAAGACTATTGTTTATGAACCTAGAGGTATGATATTAAACTTGTATGTTAGGATTGGATTTTATGTGAGTGTTGCATTAACTAGGTTTGCATGAACCTCGTAAGTTATTATTTGATGTAAATATGAATGTGTAACTTATACAATTGAATACTATATGTTTTCTATAATGATGAATGAATAAAGGTTTAGATCTATTTAAATTTTGATGAATGATTGATCAATGTGATTTTCGGTTTATTCTTAAACTAGAACTATTTTTCTCTTAATGACTGTATATCATGTTCTTATTTTATGACTTATCTTTAGATATTGTTTTGTCTTTTATCTTAGTAAATGATTCGTGCTTGAGGGGTGCATATCCTTATTTGTTTGCAGGCTTCCAGGAGTAATCCTAATCCTAGGGGAGGTGGATGTAGTGCCCCTCCCATAGTCTGATTTTATACATGTTATGATTATTTTAGGATGATTATTTATATACTAGGATATCATTGATGCTTATGATTTTACTAACCCCATACTTGCATGTGTATGGTTGGTGTGCATGTTTTATATTTCTGTTTGGTGTGCCTGATGTGGTTGAGGGATAGAGTCGTAGTTACTTGCTTGCAAGATCCACACGTTCGACTATACCCTATCATTGTCTGCTATATTTATATTGGATGTACATGCTTGTTCTTGTAATGTCAGGTTTGTAGGTACAAGGCATCATCTTCCCTGAATTGGAAGGAGTGAGCGTGCCCATAAATATTCATCTCAATGGTAAAGAGGGGAGGTAACAATCAAACCTAAAACCCTAACCTAAGCCCATTTGTCCTTTGATTGGATGAGTATTAGTTTGACTACCTTACCCGGATTCATCTAGTTGATATGGATTCATGGATCCCTTTCTTGAGCATGTTTGGTCTCAGTTGATTGATTTCATAAGTGTGTGATTTTCTTTGATTATTGATTTAATGATTATAGTTAAAATTGAATATTATTTATGTTCCTATGTTTATTTGATGAAATTAAGTAAAATTCAAATATTTGAATATTTAGATTTAATTAATTATTTAATTAAAATTAGAATTAAATATGCTTTTGTACTTTATTAAATAATTAAATATTTGATTACATGGTTTTATTCTACTTTAATTATTTAATCTATTTAATACAAATTTTAATTAATTACATGTGCATTAGTATTATTGAAAAGTAATTTGTTTTCAAAAAGATAACAACTTGTCTTAAGGAGTCAAAGTTGAGTTGTGCAAATAAAGGTTATTTTATTTTATTTTATTGGGATTTACTTTCAATGTTGATTGGAGTTGATTTAGGAATTGACCGCTGTGTTGTCATTAGGGTTTGCATGAAAGGGGAAATTGAATCTCTTTAGGGAGTTGTTCATTCATTTTTGAAAAAAAATAGGTTTTGGAAGATTTTTGGAGAGCTTGATGTTTTTGGCAAATTTTTGAGAATTTGGGTATTTATAGTTGCATGTTGTGTTGAAAGCTCTATGTGTGCATCTGGATTCTTGTGCTTGCATTCTACGTGGATTCAGATCTACAGGTTGGATCCATACTCAGAGGATTTTGGTTTCTATAGTTCTTCAAGGGCTTCATTTTCAGTTTTGCATTGGATCCAAGGTAGGGTTTGAAAACTTTATTTTTTAGTTTCTATTTTGCAAATAAATGTTTTTCCATGTTTGAGTAATTTCTTTTTATCTCATTAGATGTAATTGAGTTCCTATAATTTTGGGTATTTAGGAGACCCATAGATTTGGTATTTTTAGGATTTATTGAAACTTGGCATAGTAGGGTTATGCTGCCAAAATTTTATTGAAAAATTCATCATAAATCTTTTAGAAAACCAAAAATCGCTATAGTTTAACTATTGGGTTTGGAAAAATAATTGTTCTAGAGGAAAATAAATTAATTTTGAGCAAAAATGAATTATGGGCTTAAATTTACATTCTAAAAAAAAAGTAAAGTAAAAAATATAAAGCACAGTAAAAAAACAAAAGCCCAGAAAAGACAAAAGAAATATAAAAGTCAAAAAGTGATGAAGAAAATATTATGTGTACATTTCGGGATTTTCAAATTCTAATTAAAAAAAATATTGTCTTTTTTGGTGATTCATGTTTCTGAAAAATGTGCTATAAAAAAATATAAAATATAAAATTTTAAAAAAATTTAATTAAGGGGGGGGTGCCAAGGGGCCATCGTGTGCACCCCAAGACTAGGCGTACAACAACCCATAAGCTGCAGCATGGAACCCCACTGGGGTAACCTGTGCACAGTCTGAGGACTGCAACATGGGCCCCTAGGGGGTCTGTTGTGTGCAACCAGTAGCTGCCGCACGGAGCCCATGAGGTAGGGTGCCATGGGCCCCCTGTCCCATGTGGAACACTTTGTAAATAAATAAAAGATTTTTAAATTTATTTATTAATTTTTTTTTAAAAATGTTTTTTTAAATTATTATTAAATAAAATTTTTAATATGAATTTTAAATGTTATTAAATATATTTATTAAATAAAATAAAATTTATTTAATTAAGTTATGGTATTTATTAGATAATGTTTAAAATAATGTTATTAATATTAATATTTAATTTAAAATTATATATGTGAAATATATTTTTATAGTATATTTTTACATATAATTTTTATTATTTGGTAAAGGCAATTTGATTAATTTAATTTCACATGATTCTTGTAATATTGAAAATACATAAGATATGTATATTTTCTTTAAATGATTTTAATATTGGAAAATGATATGCATAAAATAACATTTATGGTACGAGCATAATTTTATTGATTTATGGCAAGACAATTTTCCTAGAGGATAAACATTTGGGTTTATGTCTATGTTCGATGCTAAACTTAAATGCATAATGTTTCATTTTCTGATCTCTATGATGTAAATGTTATTATTATTCCTGAGTGTTTTCTTTTGCGTAAATGTGTTAATGGGGCAATAGATGACCTACGAGGGATACAGAGGCTGGGGTATGATTCTTATAAACATGTTTTCTATCTTATATTATGATGTGTGTGTATAATTGACCATGTAGGCTCATGTTGTCCTAAATTTTGTAAATGGATATCTATAGTCATTTATGGTTCTTGTGTTTGATACTGGATTTGGGATTACCTAATTGTATACCTATGTTAGATCTTTGTGGGATCTATGAGCGTAGGGTAGGTTACCTAGATGTGTAGTAGGAGGTGGCTTGCAATAAGCGTCAGGGCCCACAAGTGGCTGTCAGGATAACTTATTGTAAGTAATCTTAATTAAGTGAAAACCTAATGTATCATTAAGGGGTATTAAAATGAACTTAATAAGATATGTTTCCTCACCCATGCTTGAGTGCTAGTATAGACTAAGATGGAGGATGACATGATGCTTGTCGCCTTGAGAGGTGTGTGTTTGGAATTGTTAATGGCTTTGTCTGTATGAGAGGTCATTGATACCGTGTATGGTCACTTGAGTGTTGGGGTCTAGAGAGACTACTGGGGTGAGACTTAAGGGTTAGATGTACACAATGACACCTTCCTATACATAGTCTAGTTATCCTACATGTGTTAGTTGCCTTTGGATTAGTGAGTCTTACCTATCACTATCTTGTGTGCACCTATAGTTAGAGAGCTTTCAGGATCTCCTTGCTTAGTGGTTTTATCTTTCTTTGGTATTGGTTATCTGAGTGGGATCTGTTGTTATCTCCTTAGCATGGTGGGGTAGACCTTTGTGGATCTACATGGATGGGTGGTAGTGATTCTTTACCATTTGAGATTCGGTGCCCTTGTTCCAATGCTTGATGGTGCTTCTATAGTTGGTCTCTTTATAATTATTTATTAGTGGATTATTCTTATCTTCATTATTTGTAATCTTGTATTAGGGTATCGCATGTGATACCTAATTTGGATATTGTACTATTATTGTTAGAGTGATTACTACATACCCTGTGACATGTGTAGTGGATGTGAGTTTATGTAGGATTCATGGTTGTCCATGAGGATTTTAATTATTGATGTATGATGTATTTATAATATCTATGATATGGAATCTTTTGTTGATGTTATTTAGATGAGTTTTATTCTTAAGTAATTCTACATCATGGGACCCTTGAGTTTTTTAATCTATGTTGGTTGTTGTGTTAATGTGAGTAAAAGGTTATTGCTTCTACATTAAGATTATCTTGTTATGTAAACTTTAGAAGAAAAAAATTTATTCATGAAACTTAGCATCATGTTCTAGGTTAATCTCTCTTGGGTTCCTTGGCGGGGCATTACATTAATGGTAATCTAAAAAGTGATCACACACACCTACAAACCAAGGGTTTGGTTCATGCAATGCATGTACTGACAATCTTTAAACATGAGTGGATGAGAATCGTACTAAGAAGAGTTCATGATAGGTTTATGTGTCTTGATGGGTCATTAAAGATAATGAAGGATGTTTTACACATTGTTACTAGATTTATGGTCGGTGATAGACCGACGGCCTATAAGCAGATGAATACAAACAAATTATGTGAGCTTACAAAAGCTAAATGGGATGGTAGAAGATTGAAACTTTCTACAATTGAAGACCCTGAACTAAAATTTGCATCAAACATCATATCATATAGGATATTCCAATCATCTCGGGTAGATAGTGTACCCTATGGAGTTGTGGATATTGCATACAAAATGGTGAAAAAGGGCATGAAGAATGACTTATGCAAGATTTTGCTGAAATGACTAGATGACAATATGAATACCATTCAAAAGGTAAAGTAAAACACACTAAAGTTTGGTGCACTGTTGGTATGTATATTCTTTTATTTTCAAAACTCATTTCCAACAATTGGTGAAGTCAGATGGAGTGCAGAGAAACCCATAGTTTATCAAATTAGTGATTTTATTCAAAGTATGGGTGACAATTTCAATGTTATAATGGATGATTATTTCAAAAAAATTCAATATAGAATGCATAAGAGGTATAGAATTCCATCTCAGTTAGTGGAATTTAGTGGAAGAGTATAATAATGAATTATGTTTTGAAGTTGATACTAATGTGTATATCATAAGGGCAGTAGAACCTAGAACATAGTGGTTTCCATTGAAGGGATATGAGATGAACATAGATGTAGCCACTATACAAATATACAAACTACTGGAGAAACCAATGGATTGAACTGCAAATCGGTATGGAACCTATGAAGAGGTTAAGGAGAAAATACGAAAATGTATATTGATATCGAAGGTAATAAGGAAAATAGGTAAAATGATTAGTGAATTATCTGAGAAATTAGGTATTGTTGATGTTGATGAAGTTTAGGAAGTTTTTGAGCCTTTGGAAATAAAGGGGAAGAAAATAAAAGTCAAGAAGTAAGCCCCTAATCCTATCAATGCAAGACCATCTACTCGGTCTACCTCTACACTGAGAGGAAAGAAGAAAGTAGATGTTGAACCTGTGAAGACAAAAACATATGCTAGAGAAAATAAGGCCACTAGGAGGCCAAGAAGAAAATTAAATTTTCCAAAGGAAATTGACACTGAGTCGGATGACTTGTCACAATTCAAAGTTTCACATAGAAAGAATTTTAAGAGTCTTGATGATTTTCTCAAGACACTTGAAAAGTATGGTGGACTAAAGGTCATGCAACAACTAAAATATGACACTAGGACTAATGAAGAAAAGGATAAAATAGAAGAAACAATCATTACCATACTACACAAATTCAGGATGCTACCAATTGAAGTGGTAGATTATTTAGAAGGAGATTTGTATAAGAAAATAGATGCCAGATGGAAATATGCACTTGCTACTAAAAAAGAGATGAGAGAGAGATCACTTGCAATCATAGTACCAGACCTTACAAAGAGATGAATAAAGGATACACTAAATGAATAATCAACAAGATTAATGGTAAAGGGAAGAGCCTTAAGTATAATGGTCGGTCAATTGCAAGAAGTACAAAAGGATACTGATGATCTTTGGAGAAAGATCTTTTCCATTTACCAACCAATCATTGAAGGTATAACAGTTCAAGAGGATAAATCCAATCCAGTTGGATTGATAAAAAACAAGGAAGAAGTAATTATAGAAGACATTACCAAACAAGATCCTGATGAAACAATGAAAGAAGATGAAAATATCATGGCAACTGAGGACATAGAATCAGAAGCCATGGATATAGATGATTCAACTACTAAAATATTACTGACCAAATAAACAATAATTATATAAGTAATAGATTTTCCAAAGATAGAGGTGACTAATGTTGCACCTACAGATGCTGAGACTCCTACTGAGCCTGCAAAGGAAAATGAACCAAAAGAGACCGAGGAGAAGACTGCAAAGACATAAACAACTCAAGGTCAAAATAGAGAGTCGGTGACCCCCACCGAGACTACTGAACAAAATTAGGAACCAGAGAAGGAAAAAGAAAAGATAGAAGAGAAGAAAGAGGGAAAACAGGAAAAGAAGGAAGAAATAAAAGAGAAGAAAGAATAAAATAAACAAGAGCAGCAAAAGAAGGAGAAGGAAGATAAAACTGATGGGACTTAAACTCAATCAAATGCAAAGAAGGCATCAAGCTCAAAGGGAAAGTCAAAGAAAATAAAAGTAGAAAAAGAGATAGATATAAATGAGGTTATAGTTATACCAAATGTTGATTATACAGCCATGAGCTCGAGGGAACTCTCTAAGTTCGATGACTTATTGAAAAGGAAAGTTGCACGAGATAAGCTTATAGCCAAAAAGTAAAAAATTGATGTGTTGGAGCAAATAATGAAATGGAAGACATATATAGTCAGTTGAAATAACTTGGCAGCCAAATCAATCAGCCTGGAACTAACACAACTGAGTATATGATGAAAGTTTACAAGAAAGATATGTAGACCAAGGTGATTGAAGAAGTTATTCAATCAGTTGCATTGGACAAGGTAACTCTCTCCCAGTTAATCAATACATTGGAACAAGAGATGCAATCCATTATTTCTATATTTCAAAAGATTTGTTTATTGTTAAATTTTTACAAAGGAAATAAAGGAAAAGGACAATAATGTGGAAAAAGAGCTCATCAGGCTATTATCAAAGATTTCCACTAAACCAAAGACAATAACAAAATATTATGAGAAGCTGAAGTAATTAATGGGAGTGCAATTGGAATTCAGAAAGGAAGAGAACCAGATCATGATGGATCTATTAGAACTCCAAACAATTTTGTTACCAAACATTGAATCACTGCAGAGGCAAATTCAGAAAGCTAAAGATGTAGTGAGCACACCAGATGTAAGCACTATGGACAACATTGTTAGTTTTACAATTTATATAAGTGAGTAGATAATAGTGTTATAGACACTCTAGGACACTTGCAAAACATCATTGAAGGAAGCATAGGATAAGTATAAAAATATTTTTGATAAGATCCCAAACCGGATACAAAGTAAGTATTTTGGTATTTTTTGTTAAAAAGGGGGGAATATACATATAAGATTTTGTTAAGTGAAAGGGGGACTAGATATATATAAGGGGTTATATATATAGAAAAGAGGAATTTTATGTATATAGTATGGTGATGTACCCGAGTTATTACTTTAGGGGGAGTAATAAGTTTTACCGAGGAAGAGAAATAGACCAAGAAAAAATTTTGATATATGACTTTGAATATTTTGAAGGTTTTTAACAAACATACCAAACTAATACCAAAGGGGAAGATTGATACTCCTAAGAGTTTATTTCAATTTTCATTAGTTATAAGGAAGTTATTATGTTTGTCAAAGTCATTCGGTAAGGAAGAAAAGATGATTCGGTAAGGTAGAGAAAGCATTTAGTAAAAGGAATAAGTAAACAAAGAATTTTGGTAAAGAAGATGCAAGTATAGGCATCGAGCGAGGCAGAACTGAGCACCAAGAACCAATTTATACTAAGCACCTAACTGAGAAGAGAACTCAGTTACTAAGTTAAATAAAATGTGTTATCAAGCAGAACATGATGACACCAAATGAGTTCTAAGTACATTGAACCTGGACACCGATTAGAAAATGGTTTACCAATCTCGAGGAGATTGTATAATAGGGCATTGGAGATTGAAATCTAATGATTACACATGATTACAAGGTGATATCAGCCAATTAAAATTAAGGATGAAATATGCATTGGAAGTGTACCCAATGCTAGCACCACTTGTAATGAAGATTCTAGAACATCTAGCACTGCTTAAATTTTGTATATAAGAAGATCAAAGCATGAATATAAAAAAGGTGGCATATGTATGTATGAAGAGAAATTGGATACTGTAGATCAGAGAAGAAGGTGAATGAATAGTGAAGCTACCAAATAATAGAGTATTAAGGAACAATTAGAGATTTAGAGCTACCGAGTATTGAATTAATAGTGTAATGGATATACAATTTAAGGTAATAAATTGATGAGCACATAGAGTCTGAATAGGGTTTGTTGATGCAAGTTTGATAAAAAAAATAATTTATTAATTAAGGAGTAATCAGAATTGTATAAGTCTCTTAACCAAGCAGATCCTAATAGATCTTAATTGTAAAATCCTTTAACCATGTACAATTCTTATATTAGAGTTGTGAAGTCTCTTAACATAGTAGATTTAGCAGTATTTAGAACTCTTAACTGGGTTAATACCTTTAATAGTGTAACTATCATAAATAGCTAAGCATTGTATCTCTAACCAAGCAACTTTATTCTACAGTAGTGAATTATTGTGGGTGTCATCCCCACCACAGTTTTCATCCTCTAGCAAGGATTTCTATGATACCAAAATAATTGTGTTATGTGTTGATTATTAAATGTTTTAATTATTCCATGTGATGCATGTAAATGTTAAGGAATTAAAAAATGAAAGTTACGATAAGTTCAAAAGTGTTTTAGAGTACTGATTCACCCCTCCCCCCCTCAGTACTTACCTTTCCACACCTGAATCCAACACAATTATATCACCATCTATGAGATCTTGGATCTTATGCTTCAAATCCATGCAATCTGAAGTTTAATGTTCATTATGTCTATGATATGCTCAATAGTTTCTCAAAAGTATAAAACCATGACATGAACTGATTTGAGGCAACATGATGAGATTATTTTCAAGGAGTTTTTCCAAAATTGATTTGTATGATTGTCCTAAAGGAGTAAATGATCTATCCAATGGAAATATGGATGTACTTGTGTTCGCCAAAGAGATGTGGAATTAAGACCATGCGAATCTAATTTGTTGTTGTTGTTGTTGCTATTTTTGTTGCTCTCTTTTGTTTTTTGTTCAATTTCTTCTGATGATGATTGTTGAGACATGACTAGTTCCTCTTTAGTTTCTTGATCAAATATTGGATTATCTTGCGATGGTGAAATAGGTTCATGATCAAAGATTGGGTTATCATTAAGATGTTATTGATCAAAGATAGGATGTTCATGATGTTCTTCTTGATCAAAGATGCACTTGATGTGAGATTTTTAAGTAGTCTTTTTATTTGAAGAAGATGAAGACATGGGTGGAGGATTATGATCATAGAGAAAAGGAAACATTGATCTTAATGAGGATTTCTTAGATGATGTATCCATTTATTTTTCCATGTCTTGTATTTTTGTGAAGAGGATGTCCCTTTGAATTTTGTTGATAATTTTAATTTGCATATATTTGAATAGATTCCTGACTTTAACAGTTAGATCTCTGTAAAGGGTATCCAAAAATGATTTCAGATTGATCTAAAAAGTTTGGGAAGTGCCCCCTATTTGGCCATCTCATTCTATACATGTCATTTGAATGCTAATAGGTTCTATCTTAGTGAGTTGAAAGTGTTTTTTGGTCTCAATTTAAGCGTTATTTGAAATTTTGTAAGTGTTATTAAAATTCTTGTACGCACTATTAAAATTCTTGTATGCACTATCCCATTGATTATACACACTATTTCACTGATTGTATGCTCTATTTCATTGATTGTATGATCTATATCACTGATTATACACTCTATTTGACTAATTATACGCTCTATTTGACTAGAAAGTTTACAAATTTGTAGAGTTTGAAGGTTTTTAATTGATTTTTGGGATCTTAATGGACATTTTCTTTTTATAATCATAGACCTTCAAGCATAAAAAATGTTTTTTTCAATTCCAACCCCTAAAAAAAGAGTTGAATGTTTGAGAATGTTTATGCAGGTCTTGTCACAAGAAAAATCTTCTACTCAATCTACCTAAGGTCAAATTTGGCATTTAACATGGCTCTAAAGGTAGGGATTTCTATATTAATTCAACATTTTAGTTTGGGTTCCAAACACAAATGTCAAATAAATCATACAAGGGACACGTCCTCACACACGAGCAATTGATTCCTTTAGCCATATGATTCCAAACGTTCGATATTTTTTCCCTCTAAGTCTTTCAACTTAACCGAGGTCTTTTTCATAGTGGGTGGAATAGATTGGCTTCACCTTGTTCCTGCTTTGGGTTGTCCCTCTCACAGGCCTTGTTAAGTGGTGCAAGAGCACACCTAGGCTACCTCCATTGTTCAAATGTTTTTGGCTTGTACTTGACTCTAGCCAAGTCAAGAGGATAGTTTAGTTTGTTTGAAGACCTTAGAAGGTCATTTGAAATGTTGGTTAAGTGAATTAGTCACTAGGACTAAGGTCACTAATTAACCTTTGTTTTTTGTTATTTCAATTTCTTAGTGTTAGGATCTTAGCTAAGGTTGGAGTCTTAAATGTGTTCTAAACACATATGGTTGTTGGAAAGATGCCATAAGGTCATAAATGGCCTTGGATCCTTGAGACTTAGGAGGTTAGGAGTCCTACAATATAGGATTAAGGCACATGAGAAAGTTGCCAAGTGTTGAGAAGAAGTTGTCATCAAGATTTGCACTAATTGCAAAAATGGCATGCAAATCGGGTATCTTTGGATTCACTAAAGTTTAGGAGATGGTGCTCAGCCAATAGGCCCTGAAATGAAGGAAATGGCATCTAATGATACCTAATACTCGAACATCACATTGATTCATACACAAATTCAAAGAAATGAATAAATCTTAAAGTGGGTCCATTTTACATTGTGTATATAGAGGTAGGAGTCTATATGAGAATGTTTACTATTTATAATGCCAAGCCCTAGGTGAGCTAGGAAGGTCTGGTTAGAGGCTTGACAGTGGAAAATTTGAAGACTTTATGCAAGGTTGTACGGCACCATATTGCTCTAGGAGTTTTTTGAGAAGGTTTTCACCATATCTAACCATCCTATGCAGATTGAGGTCATGTCAATCATCTAGTTTTGGTTTTGAGTAAGATTTCCATTGGATTTAGACTATCCTAAAAACTAGGTCAATTAGGCATGTTTGACCTTGTTTGTAGGAAGGGGTGTATGGAGACCTCCAGGCCCTAAAAGTTGTAGAATCATCAAGAAAAGCCAAAAGGGTATCCAAATCCCTTATTGGTTTGGCAAGTTGTTTGAGAAGTTTTGAAAAGATAGAGGAAAATCCTCTGCAAAAGGCTACAAGGATTATGCCTCTTTCTAAGGTCTCAAGTGGTGAACTAGTGATGTTGATGAAAAAATGATGAAAGATCCTTCCAAGTGAGTCAAATTGGAAAGGATATGAACAATTTCATGATGGAGAAAGTCCTTGCTATGAATTTTGAAGGTTATGAAGATTTGACACTTAGAGCCATCTAAGTGTAGAGGAGAAAGAGAACATAATACATGGTGTTAGTCCTTCAAGGTGAAGCTTCAATAGTTTGAATATTATAATAGAGTTTGTCTAGGCCTTAGTTAATCATCTAATCCTATTGGAAGATCCTAAAGAAGAATAGGATTCTAGTGGAGACAAGTGAAGTATCTTGGTGAGTGTGAAAGCAAACCTTGGAGCTACCATACACCATATTGGTATTAGAGCTTGAATTGATCAGGCTTGTGGTTGATGTTGCAGTCTCCTGAATCAGTAGGAGAGAATACACCAGGTAGAACCATGGTGACTAATGCTAAATTAGCTAAGAATTTTGAGGAACACAAGGAGGATAAAAAATCGCTAAGGCAAAGACTAGGTCAAATGGAGCAGCTCTTGGATGAATTCCAAGATAAAGTAGATAAGGTCAAAGAGAAGATTGACCTCAAGGAAGAAAAAGAAGCAAGGGGGAAGGAATTAGAGTTGGAGGAGGAAGCACCAACACCTGACCCTATTCTTCCTGAAGAGCCATTCTTAAAAGCATTGAAAGCATTGAGTGGTAAAGCTTTGGAAGGTGTGCCACTATTTAGTGGACAAATGGATCCAGATTCAATTGTGGATTGGATAGACAGCATTGAGAACCATTTTGAATGTGATGGTATCTCTGAAGCACAAAAGGTTATGGTGGCCAAGTCTAGACTAAGAGGTTCAACTCTTACTTGGTGGAAGTTTGTGCAAACCAAGAGAGAAAAGGATGAAAAAGGTCCTATTATGACATGGAAGGGCATGGTATCCAAAGTGAAGCAAACCTACCTTCCTAATGATTATGAAGATCAACTTCATAGGAGAAGACATAATCTTAGGCAAAAGGAACTCGATGTCCAAGCCTACACCAAGGAGTTTCAAAAGCTATGTTTGAGATCTAAGGTGGTTGAAGAAGAGAGCATCAAGCTTGCAAGATACTTGAATGGCCTCAAATGGTCAATTCAAGAGGAGATGAGCCTAGTGAACTTCAAATCCATTAGGCAATGCTATCAAATGGCCTTGAAGATAGAGGAGAAAAGAAAGAGGAAGCAAGAAACCTCTAAAGGTAAAGCTAAGATCAAGGATAATAGAGGTCAAAGAGGTGGCTATGGTGGAAGAAGTTCTAATTCAAGAGCTCAAGGTGAAACAAAGTTCAGTGAGTAGTAAGAAGGAAGCTCAAGCAGAGGTGGTAGAGGAAGAGGTTCAAGCTCTAGAGGAAGGATTAGTTCATCACAAGGAGGAAGAGGCAATTATTTTGCTAATATGAAGTGCTACCATTGCAATCAAATGGGGCACCCTGCCTATAGATGCCCAGAGAAAGGTGGATCATCACAAGGAGGTGATAAGAGGACTAACTTAGTTCAAGATGAGTCTAATGTAGTAGACAAGCATGCTGAGGTACCACTAAATTCAGAGGAAGGAGAGAACCTCATGATGAGGAGAACTCTAATCAAGGAATCGGTGAAGGAGGAGCCAAGCCAAAGGAGATCTTTGTTTAGGATAAAATGCAAGATAATGGGGAAATTATGTAGGGTCATCATTGATTTAGGCTCTACAAACAACATTATGTCAGAGGAAGCAATCAACAAGCTCAAGTTGACAAGAATACCCCACACCAATCCTTACAAGGTCACTAGGCTCAATAAAGGCCAACATGTGTTAGTGAATGAGAAAGCATGGGTGGAGTTCTCCATTAGAAGGTACAAAGACAAAGTTTTATGTGATGTGTTGCCTATGGATGCATGTCATTTTCTTCTAGGTAGACCATGGCAATTTGACCGCCAAGCCATACATGATGGAGGAAAGAATTCTTATTCTTTCAAGAAGGACAATATGAATTTTAAAATATAGTCATTATTGGAGGATGTTGAGGTGAAGATAGTAGGTCCAAATGTACTTATGATGAGTGAAAAAGAGTTATTGCAAACCATGGAAGATAGTGAAGTCATAGGATATGCATTGGTGTTGAAACCAAGAGAGAGAGATGAAGGAAAGGTGACTAAGAAGACTGAATTACCAAAGGAGATTCAAGGTATGTTGCAAACTTACCAAGGCATAGTAAGTGATGGACAACCATCAACCTTACCCCCTCAAAGATCCATAAGTCATAGGATAGACCTTATCCCAAGAGCCACCCTACCAAACAAAGCTACTTACAAAATGACCCCTCAACAAAATGAGGAAATATCAAGACAAATACAAGAGCTCTTAGACCAAGGCCTAATTAGGAAGAGTATTAGTCCATGTGTTGTACCCACCATACTTGCACCTAAGAAGGGAGGAAATTGGAGGCTATGTACTGACTCAAGGGATATCAATAGGATAACCATAAGGTATAGGTTCCCTATCCCTAGGATTGAAGACTCAATGGACTATTTAGGTGAAGCAAAGTACTATAGCAAGATAGACTTGAAGAGTGGATATCACCAAATAAGAATCCATGAAGGTGATGAGTGGAAGATAGCCTTCAAAACCAATGAAGGGCTGTATGAATGGCTTGTCATGCCATTTGGATTGTCAAATGCCCCCTCCAAATTCATGAGGCTCATGAAAGAAGTCTTCAAAGACTACATAGGAAACTTTGTAGTTGTATATCTAGATGATATACTGATTTTTAGCAAGACAAGGAGTGAGCATCTAGAATTCAAGAAGCTACATGAGGAGAAGTTGATGATCAACTTGGAGAAGTGTGAGTTCATCAAAACAAAGCTAGTGTACCTTGGGTTTGTCTTATCACATGGCAATCTAAAAATGGACAAGAGTAAAGTGGAGGCTATCATGAATTAGCCTACTCCAAGGACAACAACAAAGGTAAGAAGTTTTCATGGCATTGCACAATATTATAGAAAGTTCATAAGGAAGTTTAGTGCAATTTGTGCTCTAATGTTAGATACTATCAAAGGAGGAATGAAAACCAAGTTTGTTTGGAATGAAGATGCTAACAAGAGCTTTGAGTTGTTGAAGGAAAAGATAGCTACCCAACCCATTTTAGTGCTGCCAAGATTTGAGAAGCTATTCACCATTGAGTGTGATGCTAGCAATATAGCAATTGGGGTTGTTCTAAGCCAAGAAGGTAGACCGATGGCTTTCCATTCTGAAAAGTTGAGTGAGGATAAGAGGAAATACTCCTCATATGACCTATAAATGTATGCATTGGTCCAAGCTCTAAGAAAGTGGAGGCATTACTTTATTCCCAAGGAATTCATTATGTATTCAGACAATCAAGCACTTAGTTTCCTGAATTCACAAGAGAAGTTGAGTCATAAGCACATGAAGTGGGTTGAATACCTACAAGCTTACACCTTCAATATCAAGCACAAGAAGGGTGTTCTAAACAAGGTGGATGATGCATTTTCAAGAAGAGTCCTCACACTCCAATAAATTTAGTTGAAAAGCATGGGGATAGATCATTTCAAGGATCTATATGCAGATGATGAAGATTTTTTTGACATTTACAAGGTATGTACTGAATACAAGAATCATTTTCATAGTAAATATGCTGAATACACTTTGCAAAGTGATCTCTTGTTTAAGGGGAATCAATTATGTGTCCCTAGAGGCTCTATTAGAGAGAATTTGATTCAAGAAAAGCATAATGGTTCTTTGACTGGTCACTTTGGGATCACTAAGACTCAAGACCTTGTTTCAAGGTTTTACTAGTGGCCTAAAATGAATCTTGATGTTAGGAGGTATGTGGAAATTTGTGTTGTATGTCAAAAGGCCAAGGGCACTTCTAAAAATGTTGGTCTTTATCAACCACTACCTATTCCTACTAGGCCATGGGAATGTTTAAGCATTGATTTTGTAGTTGGGTTACCCAAGACTAGACAAGGCATGGATAGTGTGTATGTGGTTGTGGATAGGTTTATCAAGATGGCTCACTTTGTGCCATGCAAGACCACCAATGATGCCACTCAAATAGCCTCTCTATTCTTCAAAGAAATTGTGAGAGTCCATGGGTTACCTATCAACATTGTGTCAGACAGGGACACTAAGTTTATGAGTCATTTTTGGAAGACTCTTTGGCAAAGATTGGGCACCAAATTATCTTTTGGATCAGCCTACCATCCTCAAGCTGGTGGTAAGATTGAGGTTGTTAATGGAATCCTTGGGAATCTTCTAAGATGTTTGACTAAGGAGTACGGTCAGCAATGGGATCAGTTGATTAGGCAAGCTGAATATGCCCACAATGACACCATAAATAGATCAACAGGGAAGAATCCATTTGAGATATTTTATGGACTACATCCTAGAGGTGTCTATGAACTAAGGGATTTGAAAGATGGAGTAAAATAAAGTGGCTATGTTGATGACTTTGCATATGCTATGAAAGAAGTGCATGAAATAGTGAGAAAGACATTGATAGAGAATACCTTGAAACACAAAGCTAAGGTGGATGAAAATAGAAGGAAAGTTGAGTTGAATGTTGGTGACTTAGTCATGGTGCATCTTAAAAAGTCAAGGTTGCAGAAGGGAGTCCCTCACAAGCTACAAATGAGGAGGATATGACCCTGTCCTATATTAGCTAAGTATGGTGATAATGCCTTCAAGGTTGGACTATCGGAGGATAGTGGACTGTCACCAATCTTTAACATTGCAGACCTAGTCCATTATAGAGGACCAAAAAAAGACATGAATCAAAATATTCATGAAGTTATTAGAGATGTAGAGGATCTCCAATTACCTACTACTGCTGTTACATGACCAAATAACATACTAGACACAAGAGTCTATAAAAAGACTAGAACAAAAGAGTAAAAGGAACACCTCATCAAGAGGTATGGACGGAGTGATGCTGATGCTATGTGGATCAATGAATCAAAGTTCAAAAATATGGGATTTTATCCTATCATCATAAATCCAAGGGTGGATTGAACTTCTTATTTTGGGGAGGATGGTGCAGGAGCACACCTAGGCTACCTCTATTGTTCAAATGTTTTTAGCTTGTACTTGACTCTAGCCAAGTCAAGAGGATAGTTTAGTTTTTTTGAAGACCTTAGAAGGTAATTTTAAATGTTGGTTAAGTGAATTAGTCACTAGGACTAAGGTCACTAATTAACCTTTGTTTATTGTTATTTCAATTTCTTAGTGTTAGGAGCTTAGCTAAGGTTGGAGTCTTAAATGTGTTCTAAACACATATGGTTGTTGGAAAGATGCCATAAGGTCATAAATGGCCTTGTATCCTAAAGACATAGGAGGTTAGGAATCCTATAATATAGGATTAAGGCACATGAGAAAGTTTCCAAGTGTTGAGAAGAAGTTGTCATCAAGATTTGCACTAATTGCAAAAATGGCATGTAAATCGGGTATCTTTGGATTCCCTAAATTTTAGGAGATGGTTCTCATCCAATAGGCCCTAAAATGAAGGAAATGGAATCTAATGATACCTAAGACTCAAGCATCAAGTTGATTCATGCATTTTAATAGTTTAGAGAAAAGTTAATAGAGCTCTGCAAGCATTTTGATAGTGATTTCTGGTGTTTTGTGTTGACAGTCATACTAAATGGATTGAAAGACTAGATCAAGTGGTTGATTAATGTCATTTTCTAAGTTTTAAGTGTCTTTCATTTAGTAAGTTAATTTATTTGAGTTAATTTATTGGTTTTACAAGAATAGTTTAGTGTAGGACAGTGTACTGGTCTCTGTGAGACTATTTGTAAGTTCATGGCTCCCACATGAGATTCTACGATGGAAACTTTGAAGAAATGGATGAATCTTAAAGTGGGGCCACTATAAATTGTGTATATAGAGGTAGGATTCTATATGAGAATGTTTACTATTTATAATGCCAAGCCCTATGTAAGCTAGGAAGGTCTGGTTAGAGGCTTAACAGTGGAAGATTTGAAGACTTTATGCAGGGTTGTACGACACCGTACTGCTCCAGGACTTTTTTGAGAATTTTTTCACCATATCTAACCATCCTATGGAGATTTAGGTCATGTCAATCATCTAGGTTTGGTTTTGAGTAAGATTTCCATTAGGATTTAGACTGTCCTAAAAACTAGGTCAATTAGGCCTGTTTGACCTTATTTGTAGGAAGGGGGTGTACAAAGACCTCCAGGCCCTAAAAGTTGTATAATCCTCAAGAAAAGAAAAAAGGGTATCCAGATCCCCAATTGGTTTGCCAAGTTGTTTGAGAAGTTTTGAAAAGACAGAGGAAAAGCCTCTGCAAAAGGCTACAAGGATTAGGCCTCTTTCTAAGGTCTCAAATGGTGAACTAGTGATGCCGATGAAAAAATGATGAAAGATCCTTCCAAAATGAGTTAAATTGGAAAGGATATGAACAATTTCATGATGGATAAATTCCTTGCTATGAATTTTGAAGGTTATGAAGATTTGACACTTAGAGCCATCTAAGTGTAGAGGAGAAAGAGAACATAATACATGGTGTTAGTCCTTCAAGGTGAAGCTTCAATAGTTTGACTCTTATAATAGAGTTTGTATATGCCTTAGTTAATCACCTAAGCCTATTGGAAGATCCTAGAGAGGAATAGGATTCTAGTGGAGACAAGTGAAGTCTCTTGGTGAGTGTGAAAGCAAACCTTGGAGCTACCATACATCATTAAGGCATGTTCTTAGGAGGTAGACTCACTAAATATCTAACATGTTCATATGAAAGAAATGAAATGAAATGAATAATTAGGTCTAGGAGTTTGATTCACCAAAAGGTGAAGAGCATATACCTACTACTTCCTCACTTCCAAACATAATTAACAATGTTCTTTCCCAAGCCTTTTTAATCTAATGGAATTCAAGCATGTTTGACATTTTGATTCACTATAAAAGTGAAGAGTATAGGCCTAATGCTTTCCTTCACAAGAAAGGAGACTTATTTTATGTGTTTGTTCATTCCTTAGCTCATTTTCCTCTCAAGTTTTGCACTTCTAGGAGTTTTATTCACTATAAAAGTGAAGAGCATATCCCTAATGCCTCACTTAGGATTCAAATTTTCTTCTAATTAAGCTAGATTTTGGAATTAAAATGCCAGAAGTTAAGAAATTGCATAAGGTCTTAGGGTTACCTTATTATAAGCTAGCAAAATCTAGGCACATTTTTGAGGTTTTCATTTTTTTTGCATTTTATTGACCTAATGACTAGAGTTCCAGCTCCTTAGCATCCCCTTCAACACATGTTTGTTCATCACAAGATGATTCCAAGTTAGGAAATCAAAGAAGCATTCAAATTTTTACAATTTGAGACATACAAAACCAATTGAATTTTTTTTTTTCATACAAGTTGTATTTCTACCTATATTTAGTAATTATTTTCATTTGCCTATCGTAATTATCAACTTCATCTTGTGTATTGTCTAAAACAATAGATATATGAATCTTCTTGTAGTATTTGAATAATCTATTTTCTTCCTTCTCCTCACGTGAACCAGGTATCCTACAGATAGGTTTCCTAACCTTTTTTTCTCTATCATCTACAAAACCAAAGAGTCATCATTAATGATTTATCAGATTTTAAAAATTGCATACAAACTCATACACGCTACAAAAACTATTAAATGCACTATTGTTTTCTTTAAATGCACTTCAAAAAGTATTGTAAGTGCTATTTAACATTTACTGTGTGCTATAAATGTTAGAATAACTGAGGGGAGGGTGAATCAGTTAGATCAGTTATCCTACAGACCCAAATACATAGATGTACCTTACAAAACAATTTCAACAAATTATGTAGCTCGGTAACATAAAATATCAATCTGTCTATTTACTTTACTAATTACCAGGAATTATCCAAACTATGATTACCGGCTAAATAAATTATTTAGTATGTAAAGTATGATAGAAAAACAATCATAACAAATAACACATAACACAATGATTTAACATGGAAACCTCACTAAGGGAAAAACCACCTGGGACCGGTAACCCAAAATAATTCACTCTTTTGAAGTGAGCTCGGTAAAGAGCCAATCCTGTTAAAGGTTACAATGCACACTGTTAGGTGTGACCTGGTTAGAGGATTTATCACTAACAGTTAACTTTTGACCAACATTCACTATGGGGTCAACAAGATAACACTTTACATTTAATGAATGTCATAGGGTAGTATAATAAGATTTTTAAGTCCACTCGGTTAAGAGATTTTCTAAATCAATGGTTAAACTGATACAATACTGATTTGATTCAAATAAAACTCAATTGAAAATATTTAGATCTATGCTAAGCTCATAAAATCCTCTAACCATTAATCAATTCACTTCCTCAATATTTCTCAACTTACTTTCACTTGGTAAATAGTTCTTTGACGCTCGATAATGTTTGCAGCTCAGTTCTTTCAATAACTAGTTTGATTAGGAATGCATGAATACAATCTTCACATGAAATCTTTGCAATATCCTTCTTTCTTACATGTTTAAATAATGAAACTCATATCTCTTATATAGATAATTAAACCATTTTCATATTAGCCATTAGATTTTTCCTCTTAATCTCCTTCATCCATTTTTCCACTTAAACCTTCCTCGGTATATGTGTCCATAATATGTTTCAATCTCATCCTTTAGATCATCTTTAAATTTTTTTATTCATGGATCTCATAACTAAATTTATCCTTAACCTCGAAATCATATAAATTTCTAGCTCATCAAATTTAGTCATCTGTTCTTAGCATTTAATGTTTTCATCTATACTCGGTTAATATAGAAATGCGTCAGTGATAACTAGCTCAGTTATACTGTTACTCGGTATACACTGCACTGGCTCGATGTATACATAAATCTTCAATTACTGACCACATTGACTTGTTCAAATTCAAATATCTTCTTCATAAAAGATTAATGTAACATGCTCAAGTCAACAATATAAAGCCATAGACTCATCAATAAGTTACCCAATGTTTACCTTATCCTTCTATGTCATATCCATCTTTTTCTCATGTAGATATCTCAGTTCTTCATCTTTTCTTCCTTCAACAGATGTTCAAATGTTTGTAACTATCATGATAAGTACTATCAAAACTAGTTGACATCAATGACAACATATTGACTAATTTAATCATCTTACATATCACTTCAGTAGCTTGGTGATCTCTAATCACTGTTTCTTCAGTTCATCATATATTCAATTAGTTGTAGTTCATCGATAAAAAGTATGCAGTCTAAAAGTGTTATAAAGCCCCCTTAAAGGTGTTACAAGACTATGTGATACGCGTTAAGTGAAAGTTAGACATAAGATAAAAGGTTATTCAAAGACATCAAAACTCTATGTAAACACGTATAAAGGCTGGTTGCACACATCAATTAACTCTATGTAGGCATCAGAACAGAGCTTATAGACATCATTTCATTCTTCAAACATTCTATTTCACCTAAAGTTCAAAATCTGCAAACAAAAGCATGAATATGAAATATTTAACAAATTTCTAAAACTTGAGCCCTAGGCCCCACAATAGGCACTGTTTTGTGTATCAAAAATAATTTCATAGGATTATTTTATCAATAAAATAAACTCAATTATGTAAAATACAATAATTTAAAGCAATTGAATTGAAATAAAGATAAGAAGCATCCTATGGATCTCTAACTAGCAAAGAAATGCTCTCAGATTAGCATTTATTAGAGACAATTCTAGAATGAGAATTAAGCTATGCTAGATATAATTATACAAATCTAACTCAATTATTCCAAATTATGCTAATAATTAAAAACTAAATGCCTATAATGATGATGCAATTAACAAAGTATGAGGATGGATCCTTACTTCTAAATTTTCCTAAAGCTTAGGGGTAGAGTAAGGTTAATCATGATCAAGGTTGACTCAAGTTGATGGTTTCAAATGATGAGACAAAGTAAATATTTTGTTCTCAAATGTTGGATCAAAGAGACAAAATGAAGGGTCAAGATGAAACTCCAAGATGAGTGGTCTAGAATTGATTTGTCCTTGAACCATGTGAGCTCATTCCTTCATTCTCATTGGTTTATTTGATTTTTGTCCCTATGTGGTGGGTGATAATAATAAGAATTAATAATTGATTTAATTGATTTATCTTAGCCATGTCTACCCTTGAATGGGTTGGATTTGATTTGATTAAACCATACAATTAATTAATTGCACAATTGTTTGATCCTCTTGATTTAAGTAATTAATCCAATAGCTTTGATTTCAATTTATTCATGATTTAGTCCTTTATTTCTCACTTCAATTTTACTTGACTATTTTTAGGTGTATACACAAATATATACATATTCTCACCATCCTCCACCGAGTTATTAATTAATAGATCATAAATTTCGGTGAGAGTATCTTTGTTGTCAATATCACAAGTATACCACCCATACTAGTTGGTAAAACTATATGGCTCCTCTCTACCCTTAGACAAAGGAATGAAATCCTCTATCAAAAATATCCGCACCCTTAAATTTTGCAATTGCTTGAGTTCCCAAAATTTGTGCTTTTTGGCAAGGGTGGGGTGTTGTAAACTCTCAACAGACATTTCACTTAGAAGGCACAATATTTTCATTTTGATTTTGAGTCTACCTCTTGGTGAAGAGTTACTCCCTACCATATTAATTTATTATCCAATCTAATGAATGTCTCTTTCCTAAAAAAATTCCACAATTTCTTCTTTCACAACTTCCTTTTTTGAATCAAATACAACCTATGAAACTAGAGTGATCAATCCAATGACCAAAAACCTAATTTAAAGCTTGGATTATTTGAGCATCTAAGAAAAGTGAAATTACATTATTCATAATCATAAGTTGCAACCTTTTCTCCAATTGTAGAAAATGTTGGCACTTTCCTTAATGGTCATTTAATGACTAAGTTTTCAACTATGGTGTGTTTGGTGCCTTTGAGCATTGGACATGGATCATAATAAAATTCTCCAAAAAAATTTGGTTGCACAAATAGTGATTAGAAATTACAACTATTAACACCCTATAGTTATAGCTTGGAGAACATGAGATTCATGCTCAATAATGTAGGGAATATTTTGCAAGCTTCTTACCCCATGTAGATAAAATTGCATATGTTTCATTTTTAGTTGCATCCATGTCCTTTGAAAAGGATACCTTTATGATTTTATAACAAATTTTCACTCCTCACTTAGATCTAAGAGGGATATTAGAATTCAAATTGCATTTTGGAGCTGCTCCCTTTGGCTTGGAATGTTGGTTTACTTCTTATGCACCTAGTTGGCATGATGATGGGTCTAGACTGCTTGTTCTAACTAAAATGTAAGAGTCTGACACAGGTTTTGGAACTAATATTGAGGTTTTACATTTATCCTTGAATTGAAGGAAATTCAATTTAAAGGAGGTTGAAGTTCTTATTTTAACATTGAAATCTAAAAAAAGAAAAGTCTTACAAGCTTAGTGCAAGGTGGAGCATTGAGGTACAACACTTGAAACACCTAAAATGGAACTAAAACTAAGAACTAAAGATAGGTAAATTTTCCATGTTCCATATGCTGTATTGAAATTCAAAAAAACTTCAAAACTTGTACAAAGAACAAAAAAACTTAGGGATTGATTTGAAATTAATGAGACAAGATAAGCTTTGAAGGGTGGATAAAAACTTGGGCAACACCTAGCTTTGATTGGTGACAAATTGTGACAAGAATTTAGTAATGAACCTAGAGTATTTGGTTAAAATTAGTGCCTTATCCATTAGGAAATAGAGTTGAAGCTATAATAAGAAGACAAGGCACTTTTTTGTAGAAGGATCAAGTGGAGTCTATGCACAAAATTAAAATGGACAAGCAAAATCTAGAAAAAAAAATCAAACCAAAATTTCCTATCTGCACATGTAAAAGGTAGGAATATCCCACCTTAAGAGGTGTTCTAGGTTACTTATGTGAAACCATTAACATGATGAGAAAATATACCCTATACAGAATAATGAATTATGGCCATATGTTGTGGTTTAAAATAACTTCCACTGTGCAATGACTATAACACCAAATATTTGACTTATGCAGTGTATAAAGTTCTCTAATAAATACTCGTGCCCAGGTAACCATTCTACACTAAAATCCTTTGAATAAAAATCCACTTCTTCTATGGTTTCATGTGTAACTGTTACCTATTTTCACTTCAATCTCAATCAAGTAGAGATGGAAAAGTATTTATAGCTAAAAGTCAAAGGTACATATTTAATTCTGCAAAAGTGCTCTTTACAAGAGTGATATCCTATCAAGTGAATTATAGATTCAATACAAACACTTTTACAAGGAAAATAATAATACAACCATTCATAAAAAAATTCTTGATTTATTCATGAATGAAAAATAATAATTTCCCACACAAGTTGTGGGAGTAACTGAATTGATACATTGTAAAAAGAAAATATACATTTATAGAAGAAAGCACATGGAAAGAGAAGGGATCAATCATTTCCTAGAATGATGAATCCTGAAGATTGAGTTCAACGCCTTCATCTCCTTCTAATTTTTTTTCCTAGAGGTACCTACAAGAGAATAGATGACAATGGGTTAGAACTCAAGATATCATATCATTCCATATGAAATATCAACAAATGCATAGTTTCTCTCATAAATCATCAAATTAGCCATGGAACCATCACATGTATTAGAGGAAAGAAAAGAAACAAATTAGAAGCTCGTTGCTTTATTGAAAATGTTTGTTCATGGCATAGGTACATGCATCATGTATTCAGTGCTAGAGTACCTTAAACTGGTATCATTGACTACCCAACATGTTGTAACTATCATTTAGTGTTTTGATAGAGGTAAGTATACAATTCATAACCACAATGTCATTGTAGTCCAATCAAGTAGGCATATATCACTTATAACAGTAAATTGATGTCACTATCATGAGAAACCTATATCTTCTCAATGGGATAAGTATGACATGGATGGTGTAGTCATCCTGTAATAATTAACAATGTTTCTAGATAGGGTAGTTGTAAAAAGTGAACACAAATGATGTGATTTGAAGAAGTTGCAAACATACTATTTTTAAAGAGAAGATCATGGAGATGTAAGAACAAATTACTATAAGAGTGATTTCCCTCATGATTTAGTGGTTGTATAGTAGAGAATAGAAAACCACTATCAACAAATCATAGTAATAGATAGTCATAAAGCTACCAATATTAAATGGGATTGATTTAATATGTAAAGGCAATGGATATCAATGCAAAAAGACACTAGAAGTGCATTCAAGATCTCAAGGAGCAGGGTAATAAAATTTGTTAAATGTATGTTGACAAGAGATTGAGGATATTAAAGGGGTACACATGATGAATCAATAGAAAAATGTTCCCCAAGAACATACAATGAGAAGTTACAATGCGTGGAGATAGATCATTCAATGATGCCAATACCAAAACAATACAAAGAAATGATGAAAATGGTTATTATAATGTAACCATGGTGCTCAAAGAGTTGTGATAGACTCAAATCAATGAAGGGACTAAGTATTTCTGCAAGAGTCAAGGATCCATGGAGTTACAAAAAAGAAAACAAAGAAACTATATAGCTAATGAAAAAGCTACAAAATATAGTTATGTTATGGATAGAGATATTCAAATTTGAATGGATAAATACCATGCCTTCATGCAATGTCAAAATGGGACAATGATTTTAAAAGTCTATTATGATAGTGAGAAAGAAGGTGTTGTAGTAGTGAAGTGCTCCCTTTATAATGTTAGTACCATGTTTTGAAGATGTTGGTTAGAATGCTATATAATAGGGAAAATTAGTAGTGAGAAACTTAAGGATAAGTGACAAGATTATAATCACAGGAGTCATATGAGGGAGAAACACCAAATGACAATCAAGGATTAGTGTCGACGAGTGATATTACATAATAGGGAAAACATAATCAATAAAGAGGAATACATCATAAATAAGACAATGGGATAGTTAGTCAAAAAATAAGAGAGGAAGATTGTGGTAAAAGGAGATCATAATGTTATTTTTCTTGAGAACCATGCATAGGAACCAATGTGGTCACAAACTAACATGTGACCATTACAATGAGAAGTAGTTCTATTGTTAAATATTTCAAACACAATGAAATGAGGACAATGTTTTATAAAGAATAAAATGGTTGAAAAGACAATAAGGAACATGAAAATGATCATCCCAAATTAGGTAATACTATTATCCAAAGCACAACTATATAATGATCGATAGCTACATAAAAGAGGCATCATTTTCCTAAAGAACAAGGAGCAACCCAGACAATGCTATTGTCATGGAGAAGCCATGATATACAATGAAATAATTCAATGTAACATTGAAAATAATGATAAGGAAAATATTGTTAAAAGGATTTGTCATGTGATGAACAATAACAAAAAAAAAAGAGCATCAATGTGAGATGGTAGTGAGTTAAAAAGAGGATCAACATTGATAATTAGTAAAAGACAACAAAAATACCTTCAGGTAGCGCCAAATAAAAAAGGAACAGAGATAGTGAAAAGAATAATAATAGTGACATTAATGTTTTTCATGTGTAGAGGAACTTCCATGTTTTCCGAATTGTCTTGGTGGAAATAATATACACTAATATAGAGAGCTACAAACACATGGTCATAAACATGAATAGAAAAAAAGTAGTGATAATACTAAAATAAACAGAGGTTTTCCACTATTTTCAAGGGATCCTTTCACTGTCACATGCATCTATGACTATTTTTGACAATAGGGTTCATGCCACTATTATTGAGACCTATTAATTATTTTTTGAGAAAACACCACTAAGCATAAGAGATACATTGACTTCTGCAAAAATAGTATTACTATTTTAGAAATCTTTGTCACTATAACTGATAGTAATGTTGAAGATTGATTATCTGATGGACCTGATGATGAAGACCAAATAAGATAAGAGGAATATATGGTGATAGTAGAAAGGTTAGATCAGTTATTGTCTTGTCATTAATGTCAAGCAATTGATTTTTGGTTTATATTATGTTTCCATATCATTTGGTAATGATATAAGTTGGATGAGTTAAGGAGAAAAAGAAATGAGAAGTTGAGAAGTTGAAGAGCTTAATTGGGAAACTGATATAGATCAAACAATGATTAGATTATGTTGATATAATTATTTTCTACCTAACATATGATTATCTTAAGTTGGTAAAGCATGGTGATGAAGATTTGACAAATCGGTAAATTAAGTTGTTTTGGCTACCGAGCAGGAAAATTCACTCGATAAGGTAAAGGTAAAAAGAAATGTCACTCAATAAAGAAAAAGGAACTCAAGGCATCAAGAGATGTAACCAAAATTAAAATAGAGGAAACTAAGCAAGGAACATATATTAAATAAATATTGAATCTGCATTTAATGATTAGCTATGATGAACTGGATGATCATGATAATGAGGAGAGTTAGTTACAAGAGATCTACAGATAATAAAATTCAAGGTGAAGATATACGACAAGATCTAAATGGAAAAAGAGATAGAACAAGTTCATACAAAAGTTCAAGTTCCTAGGTGAAAAGAAAACGTATTACTGTGATCCAGATTCAATGTATAATAAATTAGATGGTTAATATTGATCAAAGAAAAACATAATAGAGGAGATTAAGAAGAAAAAGTTGTCTATATAAAGGATGATCTTGTATGGAAAAATGGATGGAAAACTAAATAGTTGAAGGGTTACTCATTGTTTTAGTGAAGAAGGAATAAAGAGATTTTGAGTGGAAAAGAAGGATTTGATGAAGTGTTGATGCCAGTGGACAATGAAGAATTGAAGTGAAGACAAAAGAGCACACAAGGATTTGATTGAGCAATGATAGTTGCAAATCTATAGGTCAATTTATTTACTATTGATTTCTAGCATTTGTAACAGAGAAATCTCTTAATAGAGTGGACTTAACACTCTTATTGTAAAATCCTTGAAAAAGGTAACATTATAAAGAGTTTTTGAAGCCCTCTAACAAGGCCAATCCTAATAGGGTGAAGATCTTAACAGATCTAAGGTAAATCCCTTAACCAAGTCACACCTAACAGTGTGTATTGTAATCTTTAACCAGATTGGCTCTTAACTAGGCATACTTTAGAAGATTATTTTCTTAGTGGGTGACAATTCCCATAGTGGTTTTTCCCAAAGCTGGTTATCCACATTAAATATTGGTGTTACATGTTGTGAATGATTTACCGATTGTTATAGTTTATTTACTATTGTCGGTAAATAGTGAATTATGTTTAACCGAGTTTCTACCAAGTTAACCAGAGAAAAAATGTTAAGGTATTTGGGATTAGGGATTACCGATTCACCCCCCTCTTCGTAATCCACAAATCTTGTCACTGTTATATCCACTATTCAAAGGAAAATGTAGAGGTAATGAGCACTGATATCAAATAGAGAAAGAGTGCAGAACAATAGTGAGGAACCATGAAGTCTATAACTGTAATGGGGTTTGAAAAAATATTTATTTACAAGACCATCAAAATATTTTATGGTAGTGAAAAGGGTTTGAATATATAATATAAAAAGCCATGACCTGTGCAATGGGTAGGAACCCACAAAAAAATTCCTTGCTATTTATTTCAAGTAGGTCAGATTCATAGAGCTTGAACCTTGGACATAAAAAAAGAGATATCAAGAATTATCACAATTTTAAGTGCGTGTGGAAGAAATATAAGTTAATATGCAAAGGAAAGTCATAGATTTCTTAAGATAACTAGAAAGCTTTCAAATGCCTTTTTCTATAAATAATGCTCCATATTTCATTGTTATTTTTTGCTCATAAAAATAGAGTTTCAAACATGAAATATACAAAGGAAAGTTGAATAATTTTCATTGTTTTGGCATAAACAAAGAGCTCCAGCATGGAGTAAAAACATAGAAGAAAAGAATTCCCATTCTTTTTTGTATTAACAGAGCCCAAGGTAATGTGAAGCTTACCAAATTAACAAGTTGAAAACCACAACCTACACACAACTTCCCTCTCAAAACCCTCACAATTGCATGAAATCTCTAGGAAACCCTCATGGCGGTGCAATAGCAATGAGGCATGAAAAATGTATATAAAAATGATACATATGCTTTGTGTTTAGGGCTTCTCTTTACCCTTGGTCACTACCACAAAGAGGCATTTTTTTTTACTTTGGTTTAAACAAAAGCTTTGAGATATATGTATTGTGCTTTTGAATTTAAAAAAGAAAGTGTAAAAATAAAAACATTTATTAAAGTGAGTGTAAATAAATCACTTTATTATGTGCTTTTATTTTTACATTTGGTTTTATTTATGAGTTAAATGGATGTAATTGGAGATTTAAAGGAGAGTGACCAACATCGGGAGGAGAAATAGGGAAATTTGCTTACTTCATTAATGGTTCAACTTCAATTTATGAGTCCAAATGGATGCAATATCTATCAAGGGAACTTGTAAGAGTATAATCAAGATGTTACTTTCAGTTTCAAACCTATTTTGGGGAGATTTTTTGTTATGCTCGACCCTTGTAGATATTTTTTCAAATTCAAAACTCTTTTGACCCTTTTTTAAGGAGTTTTTTTTAGTCAAGAGCCTAATTTGAAGGAGTTTTAGTTAGACGATGGTCAACTCATCAAGTCAAATGGAACCTATTATGCATCAAATTTTCACCCTACTAAATTTGAAAGTTTAACAACCTAGCATAACATGGGAATCACTTCTTCATGTGGGATATGCAAAACTTGAAGTGAAACCTCTAGATTCTAGGTCAGTTTCTATTGGATAATCACCTATTTAGCTCAAAAATAAATGAAGACTTAAGAGATAAAGGGAAAAGGTAAACTGGAAATAAAATGAAATGTAGATTTTTAATCTTACTAGGTGATGCACCAAACTATTATGAATCACAACCACAAATGACCAAGTGTTGGTTTTACACTATTTGACTTGAGGGAAAGTACAATTTTTTTGTATAGGCTTGCATAAATATTTCATAGTAAGGATTTGAATGAACTTATTAAGGATAAGAGACATCTCACTTAACTAACTCAAAATAATAAAACACAAACTACAACCTAGAAATAAACAAACACTCTTGTAAATAAGTACTCAGATGAGACAAGATAACATGGAATGGAAACATTCACTAATCACCTTTATCAATCACCTATGGTGTACACAAATATGGAGAAAGAAAAGAAGACTAAAATAAATCAAATAATGCTTGCTCCAAAAGTTCAGTCACTGTATATTATGTTTCAAAATGAGTTATAGATACATGCATAAAAATAATCCAAGGACAAAAAATGTCACAAAGAATGCTTCTCTTGCATAATTAGAACTAACTACAAATGAGTACCTAAAACCCTCTAAGTACCACTTCCTCAACCACTAAGGGTCGGATGCTATAAAAAAGTGTTGGAAAGTTGACTATACTAGTGTATATGACTACGTTTAGTGTTGTCATTATGGCAACAAAGTCATATGAAGTTTTTAGGTCAACACAATAACTTAGAAGATCAAAATTTGGCTAAGTACGGAAGATAGAGCAGTCAGTGAAGCACCTAATGAGCAGTCAGTTAAGCACGTATGGTCAGATGTGACAGTATGAAGAAGTTACAGTGAGTTGAAGTGACATAGACAGTGAGTGGCATAACAGAATAGAGCATGCAGCTGACATGAAAGATTTTAATTAGCGTATAATATTTTATTTTGTTAAGGCTATGCACCTATTGAAAATGTGTTGTAAACATGTTAATATTAATGTATGTAAACACGATTGAGCCAATTAATTTGGAAGCATTGTATGTAATAGGTTATAGGGTGAATTAGTAAATAGTTTTGGTTGCGCCTATATATAAGACATGCACTTTTGTATTTGAGCATGGAGAGTTGATAGAAGATATAATAAAAGAGCAAAAGTATGTGAAGTATGTATTAGAGTAGTAAGAATGATATAGAGCTTTATAAGAGGTTAAAGCATCAACGCACAAAAGGAACTAATCAGACAGCAGTGTCAAAGTAGCAGTTCACCATTGCAGATATAGTGTGTATCTGATATCTAGGAGGTTTTAGCCTTCTCTATTAAGCAGTGAGAACTGGTAGTGAGCCTTACACCCCTAACAGGGTTTGTTACTTCAAGACTCCTAACAGGGTCTGACCTTTGATGAGATCTTTGTACTCAACATTGTAATGACTGCTCCTAACAGGGAAAAGGAACATTAATAGATTCATAATACAAAGTACAATTATTCAAGGGTACTAATTCCCACTAGGGTTTTCCTGTGGCCAAGGTTTCCCTGTAATCATATCTAGTGTTATGTGTTATGGTTGTTTACTTTATTTTCTTTAATATTTAGCTCAATAATTAAGTAATTGGGCTAAGTTTCAAGAAGTGGGAAAACATTAATAATATGGAACATTGATTCCCCCCCCCTCTCAATGTTCCCATTCTTAACAATCGGTATCAGAGCTTTGGTCTCATCAAGCCAAATGGAGCCTATTATGCATCAAATTTTCACCCTACTAAATTTGAAATTTAACAACCTAGCATAACATGGGATGTAATGACCCTTACTATAAAGGCCACTAAAAACCCCCAAAACTGAACTGTGACAATTCATCAAACACTTTCCCTCCAACCTAAGTTTGCTGATGTCTGCTTATTTTGATTTGATTGTTTGGTACCAATGATGTTTTAATGATTGCAAATGGTTGCAAAGTAACTAATAGAAAGTCTAAAGGATATGCAACTTATATTTATTCCTTTTCAAGTACAAATGCATGTAATCCTAATGTAAATCACACACCTACAACCAAGAGACATTTTCACAAACATTTGGTATGCAATCTATAGGACTATGCAAATGGGACATTTAACCAAACAGTTGACCTCCTAACTGAATATTCCTTCAATATTCCAATAACTTGGCACCTTACAACAAAGATAGACTTACTTATCAATGCAATGAAAACTCTCCAAGTCTGATTACAAAGTGTATTACCAAGGACTGATTCATATGACTAAATTCTGAGAGGATACTGGACTGTTACAGCTATTACAATTTCAGACTTCAGTACATTAGGCTATTGTCTAACAAGACAATGCAATGGCTCACTATATCACTAAACTGATTACAATATACCAATGTCTGGACACAATGGACTACATACATGACTGATATAATGATCATACCAAGCATTCCTTTACTCCATTCAATGCACCATCAAAAATATGACAATTGACAATATCAATGACTGATTACAATAGCAAAATGATGCAAGAACAGTACTGTTTCAGTTATGAAAGAGACTAGCAATCTATGCTATGGCTATGACTAAGACCAAGCAATTTTTACAAGTTCAAATGCACACTAATGAACCTGGTTAACGCTCCTTTTATCTACTATGTATTGCTGATGAAGACCGATGCAAGGAAAGACTAGAACCTATTCCAAACTGCCCCCAACTATGCACTGTATACCTGTCGTACCAGGCTGTACATGTACGGCTCATATAGAAAAATCAAGGAAGGGTTTTGACACCCTAATTTGATACCAATGGGACCACCAATGAGGTACTAAGGCCCTCCCAAAAGCATAAAAATTGTCTCCAAGTATCTTGAGAGATATGAGCAAAATTCTGATTCCAGGCCCTAGTATTGCAAGTCTGAAAACGTGCCAAAATTGTCTTCAATCCTCACCCAATTGATTCACCAATGCAAGAGGTGAATTCAACCCTTATTCCAACCCAAAAAAAACCCTTACAAAAAATTCTCAATGAAGTACCAATGAGATGGCTGAGTACCAACTCCAATAATGCAACCCTTCAGTAGATATTCCACTACCTTAGTTATGCCAATCTAGGGGAGTTATCGTTCCCAAAGATCAAATAGTATTTGCAGACCCAAAAGACTACAAATTGCTCCACAATGGAAGAAGTAGAAGAAATCCCAAATCCAAGCATGTCCAAATGAAAGCCCAAGCCCTCTATTTATTCTTTTCCTTGAGAAGTTGCTAGAACTTCTAGAAACATCTAATTATAATGTACTTTATAATAAAATAACATTATAATAATAAAGTACATTTCTCAACTCAAAATTATAACAATGTAGGCTCATAAATGAATGTAGGCCCAACTACAACCGAATGTAGGCTCAAGACTGAACGTAGGCTCTACTACAACTGGATGTAGGCTCAAACTGGATGTAGGCTCACTCTAGATGTAGGCTCCACTACAACTGCATGTAGGCCCAAACTGGATGTAGGCTCTACCGAATGTAGGCTCTGTCAGCAATATGCAATCAAATGATCAACATAATGACCCTCTCTCCAAACCATTTGCCTACGAGAGTCGATGATAGGCAAATCCATCATGTCAAACGATGTCAGCCAAAATGGGGACATGACAGTCCGCCCTTCTTGAAATTGCTTGTCCCCAAGCAATGGCTAAACAAATAACCAATCAATCCATCTGGATCCCAAAAGTAGTCATGATCTAAACTGTTGTCAATCAACGCAAGCTCCTGTAATATTATTTGAAATATAATCAAGAGGAATCCATAATCAAACCAGAAAATACAACTCAGCCAAACTCCAACATCACAACTGCCAGAGTTAGGAATCCATGAGAAACAAACTCTTGAAATATCAGAACCTAAGTAGAGAGGACAACTCAAACTACCAACATAGTAAATATCACCAACACATCCCAGTGGCCTATGTAGAGCACACAATCCAACTCTGCAACAATGGTGAACACTCCCGAATGAAACTGTGCTAAGTATGGAAAATCCACACACTGTACAACTCCTGTAGTGAAAACAACTCTGCAACGCACTGACCACTGTCTCATAACCATAACTCCCATGTACCACTGATGGTGAATAGTCATCACATGATGGATAGCAAGAACTAGAACCCAAAGCAAATCTGACGGCCATCAACTCCCCAGCATATGGATCAAATGCTAACTGATGTTCATACCCTGTAGCATAATGCTGATAAAAAGAATCAACCTTAATCAATAGCTCACCATGCACAGGTAATACAACCCACTACGACTGATCACCAGCTAAGTCAAGAGATGACATAGCCAAAGGAGTAGAATCAATAACAACCGCTGAGGTATCACTCCCAAACTCCTGCTCTAAGTCATGCACTATCAAGATATCAACCATAGAGCCTATCACCATGTCATGCACATCACAACTCTCATCTCGTGGCGTCAAACCATCCCATAATTGATGACAAGCACTAGGGACCAAAGTATATCTACATAACATCATCTCATCAACATGGTCATCAAAGGTAAACTGATGAGCATACCTCACAATGTAATGCTGATAGAATGCACCAATCTCAGTCAGTGGCTCAAACTGCAATCCAGATGAAACTAACTGCAACCGATCACTAACCAAGCCAGAACTAACTACTACCTCTGAAGACACCGCCAAGGGAGTAGTATCACTAATAGGAACCATGTCAACTATCGATTCATCAACATCAAACATGATCTCTGGTACAACATCACTAGTCTCCATGCCATCAGTAGTAGAGACCACCACCAAGTCAAACATACCACAATGCTCAGCTGCAGCACCCAACTCAACTGAACCTACCTCCAGTGGAAATGAACCAAACATGCCAATACTAGTATCAAGGATAGATATATCCTCATCTCCACTGCCTCTATCAACCTCGACCATGGACATCCTCGGATCACCAGACACCATGGTTTGTGACTGTACAGAATCTGGTAAAGACAAAAGTCTCTCTAACTCCATGGTCACCTCAGCCAAATGAAACTGTGACTCCTCGAAAGCCAACTGTGTACTCTCAAGAAACTCAGAAGTCACCTCGAGCTGCTGAGTAAGCTCACTCACCTCATCTTCCTTGACCAATAATGCATCATATGTTGTACTGCCCCACTCCATAAGATAATCTCTATCGGCTACCAACTGCATATAATTCTATCTCAGAATCCGGATAGCCTCCCATAAAGAGTGGATCTCTGTCAAGGAAAGATAACTGCCTCCCTGCTCATCACTAGTAGGAGAACCCCATCCATAAATTGCTAATAATTGATGAGCAGCATCGAAATGCTTGCAAGCGGTAGAAATGTCACGCTCACTAACTCTCAGTTGACTAAACACATGATGGCACTAGCTAGACTGTCTCCTACAATCCTCCTCTAATGCACTGTCCAAAGGAGTAGACTCAAAATCACTGATCTCTGGAGTACTACCATCCATACTCTGTGAATCAACTCCAAAGCTCATATCAACATATGGAGTATCGAAAACTGTAGCATCACTGTCCAACTCCTCCGCATTGAAAGAAATTGTCAAGGAAACTAAGTCCTCAAAACTATCCACTGCATCCGCTTGGATGTCATTTGTAGAAACATGATCCTGGGACTCACCTATAAACACTAACATCTTAGATGTGCCTGAATCATCACAAGCCCACTGCATCCTGAGTGGTCGACTGGAAATGCACACAACTCCAAACACCGGTGTATAAAAACTAATACTAGCATCTGGCAAGCTGCTATGAATGAGAACAACACCGTGTAATCTGCTAATCAAATCCATGATAGCACTCAAGAAATCAATGCTACCAATAAGTGATAAGGATCTCCAGTCAACATAATCCCAAACGCCACTATAACAATCCTGAGTCCATATCCGTAAACTAGGATCAGCTGGTAACTCAAGCAAACTCCTCACCTGAGTAATAGGACTAATACCAACTAACTCCTCATACCTGTCTGATACTGTCCCTGAATCCTGGATGTAAAAACAAAATGAGCTCACAACAACAACAACCACATGTGATCCACTTGTCGCAGAAAATTGAGTATCAAGTGTGCAAGATGAAGCTAAACCCAACTCCACGCCATACCCATCCACATGTCTCTCCGCTGCACTACTCTGATCAACTGTACTATCCTCAGCCACTATAACATCATCAGGATCAACCATACCACAATCACTATCTGTGTCAATCACACGATCCAGTGTGCCTGTGATGTCTCCCTTATGTCTACTCTATGACTGAATCATCTGGATATGATCCTCCATCATCTCCCACATCTTGTCATGATGAGATAATGAAGTCACAATCCCATCCTCACTTACCCTAAGCTGACTAGACAAGACTTGTGAAGTGCTATGTCCCTCAACCTCATGTGATGTAGCATCTAACTGTGCCTAATACTCTCTATCAGCAAAGTCATGAATACTCAATGTCTACTCATCACTGATATGTATCTCATTATCATGCACAACAACCTCCTCACAATCATCATCTAAATCCATTGTGCTGTAGTTACTATTCTGAGCACCTGTGACATCATCCTCAGGCAACCTGTATACAACTATCTCAACTTGAGTACCCAGTTGACAGTTACTATCAATCCGCATAGTGTCCTTCACCACTTCCTCTTGTGGTTGAGTAGAAATTGAAACATCTGTCGGAATACTAACTTGTTCCTCAAAATCCTCATGAAGGTTTCTGGTAACTGTGTCAGCTAATCTTATGTTATCTCTCCTGTAAGAAGATCTACCAAATAAAAAACTTGACAACTTATTCACCTTGGCTGGGTCAGACAGTATATCATTCATCACACTGTGGTGCTTATTCCACTGTTCAGACAAGTTTTGGTCTATTCTCTTAAGTTCATCTCGAATGTCTGAATAACCATCATTTCTACTGTGTTTATTTGTTGCAAACGATCATGTCCTCTGAAACTTTGTACTATTCCTGTCCATACTGAAATCAATCAAGTGCTGGTCACTCATGCAAAGATGGTTCTTACCCAATAGGATGGCAAGAAAACCGCTCTGATACCACTGTAATGACCCTTACTATAAAGGCCACTAAAAACCCCCAAAACTAAACTATGAAAATTTGTCAAACACTTTCCCTGCAACCTGAGTTTTCTGATGTCTGCTTATTTTGATTTGATTGTTTGGTACCAATGATGTTTTAATGATTGCAAATGGTTGCAAAGTAACTAATAGAAAGTCTAAAGGATATGCAACTTATATTTATTCCTTTTCAAGTACAAATGCATGTAATCCTAATGTAAATCACACACCTACAACCAAGAGACATTTTCACAAACATTTGGTATGCAATCTATAGGACTATGCAAATGGGACATTTAACCAAAAAGTTGACCTCCTAACTGAATATTCCTTCAATATTCCAATAACTTGGCACCTTACAACAAAGATAGACTTACTTATCAATGCAATGAAAACTCTCCAAGTCTTATTACAAAGTGTATTACCAAGGACCGATTCATATGAATGAATTCTGAGAGGATACTGGACTGTTACAGCTATTACAATTTCAGACTTCAGTACATTAGGCTATTGTCTAACAAGACAATGCAATGGCTCACTATATCACTAAACTGATTACAATATACCAATGTCTAAACACAATGGACTGCATACATGACTGATATAATGATCATACCAAGCATTCCTTTACTCCATTCAATGCACCATCAAAACTATGACAATTGACAATATCAATGACTGATTACAATAGCAAAATGATGCAAGAACAGTACTGTTTCAGTTATGAAAGAGACTAGCAATCTATGCTATGGCTATGACTGAGACCAAGCAATTTTTACAAGTTCAAATGCACACGAATGAACCTGGTTAACACTCCTTTTATCTGCTATGTATTGCTGATGAAGACCGATGCAAGGAAAGACTAGAACTGATTCCAAACTGCCCCCAACTATGCACTGTATACCTATCGTACCAGGCCGTACATGTACGGCTCCTATAGAAAAATCAGGGAAGGGTTTTGACACCCTAATTTGATACCAGTGGGACTGCCAATGAGGTACTAAGGCCCTCCCAAAAGCATAAAAATTGTCTCCAAGTATCTTGAGAGATATGAGCAAAATTCTGATTCCAGGCCCTAGTATTGCAAGTCTGAAAACGTGCCAAAATTTTCTTCAATCCTCACCCAATTGATTCACCAATGCAAGAGGTGAATTCAACCCTTATTCCAACCAAAAAAAACCCTTACAACAAATTCTCAATGAAGTACCAATGAGATGGCTGAGTACCAACTCCAATAATGCAACCCTTCAGTAGATATTCCACTACCTCAGTTATGCCAATCTAGGGGAGTTATCATTCCCAAAGATCGAATAGTATTTGTAGACGCAAAAGACTACAAATTGCTCCACAATGGAAGAAGTAGAAGAAATCCCAAATCCAAGCATGTCCAAATGAAAGCCCAAGCCCTCTATTTATTCTTTTCCTTGAGAAGTTGCTAGAACTTCTAGAAACATCCAATTATAATGTACTTTATAATAAAATAACATTATAATAATAAAGTACATTTCTCAACTCAAAATTATAACAATGTAGGCTCATAACTGAATGTAGGCCCAACTACAACCGAATGTAGGCTCAAGACTAAACGTAGGCTCTACTACAACTGGATGTAGGCTCAAACTGGATGTAGGCTCACTCTAGATGTAGGCTCCACTACAACTGCATGTAGGCCCAAACTGGATGTAGGCTCTACCGAATGTAGGCTCTATCAGCAATATGCAATCAAATGATCAACATAATGACCCTCTCTCCAAATCATTTTCCTACGAGAGTCGATGATAGGCAAATCCATCATGTCAAATGATGTCAGCCAAAATGGGGACATGACATGGGAATCACTTCTGCATGTGGGATATGCAAAACTTGAAGTGAAACCTCTAGATTCTAGGTCGGTTCCTATTGGATAATCACCTATTTAGCTCAAAAATAAATGAAGACTTAAGAGATAAAGGGAAAAGGTAAACTGGAAATAAAATGAAATGTAGATTTTTAATCATACTAGGTGATGCACCAAACTATTATGAATCACAACCACAAATGACCAAGTGTTGGTTTTACACTATTTGACTTGAGGGAAAGTACATTTTTTTTGTATAGGCTTGCATAAATATTTCATATTAAGGATTTGAATAAACTTATTAAGGATAAGAGATGTCTCACTTAACAAACTCAAAATAATAAAACACAAACTACAACCTACAGATAAACAAACACTCTTGCAAATAGGTACTCAAATGAGACAAGATAAAATGGAATGGCAACATTCACTAATCACCTTTATCAATCACCTATGGTGTACACAAATATGGAGAAAGAAAAGAAGACTAAAATAAATCAAATAATGCTTGCTCCAAAATTTTAGTCACTGTATATTATGTTTCAAAATGATTTATAGATACATGCATAAAAATAATCCAAGGACAAAAAATGTCACAAAGAATGCTTCTCTTGCATAATCATAACTAACTACAAATGAGTACCTAAAACCCTCTAAGTACCACTTCCTCAACCACTAAGGGTCGAATGCTATAAAAAAGTGTTGGCAAGTTGACTATACTAGTGTATATGACTAAGTTTAGTGTTGTCATTATGGAAAAAAATTCATATGAAGTTTTCAGGTCAGTGCAATAACTTAGAAGATCAAAATTTGGCTAAGTATGGAAGATAGAGCAGTTAGTGAAGCACCTGATGAACAGAGCATCAACGCATGTGTGTATGATCAAGTTTTGGTATGCGACCTTGGATATAAGCTTTTGAGTATGTTAGTAAGCTATGGTTAAGCACACATGGTCATATGTGACAGTATGAAGAAGTTACAGCGAGTTGAAGTGACACAGACAGTGAGCGACAGAATAGAATAGAGCATGCAGCTGACATAAAAGATTTTAATTAGCATATAATATTTTATTTTGTTAAGGCTATGTGCCTATTAAAAATGTGTTGTGAACATGTTAATATTAATGTATGTAAACACGCTTGAGCCAATTAATTTGGATGTGGTGTATGTAATAGGTTATAGGCTGACTTAGTAAATAGTTTTGGTTGCACCTATATATGACATGCGCTTTTGTATTTGAGCATGTAGAGTTGATAGATGATATAATAAAAGAGAAGAAGTATGTGAAGTATGTATTAGAGTAGTAATAATGATATAGATCTTTACAAGAGGTTAAAGCATCAGCATGCAAAAGGAACTGATCAAACGGCAGTGTCAAAGCAATAGTTCACCATTGCAGATATAGTGTGTATCTGATATCTAGGAGGTTGTAGCCTTCTCTATCAAGAAATAAGCTCTGGTAGTGAGCCTTACACCCCTAACAAGGTTTGTTACTTCAAGACTCTTAACAAGGTCCAACCTTTGACAAGATCTTTGTACTCAACATTGTAATGACTACTCCTAATAGGGCAAAGGAACATTAATAAGTTCATAATACAAAGTACAATTATTCAAGGGTACTAATTCCCACTGGGGTTTTCCTTTGGCCAAGGTTTCCCCATAATCATATCTGGTGTTATGTGTTATGGTTGTTTACTTTATTTTCTTTAATATTCAGTTCAATAATTAAGTAATTGGGCTAAGTTTAAAGAAGCAGGAAAACATTAATAATATGGAACACTGATTCACCCCCCCCCCCTCTCAATGTTCCCATTCCTAACAATCGTTATTAGAGCTTTGGTCCTCTAAGGATAAGTTTAACCACTTGAGGAGATCATGGTTTCAGAAGAAGTAAAACATCTGAAGAAGAATCTTGAAGCAGTTCTTGAAGATCTTGACAAATCTGAAAAATAAATTGAAGAACTTAAATTGAAGGTCAGTGGTTCACAAGTATTCATCAAGAAACTGAGAAAAGATTTGAAAGATTTCTAAACAAATGATTTGGGAAAAATGGTCAAAAAGATGAATGAAGAAAACACATCTCTGAAAGATCAGATTGAAGATTTGGATGAAAAGCTAACTAACAATCAGGAAGCCTATGAAGAACAGATCAAAGAAAACAAACAGTTGGATGAAGAACTTAGGCAAGCAAACATGAAAATCTTAGAGTTAGAAAACATCAAGAAAAAGATGGAATCTGAATTGACTGAAGCAAAGAATCATATTGACAAATTGCACACAAGTACTGATCTAATAGAGTCACAGTTGCATGCACAAAAGATTAAAGGAGATACCAGTGGTATTAGATTCAATGAAGCACAAAATTAAATCAATGATATGTGAGAAAGAATGAAAGCACCAGAAGAATCTACATAAGCTAATAAGACTGAAAATCATACTGAAGCTAAAGCAGAGCCATCTAAAGATGAACGCAAGCTAGTAAACCAAACTTGTTATGCCTATAACAAGCATGTACATATAGCAAGAGATTGTAAAGAGGTAAGACCTTTCAATGGTTATTGTTATTCATGCAATAAATTTGGTCATAGAGCTATGAATTTTATATCAAATCAAAGAAGTCAGACATAGAAAAATCAGAGAAATGAACCACAAAAAAATGTTACAAGTCCTCAGAACATTACATGTCAGATATGCAATTACAATGGTCACACAACTAGACAATGCAGTATGGTAACTCACATCAATGTGCTGAGGAATTCAAGGCCTCCAGTTATTTGTTACTCCTATAACAAGGTTGGACACATCTCAAAGTATTGCAGATCACAAGTGTAAGAACAAGAAAGACCTAATAAGTCTCAAGGATCAATTTTGGATAAATATGGAGAAGTCAAGTTTGTGAAAGCTACAGAAGATGTGAGCAAGGTATGGATGGAAGTAAAGAAAGATAATGTTAGTGACATAGTAGTAGATGCATCCTTAGTGGATGCACCTTCTACTTCTGGATAAATGACCCTCATGGTCATAGGGGGAGCTAGATTAGCTCTAGACCCCTGTGTGGCTGGTATACTCACCCTCAGAGTATACGCCTTTGGTTATAGCTATTTGGATACTAGTTGATGTTGTATGAAAGATCACACAGTCTGATTGTTAGTAGAAACAAAGATTGGAATTCTCTGTTACATTCTGTATTATGGCGGCAAGAATTAATTACAAAAAAATATTTTTATAGTCACTGGAGATCCATTATCCTCACTTTTGCATTCGAGTTCGAGCCTTTGTAGACCATAGGAGATCAAGTACTTAGTGTTGGAAGATTGCAGTTATTTTCATCAGCATAAAGAAGTTTAAGTTTGTTACGAAACCCTTATTCGAACGTGACACTTCAAAAATCATTTGGAAACCTATTGAAGCATTGATCAAGTAAGTAATGGCCACTCCAGTTGTATTTTATATTACATAGAGGAAGAGATATATATTCAAGAAGCATCCATTCAAGTCAGTCCTAGATGACCTAGAAGGAGCATTCTCTAGAACTCTGATGGGAGTGATGCACGTAGAAGATATTCACGCATATATATATATATATATATATATATATATATATATATATATATATATATATATATATATATATATATATATATTATAAGAAGGAACCTATAGGGTTGGACAGAATTAGGTCTCACATTGAAATGATGATGAATCTAGACATGTCATTCAAGGATGAGTTTGCACACTTCACAAATCACCCAATAATTGAGTATGTGACTGCATATGAATTTTATGAGTCAGAATGGGTCAAGATCCTACTGAGCAGAATATATGATGACCTATTTCGGATTGGAGAAGTTCTAGTTTGCATTATATCAGATCTCATTTATGAGATGATCAGACTTTCCAAGGCTGGCGCCATTCTTCCTACTGGTAAGGATGTTAGAAAACAAGTCGAGCAAGCTTGTAAGTCCCAGAGTGATAAGTGCGGCATGAAAATTGAACCTTTTGAGGAGAAGGATATAAAAATCATGGCTATGATTCTAGGTTATAAGTTCTAGCATGATAATAGAGTCAATAGTGTATCTGCGACAACAATTCTGGTAACTATTAGAATTGTAAGAGAAAATGGAGAGTTTAACCTATGTGAGATTCTACATGCACAGTTGTTAGACAACATTAGAGCTATCAAGAATGACAAAAGAAAAGTGTTTCGATTTGGTTCACTAATCATTTACGTGTACTTTCACATTGCTGGTAGAGTGTCAGATCTTTATCTTGACAAGAGCCTTCCTACATTGCCACAAATCTCATTCAAGGAAATATCAGAAAGCACCTTGAAAGACTTCATAGATTTGGAAATCAAAACATTCAGAATCAAAATGCAGAGAAGGTATAGGATACCTAAAAATATTGTGGAGAAGTATAAGGACAACATTTGTTTCATGGTGGAGATAGACATCACTTGTATGGAAGCAGTTGAGCCAAGGACTAAGTGGATCCATCCACTTGGTTATGAAGTGGAGGAACATGTTTTGGAAGCTTATGCACAAGTCCTCTTATTAGTGCCTAAGGATCCCAATGAACCAAGATAGGGTACATATGAAGAGAAGAGAAGACAAGTATACTATGTCTTATACAGTACAACAACAAAGAGAAAACCATCCAAGATAACTTTAGACATTCTAAAAATTCATGGTGTTACACAAGAAGACTTTGATAAAGCTAGGGAAGCCAAGATTGCAATGAAACTTGAGAGTGCACCCTCTTCTGATGTCAAAATAGAGAAATCTAATGATCCTAAGGAAATGAAGAAAAAAATAGAAGAAAACATCTCTGCACCTACACCTACTATTAATCTGGAGTCCACTCCATCACCTGAGCCTAGTAAGATGCCTAAAAAGAGGAAGCAAACTGGCACAAGATGCCCATCATCAAGGAAAACAAGAAGCAAAGGAAGAAACACACAAGCACCTCCTGAGGTAGGATTCAGACCGAATTTAGAAGTGTTGAGAACTAGAGTAGTTGATGAAGGAAGGATAGATCAAATAGAAAAGTTCTATGATAAGTATCATGAGATTGATAAATCAAAAATCCATTCAATGATTATCAAATACATGATTAAGTTCAGAAAGATAGTTTTGGAACTTAAGACATTCATTCCTGATAATGTATGGAACATTTTGGATTCTCTGAAGAGACAAGCCATAGAAGAGGATTTTAGGATAAGAGAAAAGACATTGGATGAAAACCTCCCATTTTGTTCATTTGAAGAGAAAAAATTGTTGTTGGATTTGGTAAAGCCTTATCTCAGAACTAAACTCAAAACTCTGCAAATAATGAATAAGGATTATGAGTTGGTTGCAAAGGAGACAAAAAAGGCATTTGAAAAAGTGTTGTTGGAAAGACACATGCACCCTCCTATTGCACCTGCAACCCAAGTTCCCTCTGAGCAATAAGAATAAGTTGAGATCCCTAATGTGTCTATGACAAGTCCACATGATTCTGTGCCCACAGCAAAAGTGCCTACTGAAGCAATGGAGACAAAAGATGACAAAATTGTGATTAACAATATTGAATTATCCATGGCAGAAATAGATAAGGATCTCAAAAAATTTGAAGAAGCCTTTGTCAGTACATAGGAAGCTAAGATCCTATGGGGTGAAGACACATCTATGAAACAAGAGGAAGTCCAAGTTGAAGACTTAAGTAGACATGAAGAAGAGAAGGAAGTTGAAAAAGAAGAGCCCTCTATTGAAATTCTAGTAAAGGTAAAGAGTGAGATTATGGATATCACTTTCCTTACTCCTAAGTCATCAATTTTATTGTTGCCAAGTTTGACCCCTGATACAACCAGTTTAGACTCGTGGGGAGAAGAAGATCTGATGAAAACTAGTGTGTTAGCAATGGAGAAAGCAAAAGAGAAACAAGTAATGAGAAATCCATTATTTGTAGAATCAGTTAGCATACTAAATAGTCTACTACCTGAGGATAAGAAAGTGATCAATGTTCATTCAGTAGATGATGTAAGCAACATCCTATCAAGCTTCAAAGTAAATTTCTCAAGTTTAGAAGAATCAACATCTAAAATTATAGAAGAGAAATATCTCAAGAAAAGGTTGAATGAATTGATAGGTAATTTCACACTTGACCTTAATTCTATTAAGGTTGGTCAAGCTATGCTTAAGGAGATGACATCAAAAGGAAGGAAAATAATTGTTGATTGCATGAACAAAGACAAACTCACCTTAGACCTATCTAAGAAGATTCATGAAGAAAAATCTATGATGGCAGCTGTAAGAAAATTAGTGGAAGATCCCACTCAAGATATAAACATGTGCAATAATGTCTATTAAGGATAGTTGGACAAAATTGAGAAGGCGGAAAAGGAGATTGCTTAGATAAGGGCTAGACAAGCACAGTTGAGACATGCACTAGCACTCTCTCTAGATGTGTTGAAACAAAACATCAAGGAGATAGATGCCACGATTGTGACATATGATCAAGGTCCCTGCACAAAGTTAGAAAAGATGGAGAATATAACTTATGCATTATGCGCCCATCTATAGATAGTTGATGCACTCAAGGTTTTTTGGCAGCAAGAAATTGCAAACCTTCAGATTGCATACCCAGATGTACTCTCTATGTAAGTACTTAAAGATTCATTTTTGTGCACCTTTGTCATTAATGTCAAAGCGGGAGTAGAGTAATATGGGATTAGTAGAGTAATATGATATAAGGGAGATATTATATGATGTACAGTATTTAGAAAATAATAACAGTATAAGATATAAAAAAAAATTGTGTAAAGATGTAGTTTAACAACTTCGCCATATTCCTTTGTTGCCATTAAAGACATAGGGGGGATTGTTGGAAAGTTAACTATACTAGTGTAGATGACTAATTTTAGTGCTTTCATTATGGAAACAAATTCATATGAATTTTTTAGGTCAAGGCAATAACTTAGAAGATCAGAATTTGGCTAATTATGGAAGATAGAGCATTCAGTGAAGCACCTGATGAATAGAGCATCAACGCACGTGTGTATGATCAATTTTTTGTATGTGCCCTTGGATATAAGCTTTTGAGTATGTTAGTAAGATATGTATAATCATGCATGGTCAGATGTGATAGTATGAAGAAGTTACAATGAGTTGAAGTGACATAGATAGTGAGCAATAGAACAGAACAGAGCATGCAGCTGACAAGAAAGATTTTGATTAGCGTATAATATTTTATTTTGTTGAGGATATGCATCTATTGAAAATGTGTCGTAAACATGTTAATATAATGTATTTAAACACACTTGAGCCAATTCATTTGGAAGCGTTGTATGTAATAGGTTATAGGCTGACTTAGTAAATAGTTTTGGTTGCGCCTATATATAAGACATGCACTTTTGTATTTGAGCATAGAGAGTTGATAGAAGATATAATAGAAGAGAAGAAGTATGAAAATTATGTATTAGAGTAGTAAGAATGATATAGAGATTTACAAGAGGTTAAAGCATCAGTACACAAAAGGAACTGATCAGACAACAGTGTCAAAGCAGCAGTTCACCATTGCAGATATAGTGTGTATCTGATATCTAGGAGGTTGTAGCCTTCTCTATTGAGTAGTGAGCTCTGGCAGTGAGCCTTACACCCCTAACAGGGTTTGTTACTTCAAGACTCCTAATAGGGTCTGACCTTTGACCAAGTCTTTGTACTCGGCATTGTAATGCCTACTCCTAACAGGGCAAAGGAACATTAATAGGTTCATAATACAAAGTACAATTATTTGTGGGTACTAATTCCCACCGGGGTTTTCCTTTGGCCAAAGTTTCCCCATAATCATATATGGTGTTATGTGTTATGGTTCTTTACTTTATTTTCTTTAATATTTAGTTCATTAATTAAATAATTGGGCTAAGTTTCAAGAAGCAGGAAAAAATTTATAATATGGAACACTGATTCACCCACCCCCCCTCTCAGTGTTCCCATTCCTAACAAAAAGGCTCCAAAAATAAGCTCTAGAAGCCATGGAATAAGGAAAATCAATTGGAAAAATCCTCCACAACCATGAAGGAGCCTAAAGTGTGCTAAAAAAAGACCTCAAAACACTCAAATAGCTCATAAGTCTCCCCTAACAACCAAGAATAAGTCTCAATCCGAAAATATCCTAAAAGTCCTCCAACGTTTCCTAAATCCACTCCAAGATGCCTAGATGCTCTCCTTATGTCTCCAAACTGCCATAACCTCTAGGAAGAAGTCCTTAAGTTTATTAAAATCATCCTTATCTCTCCAACCTTCATTAATATTTCTTTCCCTCTAAAATATTTTAATAATTATTAATTGATTTATAGAATGCATCAATTAATAATTATTAATTACAAAAATTTTCAATAATAAACAATATTAAAGCCAAAATATTATTTTAATTAATAATATAATCATATATTAATGAAATATATTCTTATATTATTAAGTAACATAATAATATTTGTTTAAAATTCTACTAAAATGGCTTCGCCACGGATTTCAAAATACAATGCAACATGTTTGAGAGCATCATAAAGCCCAATCCCTAAAAACAAACACTTCACATCTTTTCAACATCTGTTGACAAGAGCTTTGAGTGTGAGGGTTTCAAAGACCCTAAACTGCTACCATCAATGGGGATCTTTTAGGAAATCTGGAGGCTTTTATCATCACTTTTTTGTATATTTTAGCCCTTCTTCTATAGGTATGAAAAAAAAAAAATTCTTCTGGACTTTACGCTAAAGATTTTTTTGTTCCTTTTAATGGCTGCCATTGCATCTTGATGTCCTTCTATATATGTTTGATCCTTCTTCGCATTTTCCTCTAAAATAATTTTTTTCTATGCTGGTTTTTTTGGCCTCACACAAGCACATTTAGAACACAAAGAAAGTATTTAAATATGCTCATATATGCATATGTTGTTATCTAAAACTTTTTAGATTTACGACTTTACACATTTGAAAGCTTCTTTCTAAGGGCTGTGACTTTCACTGGGTATTCTCTCCAAATCTGTAGCCTCAATTTTTAATTGTCTTTTGGAACTTCTTAAAAAAGATCCATATCTCTTGACGAGGATGTCACCACTAGTGGGGGTTTGTAGGCTTTGATGGTCTCCTAGAAATTACCTTGCAGACACGTTGGAACTTGAAAAATAAGGATTTATTTCTAAATTTTACTCACAAAACTTGAGCTTGGGAAACCTTATTGTATGAATTTCAAATAGGAGAAGCTTCCCTATTTTCATTATGTTGTTTCCTCCATTCTGACATGAGAACCTTTGTTTCTGTAGATGAACATTTGTACCATTAATATATGGAAGCTCTCTTTGACTTGATTATGGGGACATTTCTTTTTAGATCTTATTACCTACAATCATTGATCTTTAAATACAAAATTCTTCAATACTTCGACATCATATAGTATTTTGGATTCTTTGACAATTCTATTTTCGGGTGTGTTGTAACTAATTTTGTAGCATTCTCTTCTTTCACATTACTTATAACTGTTATTATCTTTGGTACTAAATTTATCATGTATTTTCACCCTGGCTTCATTATTGCAAGAGTACATATTGAAGCTGCTTCAAAATTGTCACTTCTATTGTCTTGATTATTCCTCATAGAAGTTGCATTTTCCTCAACTGCTTCCACCCCTTATGTTCCATATTTGATCTATAGCATCTGAAAATCTAAACATATTACACTGTTTATTTTCATCACATTATCCCTTAGTTGTTAAACTTTTTATCTATTGGCAACATGATCCTGACATTGAACCGGTATTTCCTACAACTAAAATATCTCTTCAACATACCACTATCATGATATCATCTTTCAAGAAGTGCATTTTATTTTCTCCTTTGCATGAATAATTATACATGAACATGTTGTTGGAAATTTTGGGGTTGTATATGATCTACTTTGCATTCTGTGTATTACATGCCTAAAAATGGTGCTATCACTTATCTCATAGTTCAAAGTACACAAACCTTAAAATTGTTTCCATGTAGCTCATCATAATCATTGTGTAACCTACTTCAATTATGAACATGAAGCTGATTGTATTATCTTTTGATGATTTTGTAGCTGTAGATACTCATTTTTTATTTCCGATTGTTCTTGTGGCTTGGAAGTTTGAGTTTAATTTCATTGATATTTGTTCTCTAATATGGTAACTATTCCATCTTTGTCTCTTTGATTATAAGTTGTAACTATGACATTTGATCCACCTTTGACTATCATTGAACTTGCTCATCAATTTATTGCTTTATTTTAACAAAAGGATCCATAAGCATGTTCATTTTCTTGGCACTATTAATTATTGATTGATTTGCCACCTTCATTCATGTCTCTTGTTAGAAATCTGGGATCAAACCCTTGTGGGAGCCACATTTAGCTCCACTTGCTAACAAGAGACATATAGCAGTACACAAGAAGCAAACATGCTAGAAATAAAAAACTACATTTTGGTTTGAAAAGATGCCTTGATTTTCTTTTTGCCTTTTGTGCAAGTAAGATGTCTTTTGATGCTAAAGATAGACATGTAATAAGTTCAATTGATCAGGAATTGCATAGATCTTTTGGATCTAACAATCAATATTTTGCCACATGCAAGACCTCAGACCAAGGATAATAAATCTTGACAAGACAAATGCAAAGACTAGAAGACTCAAACTCTTTCCTCAACTAGTCAAGCCCCAGGCAATGACTGGTTAACTAGACCTCTTTCTATTCTATCTTTATCATATTTTCTATTCTATTTTTGTAAAAGATAGAATAAGCTATAACTCATGGCTTGTGTGAGAATTATTCTTTAATGTTCAACACATGGTGTACTTCTCTTTCTATACTTTCAGTTATATGAACAAAAAATGTAATCTTGTATATTCATATAAATGAAAAGTATTTTCTTTTCTTCTTCTTTTCACTAATCTATGATTAAATTACTTGAATGTGAATGGAATGAACACCAATTAATCCAATATTCCCCTTTAACTACATATAATGTTCATACAACAAAAATCTGCATAAGATATGAAATTTTGGATAACATAGCCAAAATTCAAAATTCAAAATTTTGGAGCCTTTTCAATCTATAAGTCGTCTTCTCCTCTCATCTTCACCCTAGATCTAAGTTGGGTCACTACTATAGCAACATATGTATACTTTGTAACTCATTTCTTATGAGATTTAGTCTTTTGTAAATCATTTTGCCATGAAATGCAAGAAACTCCTAGTTTTCAATAAAAGAAGCTTGTTTCTTCCTCAAATATATTTTTGTTCTAGCATTCACAATGTATATTCTAATAAAGATATTGTGTTTTCCTTTATTTTTATCAAATTACTTCAATATTGAATGTAAATAGTAGCATTTATAATACAATCCTGTGAATGTATTTATTATTTTATTGTATTAAAATATTGAAAACAACATTGTTTTCCTCTTTAGAAGCATCAAAAAGCTAGAACCTTTCATAAGAATCCTTATTAAAAGTATGTTTGGTTGAGTTGAGAGATGATAAAGCTTTATTAGTTGAGTAGCTTTGTGAGTTTTAGTAGCATATCAAGTTTTATATGTTAGTGTGTCACATTTTGTTTATAGGTTTGAAGTTAAAAGCACATTTTCTTACCCTTTTCCTTGTCAAACATTAGTATTTTTAGGATAACCAAAGGGGAGCCAATCCATAATATAGAGGTACATCTTTATAATGATAAACCCATAGGATCAAAGCTGCTCCAATATTTCATATAATTAATGAGCATCATGCTTAGATTTTTGAGGGAAAATCCATGTGACAACAATTTTTGGCATGCCTAGTGGTGTAATGCCCCGCTAGGGAACCCATGAGATATTAACCCAAAATATGTTACTAAGTTTACAGAATAATTTTTTTCTTAAGAGTTTACAAACAATAATGATTAAAAAAGCGGAAGTAAAACATAAAGTCCATAAGTACACATAAACATAATTTCAATTTCAGATTACAAATCTCAAGGGTTCCTTGATGTAGAAATTACATAGATACAATTAAAACTATTAATTACAATAATCATCTAAATCTTCTACATAGTACATCATAAATACATCTGAATAATAAAGTATACATAATCTTCCACATCCACTACACAAGTCATAGGGTATGTAATACAATTTAACACAAAGTACAAATAAAGAAGGAATAAGAATAATAATAAGTCTCCAAGAAGATAGGATAAAAAGCAACTGCAACAAGGATCATCCAAAGCTGGTACAGGAATTTCAAAGTCTCAAATGGTAAAAGAATCACTACCTCCCAACCTCATGGAAACTTGTGGTTCCACTCCCACCATGCTGATGAGATAACATCATATTCCACTCAGATAACAACACCAAAATCAATTAGGTAAAATTAAGCAAGGGTCCTATAATCTCCTATCTCAAGGGTATATCTCAAACTCAAGGTAAACATACTAATCTAGAGGCAACCAACACATGTAGGAAACCTAAGATGAAATCAAGTAAGTTTCATCACATATGTCAATCCCTTGGAATGATCTCACTGGACTCCAACTCCCAAGTGTGATCATATGTGGAACCTGAAATCCTCTCATGTAGACAAGGATAATTGATCATGCCATAACTCACTACCACTACTAGATGTTACCCCAACTGATATGGAGATTGTTACCCCAACTGATATTGACAACCAAACTGATGACTACGAAATGAAAGGTATGTAGAAGGATTGGATCAATTATTATGTTTTCATTGATGTCAAGGCTATTGACTTACTGATTTATGCAAGCTATCATATCAATCTGAAATATGTGATTTTGAGTAAAGAAATGATTGGTAAAGATAGAAGATGAAATCAAGAAGTGATGTTAAGTATATGAGCTTAAATGTGCAATTGAGGAATTGGTCTTTGACAAGGTAATATTGATTTGATTATTTTACATGATTTGATGAAGTGTTAGAATGATGCACAAGTTAGTTATATTGGTCGGTAATAAAGGATTGAAGTTGTGAAATGAAAAGACAAGGAATCAATGTGTGGTATCAAGCTAGAAATGGTTGTCTGTAAGTAAAGATATTGGTCGGTTATAGTAAAATAAGAAGTTGATAACTGAGGAAGATGTTAACCGAGTAAATGATAATCAAGTAGATGTACTTAACTGAGAAGATGAAGTTGGTCGGTTAAACAAGAAATCAATTAAAGAATGATATCTTGTGAGGATCTAGATTGATCTAGAAGATTATAAGGAAGTAACAAAGTCATTTAATGATATCAATAGATCAAAAATGTTAGGTACAAATAAATGGTGAAGATCTAATGATTGGTTTGAGATCAAAGAAATGTTCAAGTTCCATGGTGAAGATACAACTGGAAAGATTCATAAAATGTTTTGTCGAGCTACAGATACATTGAATCTGGATTGTGATTTGATCGAATGGATGAGATTAATTCAAGGGAACCCTAATGAATAGGATTAAGTGGCTAAAATTGTCTATATAAAGGATGATCAAGATGGTAATATTGTTGATTTGCAGATAGACAGAATAGATAGCCAAATAAGTACAGAAGGGTACACCAAGCATAACCAAGTTGAAGAAAAGTGTGAATCAAGTGAAGGAAAGTGATGAGATCAAGAGTAAGTGTTGATCATCTAGAAAAGAAGAGTTTGAAGAAGACAAATGAGTAGAAAGGAGATCTAAACAAGAAAAGGTAGTTGCATATTTTATCACACCATTTCACTATTACTTTCTAACCATTGTAGCAAAAAATCTCTTAATTGAGTAGATTTAACATCCCCATTTCTAAATCTTTTGTAAGGTGGCATTCTAATGAATGTTCTAAGTCCTCTAATTAGGCCACTCATTATAGGGTGATAGATATAGTCGATCTTTGGTGAAAATCCCCTAACAAGGTCACATCTAGAAAATGTGTTTTGTAATCTTTAACATGATTGGCTCTTAACTGAGCTCACATCAGAAGAGTGAATTATTCTATGAGTAACAATCCTTGTAGTGGTTTTTACTCTAATTAGGTTTCCATGTTAAATACTAGTGTTAATGTGTGATTGAATGTTTTGCATGTTATTTTTTATTTTCATATGCATACTGTTGTGGTTGGTTGAATGCTTAAATCTGAATATTAAGATTAGTTGTTGAGAAGGTTTTAAGGTTGAAAATTGTTAAGGTACCTAAGATAAATAATGCAACCCCCTCTCAGTTATCCAACACTAGACGGGAAAGCATCTTCTCCCACTCCCATCCTTAGCCTATACTAGCACTCAAGGCATGGGTGAGGAACCTATTATCTTATTAATTCATTTTAAAACCCCATTTAATTTATATTATCACTTGTTTAAGTAACCTACTAAGGATACCCAAGTAACCACTTATGAGCTCCGACGCCTCCAAAGCAAGTCACTTCCCCTTTAATACCTAGATAACCTATCCTAGGTTCATAAATCTCAAAACATAACTCAAAGGTCATCATGAAACGTAACCTCCAAATCTGGTTCCAAAGAATAACAAGACCACACACAACAATATCCATCATAATAAAAATCAATTTCCAAAAGGTTGGGTCATAACATAAAGATCAACTACCACAAAAGTATGCAAGACAAACAAAATAAAACACATTAACCCCAACACCGCCTATGGTAACAATCCTAATAGGATGACATAAAGAATTCCCTCCTAACCCAAAACGTAGAAGGAAAAAATAACACATGCAAAAGAATTTAATTAATAAACTAATTTATAAAATTTCATTACAAAACTTAATCTATTAAATAATGACTAAACAAACAATAATTATAATTGTCGAATTAAATTCTAACACCCGATAAAACAATTTATAATATCTATTAAAAAATAAATTGATTCCAAAAAAAAATTAATAACACAATATAATTTACATCATAAATCTGTTTTAAGTAATTGACAATAAAAAACTTAATAATATTAAAACATCATTTAATATCATTAACTAGTGAATATTATTATTAATAATAAAATTATCGATTATAATTAATAAATCAACCACTAATTAATCATTTAAATAATAATAATAATAATAATAATAAGGAAAATTTAATATATTAATAAACTAAATTTATTTATTTAATTATATTTATATATTTTTTATTTTTTTAAAAATAAAAAATAATTTTATTGAAAAAAATACAATCTTAAATTGGGGGGGGGGAATTACCCCACCCCCGACTACCGCACAATAGCCTGCTGCCATATGACAGCTTGCTGCCCTACAGTAGCTAAGGCTATTGTAGGCAGTAAGGCTGCCACCGACAACCTAGTTGTCGTCGGTAGCTCTAACTGCCGCGACATCCTTAAGGGGCTGCATGGGGGTTAGGGGGGGGAACCCCCAACCCCCTCTCCATTTTTTTCTTAATTTAAATTTTTCTTTTAATTTTTTTTTTAAATAAATAAATTTTGATAGACATTTTTGCCTGTACCCCATTTCCAACATGTTTTTTTTTAAACATTTTCAACAACATACATAAGTTTTTATTTTATTTTATATATTAACATAAACAATTGATTTCTTTTTTTTAGAACCTAATTTCTCCATCTAATTTAAATTGGGTTTTCACAATCAACTATCTGATGATTTCGATTTCTATTATTCTCTTAAGTGTTCTATTTAATAATTCCATCAAACCCACATTAGATCAAAAATTCATATTTTCCTAAAATAATATCCTATAGGTTTTCAACCTAAGGCTTACCATAACACAATTTCTCTCTCTTTTTTTTCCTCATAGATTTTAACAACTAAGAATTCACAAATGAACAATAATCTATATAATATTAATAATTCTATCAATTCAAACCCTAAGGTTTTTCAGCCATAAATCTTTCAAACCCTAGTTGAATTTAAAAACAAAATTTAATTATGGAATTCATTCGAGCACCAAATTTCCTAAAAATAATTCTAGAAATTTCAATATGAAAGGAAACTCACAAAATAGTCATAACACCCAGATCTAACAGACATGAAGAAAATAATCTATCTAAAATACCAGAATTAACACTACAAGGGTTTTCAAACTCTACCTCAAAACACCAATCAAAGAAATATGACGAAGACCAGAAATGTAAAAAAATCCAAGCTTTCACAAAAATAATCCTTCACCCAAATCTGCAAACATGTGTTGAAAATAATCACTAGTACATTTGACATAGTTTTTCTACCAAAATTTTCGACCATGAAATAAAAAGGTTTTGGTTGGTCGGATTATAGAAGGAAAACTTTCATTTTTTTTTAATCCATGCTCGTGTTAGTCGAAAGTTTGACCACTATGGTGTACGCCAAAATTTTGATGAGCACGGGCATAACTTTAAAAAAATATTTCATTTCTCATTGATTATTATCACGGTGAATTTTTTCAAGAGTTGCAGCGCGCGAAACCTCATCTTTCAGGGTGGATTTGGCACTGTGTATAGGGGTTGCAGTTTTTATCTAGACTTGGGCCTTTGATCTTCAAGCTTGGTTTTGGAAACTTGGCTTTTCCTCTCCTTATCAAATATTGGAAGCTCATTCAGGTAGGGATTTGATTATGGCATTTACTAGATTCTCACTATTTTATTATGAGCTAGGGCATCATGTAATGTTTATTTTTTGTTACCATTGTTTTACATGGAATATGCCCTTGGCTTGTGCTCTTCATATTACCACTATTATTACTTTCTTGGAGTATCATTGATTACCCACGAGTTAGGGCATCAATTTATACAAGCTAGGGCATCCATTTATATGAGCTTGATCACATGATAACCAATATGAATAGACACGACTGGCATCATTTCATTATCGGTTAACTGACATTGTTTCATTATCTTACATAGTGATACGAATAACCACTAGTTAGTGGTTATTGTAACACATTAACAATGTGTTACGATAACCATTAATTATTGGTTATCATGTGATCAAGCAATCGACTAAGTCGATCTTAACAGTGACTGCATAATATATATATAATGTGAGCCCCGATAATTCTCAGTTGACTATGATACATATGATCAATATTAAATCATATATATATATATATATATATATATATATATATAATGCATAGTCGATTAACCATAACAATAATCAATCAGATCAACACTATAAGTTAACACATACCCTGTTCTAAAGCTCCCATTTTGGCACAGGCAAGGAGGATGCTGGCAAAGGTTGTGGAATTTAGCTTTACACCTGCCATTTGCATTTGTTTGAAAATTTCTAAAGCCTTTTCAAAAAATCCATTTTGTACATAGCCCGTAATCATGGCATTCCATGATACCACATGTCTTTGATGCATTTTGTCAAAGAGTTCACATGCCTTGTCTATAGTTCCACATTTTTCATACATGTCTACTAGGGCAGTAACAACTACAACATCTGACAAAATTTCTTTATGTTTTATGGTTCGATGGATGTCAACACCCTGTTCCAAAACTCCCATTTTGGCATAGGTAGGGAGGATGCTGGCAAGGGTTGTGGAATTTGACTTTACATCCACCAATTGAATTTGTTTGAAAGTTTCTAAAGCCTTTTCAAGGAATCCATTTTGTGCATATCCTAAAATCATTGCAGTCCATGAAACCACATTTTGTTGAGGCATTCTCTAGACCCCCAGAAGAAGGAAGTCTAGAAGACGAAATCAAGAATATGATTTTTAGTTTTATGAATATAATGCAAAAAAACTAGAGCTTGGTGTTCACTTCAAATAGAGGATCAACATTCAAGATCTTAGCATAATCATATCCATTTGATATCAAGAAAAGACTTCTAAGCGTATATGATTATGAGAGAAATGGTTTAAATTTTATGATTGAAACCTCCAAGCAAAAGGGAGCTAATGTCATGCCAGGCAACTTAAAATGGCCTTCATTGGGAATCAGTTCTATAGAGTTGACAAAAATGTTGGAAGAAAAGAAGAAAAAGAAAAATGTCAGTGCAAAGGAGTTGTTTGTATTTAATTTAGGAAAATCTAAATCAATATTGTCTCAAAATCTCCACGGTTAAATACCAAATATGCTACTCAAATTTACATTGTGATTACTTAAAAAAATCAAAAGAAAAGATCCCTCTTTTCCTTTGTATTATTTTAATACTAAGGATTTCCATTGTATTTTTTAGCTACACCAATACTTACATATCACAAAACTTTAAAAAAAAATATAATGACAAAAAAAACTTACATCTTATGATCCAATCTAGTGTTAATTTACTCATTTCCATCATCCGTAGGAAGCGGAGGATTAAGATCCACGACCAAATGAAATCCTGTCACTAAAACCATCTGCTTTTGTCTCCAAATTGATGACAACAAATGAAGAATCACACACTCTTTGAACACTTCACCTTTGGCCTCCCTCTGACAGCTGCCTATTATAATATGCATTGGAAGCTTTGAGAACATAAATGAAATCATTATGATTCCTAGAGAGATCATTTAAAGAGGAGGAGGCAGTGCCATTTTTATATATATTTTGTTTAATGGAGGAATATGCAAAAAATTTCTTCTCCTTTGCACCTCAGAGGAAAATAGTGGCAAAATCATAAGCTATGATGGCTTCCATTGTCGGGTAGAAAGTTACAAGCCAAACTCTTTATTTTTTTTTGTAGTATCTTTGTTCTCTACTGTTAATCAACCAAGAATCCTAACCAAGAACCTTTCATTAATACACAAACTAAATGGCGGAGTGAATTTTTTTTCCTCTTAATTTTTTCTATTTTGTCATGCCAAAGACAAAAGTAAATTTATTAAATTAAGAAAATGATTTTTTTTTTAAATAGAGAATTTTAAGAGAAGAGAAATTTTGTTTCATAGATATGTCTTAAAAATTGCAATTATGTAGTAGTGTTAGTTTTAGATAATGAAATTAATAATTTAAATATTCAATATTAAATAATTATTTTTTCTTAAAATAATATTTATAACAATACAAATGATATCACACTAAGGATGCATTGATATGTTATGCTACATGAGTTTGAGTATAGGACCCCATAACTTTTTTGTGAAAACTTCTTGAAAAATTGTTGTTTATGAAAGATCGCATTGCTCTTTGCATAAAATATGTCTTGTCTAAATGAAAATGATATTCCTTAAAACATAACTCTAATTCTTACCCCTTGAAACTTGATTCATTTTTAACAAAACCAATGGTATTTTTTGTTTATGCATCCTATATTACTCTTTGGATAAATCAGACTTTACATTTCCTTCAAAAAATTGTTTTACACGTGCCAATTGCATTTGCTTGAAATTTTCTATAGCCCTTTCAACACATCCATTTTTAGTGTATCCTGCAATCATTACAGTCCATGAGACCACGTTTCTCTAAGTCATTCTCTCAAATACTTCTTGTGCATTGTCTATGCTTTTAGATTTTGCATACATGTCTAATAGAGCATTTCCAACTATAATATCTGATGGAAATCCCCCTTGTATTATGCTTTGATGGATATCCATAACTTGTTCCAATTAATGCCAATTAGAGAAAATTAAACATTTTTACTTCTATGAGAATAAACAGTGACAGACCAAGCCATCTTTTTATAATAAAGATGTTAAGGGAATGAAATTGGATAATATTTTTCTTGAAGCTTGATTATTTTGGATTCAAGTTGTGCCACCATAACATAAAGATGTTCATAGTACAGATGTTCAAACATAGCTTACAAAATAAATTTGTTATTCTCTTCACCAATTACTAGGGCTTATGGTATTTAATAAATGAGCCCATTAACTGCTATAAGAGAGTAGGGGATTATGACTAATTCCAAGAATTTGAATTACAGAAGCCATTCCTCTTGAAATGAACCATGTGAGAATTTGAATTACAGAAGCCATTCAATGTTGAGTATGAGTTTGTTTTCCAGGGTGTAGGACTATGACTGTAGTTTTGGGATGATTTAATGCACACTATAGGGTCAACGTGCCTTTCTTATGAGACATGAGTCAATGAAGTTAGGACATGAAGACTTCCCAAAACCTTCCAAGACATTTTTGACATTATATGTTGCAATTATTTCTTATCACCTACATTGGGGTCTAAACACATAAGCTGGACATGCAAGAGAATAAGAACTTTAATGTAATGTATTAGCCAAAGTAAGAGAGCATGTTGTCAAACTAGTATTGATTGGTTTTCTTAGTCTATTTACACTTGAGACAGGACATGGATTGTTGAAGAGGGTTTTAGCACCTTGCTAGGCATATTGGGCAATGTTTAGACAACTCCAAACTCCTCAACTAGGTGTCGTTATGATCTCAAATTTAATAATACATATTTCTCTTACAAAGAACAAGCATATCTCTTTTAAGGAGTTGATAGTGTGTATCGAGTTCGAATTTAAAGTTTGTCATTCTTTTTGTTCTTCGCTAAAATTGTTAGACATGTCTCTCAATCATCCAACAATAACTCCTATGTTGATTATATTTTCTATTTAAGAGTCCCTGAGTGATTTGAATATTTTGTGGTCTAGTGAGCATGATTTGTGTGTGTATTTGTAAATCTTGTATAATCTTATAATATATATATATATTTTTTATATACAAGATACTACTAATGCTTGTATGTTTACATTTTGTATATTTATAGCCCAAATAATTGCCTGTGAAGAAAGTCCACACCTGGCAATATGAACCCAGAACAAAATAACGAGACAATTGCTAGATTGTGGTCTCAGTTCCAAAGAAAATTTGATAAATGTTATTGTCCTTGCAAAAAGTGTAAGGGCTTAAAGAATCAAAGAATTCTAATCACAACATCCTAGAGTCATTGTAGGCAACATGGTCACATTGAAGGGGGACATGATTTTTGTCGATTGGTGAATGTGGATTTCTAGTTGGAGGAACATGGAGATGTGAATATCCAAGCTGAGGATAATGCTCGCATGGAATAAGATGATCCTGTGGTAGAGAACATAATTGAAGATGATGGTATTGGCGTAGTTGATAATGTGCCAGAGGACACGATTAAAGAAGATGGTATTGGTGTAGCTGATCAAGATGATCATGATGATGGTACTAGTGCATTTGATAATGATGATGATGATGGTCTTGATATACCTATACTTGATAAGGCATATGAGCCCCTATACCAAGGATCCCAAACAAATCTTCTCTCTGCTATAGTGTTGTTGGTGAGCTTCAAGGTTATGAATGGTTTATCCAATGTAGCAATGTCACGTATGCTAAGGTATGCCATTTTTGTCATCTTCAATGTTAGGATACCATTACGATTCATTATATTAACAATTCATATTTGTTGTTGTAGGTTGATTGGTGAGTTTTTGTTACCACCATCAAACATTCTACCTTGTTCATACCGATAATTATCTACCATTATGAATCAAATTGGAATGAAGTATCACACAATACATGCATGTCCCAATGATCACATTCTATATCATAAACAACATGAATTTAAAATAAAATGCCCTAATTGTCATATTAGTAGATATTGAACAGATCATATAACAAAAAAGGTGCCTCACAAGGTTCTTCAGTACATTCCCATTATTCCACATCTTCAATGATTATTCAGGTGCACTAGCTTGGCACAATTTATGGATTACCATGCATGCAATAGAAGTCAAGATGATATTATGTGAATGCTTGCATATGGTTCTACATTTAAAGACATAGAAACAACATGGCCACACTTTAAAGAAGAACCTCGTAATCTCAAGCTTGCATTGGCAGCGGACGGTGTCAATCCATTTGGAGATACGAGATCTGTTTACTCAGTGTGGCCTATTTTTGTTATTAACAATAACATTCCTCCTTGGATGTCCATAAAGAGGGAGCACATAATGTTGTCAATGATTGTACCAGGTATTTTTTAATTTAATAGTTATGTAAATTAATTTATAAACACCGCATCAAGATTGTCATAATAATTATGTAATATTTTTGTTCATTCAACTAGGTAAGTACCAAGTTAAAGATATGAATGTGTATATTGAGCCCCTTATTAACAAGTTGTTGAAGTTATGGAATGGGGTCACTATGTATGACATCTCTAGACCAATAGGACAAAGAAAATTTCAATTCCATACAATGCTTGTATGGACAATATATGATGCCCCTGGGCTAACTAATTTTTGTGGTATGTTATATATTGTTAAGGTCACATATTTTTGGTATGTTATAGTGCTTACACATTTTTGTTGTATGTTTAAGTTGCGCATGATAATTGTACATGATCCAATTGTATAGTATCTTTTAGGTCTTCAGAAAAAGGGTAAATTCACATGTCCAGTTTGTGGTCTGAAGATGAAATCTCATCATTCAAGAAGCTTAGGAAAGTAGGTGTTCGATGAGTTTAGGCACTTTCTCCACAATAATCATAAGTATTAAATTATCGAAAAACATCTTTTTAATGGGAAAGAAGAGACAACATCAAGGCCACAAAGAATGACACCTCGTCTATGGAAATTGGAATACAATAGACTAAATCGTCGAGGTAATGTCATTCCATCTGATGATTTTTGTTTAAAATTTATATTTTGATATTGTCTTTTATTTACTAATGATGTAATTGATGCTCATGAAGGTCGTCAAGGCATCAATGACAAACTTCCTAGAGGAATAAAAAGGTATCCTAGTCAATTTAGTAGGTTTTTGTACTACAAGGATCTCTCAATCATGTATTTGTTTGATGCTATGCATATTCGAAAGAATGTAATAGAGACACTATGGAAAATATTGGATGGAAGGTGTGACAAAGAAAAAATTGCCAAAATTTGTAATGACATTCATGAATCCAATCGTGCACTAAAAAATTTCATTGAATCAAATAGAAATTGAGACCGCATAAATACGAGTGCCCTTCCTTGGTTATTAATTGAGCAGCAAAGTGATGCATTAAAAGAAGTCATAAAAAAAAATCCAACGGGATTTATTGAAAATATAAGCAGTCTTGTATCAAAGTAAGGTGATTTTGGGCCACGGTTGAAAACACATGATTGGCATACCTTCGTCAAGGTAAGTCATGTTCTTTATTTACAGTATATTTGTAAAATTGCATGTACTTTTTATTGTATTATTTTACAATATATTGAAAAGATAATTTTTTAATCATTGCAGTGCGTCCTACTTCTATCCCTCCCACACTAGTTTGACAATAGTTTTAAACAAGTTATATACGATCTTAGAGAATACATGAGGTTAGAAGTGTTATTTCTTAGACTTGTACAGATATTATATTTATGACTTTCTTTACTTTTTATGTAATTTATTGTATATTTTTTTCTAAAATCTTGTTTATATGTTCTTGCGAGTTGAATCTCTTTTAGGTGGTTATCATCTAAAGAAATTGATAAAAATGATATAAAATATTGGAAGAGAAAAATTCCCCAGCTTATGTGTGAAATGCAAAAGTGTCTACCTCCAACTATTTTCAATGCTCAAGAACACTACCTCATACATCAAGTTGAAGAGATTGAATTATGTGGACCTATACAAACTAGGTCAATGTGGATGGTTGAGAGGCACTTGAAATTTATGAAGGGCTTGGTTCGACAAGGAGCATATCCTGAGGGTTCTATGGTGGAAGGATATATGGTATACCAGACCATGGTGTACATAGTGAATATCTTCCCAAGTTTGCAACAAATATCCATGTAGATTACATTTGGGATCCCAACTCTATTATCAAATTCGAAGGGGAGTACTTGATGGGGAAAGGTAGATTAAGGAAATTAAGAGGTAATTATACGATGTTATTGTAGTTTATTAATTCTTATAGATCTTCAATATAAGTTGTTTCTAAGCAGTCTATTTGTTTTCTTTACAGTTGGTCATGAGTGGGATGCACTAAATTTGTATATTGCAAATAATCTTTATTGGATGATGGTATGGATTTAACAATCTCAAGAAAATGGTCACTCATTAACATGGGATGGTGTTGCATCATTGGTTAAAGAAGCTCATCGTAATGGAGATCCCAATGTTATGCCAATGGTACTTGATCTAGCATATGGTTTAAGAGGTAGAAAGGTACGTATAAGTTTACTAACCATGACCCATAAGTTTAATATCAACTCATAGATCGATGCAAATAATCTTGACATGTTTGAATAATTTTAGATCAAACACCACAAAGCTATGATGTAATACCATGGTCGTAAATTTTGCATTAAAAAGTTAGACGAAACGAAGAAAACTTGTGATTCTGGGATAAGTGCAGTCTTTGAGGTCACTAATATTTCATCTAGAAATGACATGCATCCTCAACAATTTGAAAATTGATAGTATGACATTTTGGATGATATACTTGAGTGCGACTTTAATTCATTCAAATTAGTTCTATTTGTTGTCAAATGGTACAGGCTACGGCTGAATCAAAATGATCCTGATAGGACTGTTATTAAACATGATAGTGGATTTACAATGATTAATAAAAAGTCATTTGAGCCAGTTGGAGATGAGCCATATGTTCTTCCAAGCCAATGTGAGCCAGTGTTTTACTTTTCCATTCTACATAAACTAGGTTGGTCATTTGTTGTTATACATGATCCAAGAGGAAGGCTGGTAAAGTATAATGTGATGGAAGAAGAAGATACTAAAGAATTAGAAGATGAAGTAAATGATGATCATGAATGACTGTTACACAATGAAGAAGAAGAAGATGAAGATGAAGATGAAAATGATGATGATTCTGGTGATGCTGACGATGATGGTGATGATGGTGACGATGATGATAGTCATGATGATGGTGATGATGATGATGGTGATGGTGATGGTGATGGTGATGGTGATGGTGATGGTGATGGTGATGGTGATGATATTCATGATGATGACATGGATGAGGAGGATGATCAATAACATGATCAATGAAATGTATGTCAAGGTATGATCAATGTCACGTATGAGGTATTGATTTATTCATAGAAATTTTTTTGACTTGTATGTTTGTATAATTAAGTTATTATGTGTTGAACTCTAATGTCATAGAGTATATTTTGCATCATGTAAATTTTGTAATCTATGTAATTTGTAGCTTACATATCATGTAATTTTTGGGTAACTTAAGATAAATGATTTACATATGTAGGAAATTTAACTCCTTTGACATGGATCGATAGGTATAATTTATTATTCGGTTTCCTTCTCTTTAGTCAGCAAAATATATAGATCCTACTATGTCTCTCATTTGATGGATTGCAGGTATCACCAAATAGGTATTTGTCTGATCTGTCTTCCTCAAGTGAGGAAAATGTGGGAATAGAAGACAAAAGTGAGACATCTAGTAGGTCTAAAATAGGGAGATCAACTAGAGGTCAAAAGATTAGAAGAAAATTTAATAAATGAATGCAATTTTTCCTTGCTAAGGGGGGGTCATGTTCTTATGATAATGAGACCAAAGGCGATAGGAAGGTTCCCTTAAGGTACACACATCTTTAGAAAGAATGGGTACCCAAGGAACTACCTCTAGTTAACACTAATTTTTCTGCTAACAAAAGGATATATCGCATAGCTCCATCTTCATTACATGGTTTGGGCTTATTTTCCATGGATGGAATAAAGGTCAGTTATAATCAAGTTGTTGAATTGATGGAGTATGTAGGACCTTGTTACAATTACAATGATTGGATGCGGATTGTGCAATATAAAAAAATTATGCGTAGGTATGGATTGTCAGCAAATTATATACAATGCAAAGTAAATGATCAAACTAAAAGGCTTGCTATGTATATTGATGGAAGGCCAAAAGAAATAGGGAATATTATAGGTTTTATAAATAGTTATGGACCTATGTCAACTAATAAGCAGTTGAATTGTATATTTGAGGCATGTGAGGGAAATCGTGTATTTGTATGTGTGATAAAATCAATAAGTGCAGGGGAAGAGCTTCTGATAGATTACAATTTGAATCGTGTAGATACAAAAAAATTCCCTATCATGGGACTGGTAAGTAAAACATTTAAACCAATTGCCTCCAATTACTATTGACTCCAATGTACAATCTACTGTTTTATTAATAATTTTTTTTGGTAAGTTTATTACTTTCATTTTGTTGCTGATTGCTAAGAATTACTAATCTTTGTCACAGGGTGACATGGATCCACCTCAAGATATAGGTGGGGATATTTCTCACAATACAACTTCTGCATCAAAAGTAAACCTTAATTAGTGTAATTCTACAAATTATATAGAAATAAATGTCATATTATTATGTTATTTTCTTTATGGCTTTGAAGTTATTTTGATAGAATTTTACTGATATTGATGTCACAACTTGATACTTATTGATAGGGAAAAGAAAAAATGACAGCAGATCAATTGCAATCTGAAACTGAGGTGACATTTATAGATGACATCGCATCTAGCTCTAACCCTGTATTCATGGCTAATCAAATAAAAAAAATATAGTAAAGAAATTCTTAACCTTGTAATGGAACCAAAAAAAACTAAGGAGACAGAGGAACTCAAAGAAGAATTGATACGTAGAGTCAATTGTATTAATGTAAGTAGTAATTAATCTTAAGCAATAATTAAATTTCAATAGATGTTTATATTTTATACTATCTTATGGATCATGATCCAAAATATGATGTGTTCTTCTTATAGGATTTTTTGACACCTGTGAATTGTGGTCAATATGGTGAGGGTTGTAGTGCTGCACAACCTTCATGTAAATAATCCTTAAACCTTTAACCATTCATTTAACCTTTGTATGCATTATTGACTCAACTTATGTTTGGGATGCTTCTAGTACCCCATTTAATCTTTATCTATTGCAAATGTCTTTGCTAACAATGTATACTTCAGCTCATTTTGAAGTGTAGATGCCTCCTTCGATCAACATTCTGCTATCGACGACTGCATTTTCTGCTACAAGGTGCTTGCAGACATCTTCCTCTGTAGCAACTACAACTAGTAAAACCTTGTTTTTCTATATTTTGTTATGTGCTAATCATGCATTTTTTATTTTTCTTGTGTGAATTTTATACATTGCATGGACCTATTTTATGCACTAATAGATACACCTACACCTGGTACAAGAACATATCAGACTAGTACTAGTGAAGATCAACCATTTCCTAGATCAGCCCGTGTTACTAGTACTGGTTCATTTGCGGGGACATTGTTGTTGAACAAGAGCAATATGTTTCTGTTAAAAGTACCAAAGCTTCTAGGTGCTTTAAAATTGTTATTATTTATAGTGTAATTGTAGTTTACTTATACATAACTCATTTTGGACTGATAATCCCATGATATTTTTGTAGGAAATGATGTTTTTTATGATCATCTTTTTGTAATGACATTGAAGCTATTTGGGCCCACCATATGTAAAAGTTATGTAGGTTCATAATATTGTTAAAATAGTTTTCTTATCTTCCATTTATTGTACTATATTAAAGTTATGATATCTAACAATTTTGTTTTTTCAAAAAAGGTAGAATGAACGGGATATTGACTTAAAAAATCAGCTCATTAAATCTTTAGAGAACCTCTTTGGAAATAAAATTTTTGATAGTGTCATGATTCTTAAAAGAGCATCCAAACATATAAAGACTGTGAGGGACCAATATAGAAGGGCTCTAAAGGATAACCCAAAGTACAAGTGTCCTCCTATGATTCCACTGATGGAGTGGAATGAAATAATGGAAGATGCAAAAGAGAAAAGGCTAAAGGGTAGTGGAATTCAACTAGAAGACGACAAAAGAAGGTATGTTAAGATAGTATTAAGTAGAATGTAATCATGCACTAATTAGTGATCTTTGTAAATATATAATCTAACATGTTTCAAACTTTTCATAGACTACAAGACACATCAAAGGTCACACAAGCGAGATTAAAAAAGGTTGGCCGACACAAACTTGGCTCTAGTGGCTATATGAAACTTCAATCTCAACTTGTAAGTAGCAGCATTGGAATTTCATATCAAATTTTTATATATAAGGTTGCAAACAATTCTGTTTAATCAAATCATACATGTAAAAGTGACAATATTAAATAAAAAGTATAGGGCACAGAATTCAATGTAGAGCCCGCAAATGAAGACAAAAGAATAGTCTTGAAGGAAGGCTATAAATTCGTGGCTGCATGCCTATGCCAAGAATCCAAAATCCATAATGAAGAATTTGCTGCACCAGATGAGACACAGGTAAATTGGTCAAATGAAAAGTAAATCAAATTGAATAGTTAATTTCGAACATAAATTGACTATTTCATGATAACAATGCACGTGACATTTCACTACAGCCTTCAAATCCTATCACAAAACCTGGGCGTGATGAAGGCCATGATGTGCATCATAGTCATGGAGGTATTAATTTGCTATTGGAAATAAATTACGTAATTATTAATAGAATTTAACATCTTTAATTGCAATTGGTCGTGTAACCTTTTTTTGAATATTTTAGAGCATGTTGAGGTGGTGGCATATCAAAATGTTATTGTACATGATGATGCAACAGTCAGGTAAAGAAAAATGCATGTTATGTTCTACTGGTTAATGAAATACATGTAACAGTAAAAAAAGTATGCAAATTTAACTCATTTACTTGTTATTGCAGCAGACCCCCCTTTAGTGCAGCAGCCTCGTGCTCCTCGAGACATGAGGAAGCATCATAATTTGAGATCACAACCACAAGAGGAGGATTAATGCTCCTCTCAGCCTTTACCTTAAGAAATCTAAGAAAAACCCAAAAAATAAATGATTTCTTAAAAATGCTCTTTGATAAAAACATGTTTGATTAACTTTGTTGGATAATGAAAGAACGTTGTTTTAAGTAATTGTCTATGAATGTTGTGTATTAATATTGAATTATATGTCATGTTAATGAATATTTTTATGTGTTAATGAATTCTTGATTATTGTTGCGTATTAATGAATGTTATATCATATTAATGAATGTTATGTGATTGTATTGATTGAATGTTATAGTTCATAAATGGATGAATGAAGTGTGTAATTAGATGTTAATGGGGAATTTAGATTGATGTTAGGGGGAGGGGGGGTGAGGCCAGATAAGCTTCCACCTTCACATGGTTGACCTTGTTAAGTAGAGAATATTAAAGTATTCTCGAAACCAAGTGAAGCTCAAACTAACATACCTTCATTATTTAATCAATTTCATTCGTTCTAGGTCTTTTCTCATAAGTGCATTTTGAATGTTTCATTGCCAGGAAACTATCAAATAACAAACTAGAAGGGCCAATAGTCAACTTCTCATTGTCATTGTCTAGCATGATTCAGCTTCATTTTGTGTAAGTATTCTCTTATTGAATGTGTCAACCTCTCTTGGCCTCATCTGGATTATTTCATTGCTTCGTGTTTTGAGTAGGTGAAGTGTTAAATCAGTTCCTATCTTCTATTCTTCATTCATAACTATTATATTTAGGAAAGCACATCATTATATCATCGATGTTATGTACCTTTAGCCAATGTAGATAAACTCACTGTGACAAGCATGGCATAACATGTGTTCTTGACTTGGACTAGGTTGAATTATATGATTCTTAACATATTCAATGTTAAAGGAGGAAATATTCCATAAATGTTTGTTGATTTTTTATATAAATCTCTGCACTGCTCAGAGGCAATAACAATTTCTGATTCAAATCTTGATAATTCTTGTACCTCATATGAAGCCATCTTTCATTTCAATCAAGCTCATTTTTTCTTTGACCTCTTAGGTTAAAAATTCCAATGATTATTTTGCAGTTTGAGACTTATGGTTATATCATTTGATGTTAAATGATTAAATCTCCAGAACAAATTGTGCAGAATCTCAATGAACTACCTCTATAAAACAAAATATTTAGAGTTTTTCCTTCCAGTTTTGTTTTAGTCTTGGCAATTTGAAATTTCTTAATAACACATAAATCCATCTTGACACCTTTTGATGGCTAAAGAAAAATGACACTTGATGTTTATATGAAATAGTAAATAAAATTTTGATTGTCATTATAATTTGAACATTTTTATAATTATAATTTGAACATTGAGATCTCAATAATTGAAGCTCAGTATGTTCTGGTGACATTTAATGAGGCTTAATAAATCTTTTTGTGATAAATTTTTTGACTATTGGTGGATGCATCAAGTTTAGAAAGAATTACCTCATCACAATATCTACGAGCACATCCCATACCTATGAATGATTTTAAAGAAATGTAGCTATTGTCTGCTAAAGGATGATGATCATTGTATATTTTATCAATTCTTTTGATGTCAACTGGAAGACAGTTTTCACTGCAAATAATATAGGCATCTAACTAAAATAATAAGATAGCTCAATATAAGCATATCTCTAATGAATTACAATATAGAATGAGCCATGCAGGGTTATGAACTTTTTTAAGAATCTCATTGTAAAACATCTCTACCTATGTACATGCCATGTATCTTTGCATTATACTTTATTACTTTCAGTTATGTTCATGTCATATATATTGTATAATCCCCCACTTGTGTAGATTAAATACTAACAAAAATCATTAAAACTTGTTGGAGACATTCAACTTTATTTAAGGATTCAAGATTTTATTGTGTTCAAATAGATTTTCTATTATTTTTCCCTTTAGAGGACAAACCTTGGAATTGGATTCTGGTTCAAGACGTCTTGTAACCATTTTAGTTAATTTGATAAATTTTAATTGACTAGGTACCTTGACTAGCAACTTTATGAAGATGATGCCTAGCTAAAGTAATAAACCAAACCATGAAGTCGATCTGCAGCACTTTAGTTTGAATTGGAGATGGATACACATATTCACTTACTAATAGGGGTTTCCTTTTATATTTTTTGAAGACTGCATCTACTCTATGGAACTTTTGTCAATTTTCAACTATACAATTTTTTTTATCTCATAGTTGCTACATCTTAGAACCACTTTAAGTGAGGTAATGAAGCTCACTGAGTTTGAATGTGAGATAGACATGCAAATTCATATACTATTTAGAATATCTATTTATATTTGATGATGACTGTATCTGTTGTATGGAACTCGCATCACTTTTCAACCATTTAACAATCAATTTCTCATAGTTTCTATACAGTAAAATTATAGTAGCTCTACAAAGTTTGATGGCCAAAGACTTGATTTTTAGTTTACTGTCTACATTCTTAAAACAAACTTTATATAGTACAATAGAAAATGTTTGTGGTGGGTTTCTATTAGGTAGTTAATGAAAAATCTAGGAATGTGTTTTGTGTTGTCTCTGTTAAGGTAGATTGATCGTGATAAGTCTAAATTTATCCAACAAGATAGAAATTGAATATTGAAGCAAAGGTAATGATTAGTTTATTATTGTTCCTTGTAATTAGGATACAATGGCTAGGTGGCCAGTTGATCCAGAGGAGGAGCTAAGATTGATGGGTCAGGAAGTACGTGGTTATGTGGAAGCTATTCTGAACAGTCTTGCTGCAAATGTTCCCAAAGTAAGAACATCCTCGCTTTAAAGCACTACAGAAATAGGAGTTCTTATGTACATTTCTCATGATTATTAACTTGTCCCTCAATGATTGGTAGGCTGTGGTGCTTTTCCAAGTTGAGAAAGCCAAGGAGGAAATGCTAACCCAACTTTATAGCTCTGTTAGGTGATGGTTAATTACATGTGGCTAATATGGTAATGGTATTAGTTATATTTGTTTTCTGTATTCCTCATATTATTTTTCAATTCTACTTCAATTAGCTCTCAGAGTACAACAAAGATTGAAGAACTTCTCCAAGAAGATTAGAATGCAAAAAGGAAATGTGAGAGATTCAAAAAATAGGCACCTTATTGTCTAGGCTTACTCGTCAATTAAGTGTCCATGATGTTTGAGAAACAAGTGATAATTTTTCTACAAATGGAGGTACTAGATATATTAGTTTTGTTAAGTGACATGTTTATTTTCATTGTAATTGAATTGAAGATTTAATTTCTTATATTGTTTATATCTATATACAGTTTCCAGAAGTGGACCTAGCACTCCAATTTCAACAAATGATGATTGGAGAGTTACATTTGATATTGTTGCAAATGGGCCAAGTGACTATTCAAATTCTATTGTAGATTCACCAAGTATTAATTCTTCAAGGATGAATGGTCACAGTAGAAGGCTCAGCGACCCAGCACAAAATGGTGAAATAAATTCTAGCCGACGGACTCCAAACCAACTCCCTCCACCGCCACCACCTTCTTTTGGTTCCATGTATAGATACTAGACATTTTTGGGATTTGTGATTCATTTAGATAACCCTAAGCATTGAGTGGGTTTTCCATGGTATTATCCTTAGTCTCAAACATTCAAATATAACACCAGAAATTTCCTAAGTGATCTTATTCCAAGATAGCAGTACTTAGGGTCTCATCTGTTATAGCACTATTGATTTCAGGTTTCTTGAAATCTTATCAGGTTGGCTGTTATTTAATAGGTCTTTTGGCCTCCTGCATTTGTTATTCAATCCATCCAATTTTTTACTACTTGAATTTTTATAGATGTAATTAGTGTATGTATCGTATAGCAAGGAATATCAATTGTGCACCATTTTTTCTCTCTTTCTCTTTTCTTGCGCTGATTCTTCCCCAAATTTGATCACTTGGTCAGAAAATAGAACGAGCAAGGACCCACTGGCAACAAGCAGTAGAATGAGTGTGGACACCTGAAGATAAATATCTAGACTAATCACTGATCAGGATGCCGTTGGTGATTACTCTGGGTATTTATCTTCATTTATTTATTTTTTCACATTCCATATTTGGTCAAAATTTTGACTAACCGAAGTCAAAACTCTGACCAAGTTTTGTCTAAACAACGACCATTATGCATCAAAATGTGGCATCGTGGGTTTGGCGTCCTAGTTGGACGGGCCAAATATTTTGACCAACATTTGTCAAAATTTCTACTAATTTTGGTTGGAATCAACTGTCGTGGGTTTGGCATCATGGTCAGTCGGGCCAAATATTTTGACCAACATTGGTCTAATTTGTGACATAATTTGGTCGAAACTTAGAGTCATGGTTTTAGCATCTTGGTTGGTTGCGCCAAATATTTCAACCAATGGTGGTTGAATGTTTGACGAATATATCAGCCAAATGCTGATGGCATTTCGATGAAGGTTGGCGTTGAACATTCTATGGTAACACAAATATGTCAAAAATACGACTAGGAAAATAGCGACCAAACCATTCATCAATAAGTCAACCAAGAATGGTAGTAAATTCGACAAATTGCCCATTGAAAAAAGGTGCAAATTGTACTAGTGAATGGCCAAGCCTTTCCAATATAGGAATTCGAACTCAACCATGCAATTTTAGAACTCAACTCAACTCCACAGCTTTTTTTTCATTAATTCCATAATTCCCTCAATTCTTATTTGTAACTCAAGTATTTTGCATTCCTTATTTTTGTCAATTCACTTAACTCTTAATTAATTTATTTTAATTGATTTGTGCACTAAATTGCATTTTTACACTGAAGGTGTTTCCTTATTTGAGAGTGAGGAGCTGAAATTTGCATCCAAGGGTGGGAAATCATGCAAAGAGAATGACTACCATTGAAGCTTTTTAAAGTGTAGATTGATTCTTACCTTTTCACCACTTTGAGCACATTGGAAAGGTTGGTTAAAGCATTGCAAGAGTGTGCAAGATGATTGGACATTGACTGTTCAACTCGTAACTGAGTTGAAAACTTGCATTAGAACTAAAAGAAACCTACATTAGAATTGATAGAATTCAGTTAGCAACAAATGAGTGTACAACTCTTTTGTCAAATCACCGTTGTTGGACAGCATATTACAGCCGAAAGATAGGCTCTTAGCCAAGAATTGTTTCTCATTGATGAAATTCACTTCTCCTCATGACAAGAACTTTGTACCAGATACTTCAAACCCAAGTGAGTGTTCAAACACAAGCAAAAGATCACCATTAACACTGCCATTAAAGAAAGATGCAGTCACAGGCACACTGCTATCAGTAGTTAAGGTCTCTATTAAGATTCCATTTGATAGTGTACATAATAGTTTAGGGTTTGAATGAGAGTTTATTGATAAAGTGCTTAAATACGTCTTGTTGAGAACCGTCTCCTTTGGTCCTGAACGAGAGTTTATTGATAAAGTGTTGAAATAAAAGGAGCTCTTGCCTGTAGATGTTATTGACACGGCCTTCTTCCAGTGTGATGTTCAAGTTCAAAGTAGCATACATGTGCAGAGTCAAGATGCTAATATACTTACATTCATAGTAGAAGGCCCAATCTGGAGTCTAGATTTGGTAGGGATTCATATATTTTTGTTATTGATAATGACATAGATGCATCCGTAAGGGGTGGAAAAAAAAGGGGGAAGCAAGGAAAGAAACTAAATCCAATTTTTTTAGGCTTCAATGTTGAAAGCACAACCTGCATAATGAAGGGTTAGATTCAAAGTGTTGATGATTAAATCTTTAATTGTATTGCATGTTATTAATTGCAGTTGTTCAAAGTTGTTTTAGCCAACCCACATGGGGTGACATTTGTACATGCATTTGAAACTTAAGCTTTGTAAATGGTCAATAGAGCTGGAGTAATCAGCCATGAGCTCAATCAGTATTGCAGAATGTTGAAGTGGCATTAGTTTGCTACTTTGGTCAATTCATGTTATGGAATGGTGCAAGTGTAGCCATTTTTTTGAAGAGTTGATCAATATTTGTATTTATAATTTGTAACTTTATCCTGAGTTGAATGCTTTGTAGGTTTTCAAGCCATTATCAATTGGGTCAAAGATTAACAAATGTCAAAAAAAAAAATTCCGATTCGTGAAAACATAATGATTTTTTTACATTTTTTTTGTGGTTTTCAACCACAAAATATGTAGATCATGAAGAACAGATGCTGAAAATTTCATGAAAAATCTGTTGTGTTTTTTGATTTTTGAGATTTAGTCAATAGTTCATTTTGTAGGGAGCTTAGTCGTGTCCATTTTAAATTCTATGTTTAGTTTTATGCAAGTAGTGATTGATAGAATGGTTATTTTATAAATTTAGAGTTCAAATTGTGAGAATATTAATCATTTAAGGTCACTTCATCACTTGTTGAACTATGTTGATTGTGGTACAAAGACATTAAGCGACCTATCTTATGATAAAAAATTACATGGGGTTTTTGGGTTATGACATGAAAGCAGAATAAGAAAAACCTACAACAAAATCTAAAGTAAAATGCGTCTTGATATCTATTTGTATTTTGTGTAGGGACTGTAGTGAGGTTTGAAAAGTCTAGATATAATAAGATGCTTAGTAAAATAATGTAATTCTAGCAAATTAAAAATTCAATGCTAATAGTTGTACATCCAAATGCTACATTGTAATGTAGGAAGAATGGTAGCCCGAAAGGAATGATATTTATGAGTGTCATGGAGATGCAAAGCTTACTGTCCATTCTTGGCATGGTTGACATCCCCTTGGTAGAATTAGATTTAGGGATATGAGCAATGACCTCCCTTACTTAAATTTGAAGTTTTAGTTTACATTATTGAAACCCTCCAACAACCAGACATTTTGGTACCAGAACTTCCACTAAAGGCATTCAAAGAAGAAACTGAGAAAGCTATAGAAAAATGGAGAGGAGAAGGGAAAGAATAGAAAGCTTCCAAGGTGGTACTATTTAACACTAGTACTATAATTTAACTTTTAACTTACATTTTTTCACTTCCCTTTCTTTATCCTTTTTCTATTTTATAATGTTTTTATGACTTGGGTCAATGAACAATGGGCTATAAAACCATCAAAAAATGTAATGATGATTTGGTCAAATTTAAGGTTACAAAGACAGACATAGAAAATTATATTTGTAGTCAAATGATCCAAATTTATATTTAAAAAATCAAAACTAAGTTGGTAGTAATGAAGTTTGATATTAGTGTTTCCATTGGATCATATCAATATCTCTGAAATAAATGATAAGAAATTTATATAGAGAGACATAAATATAGGGAGATATATGTAGACAAAGGTATGAGATAGAAGGAAATATAGAGAGGAGTGCAAGGGAGATACAAAGAGAAATAGAGATACATATACAAAGTAGTAGAGATGGAGTGAATGAGAGAGGGAGGGAGTGATGTAGACAAAGCTATAAGGAGATAGGAGAGTTAGAGAGAGAAATAGAGTATGAGAGATGGAGTGAATGAGAGAGGACAGAGGGAATGACCCAAATAGATAGAGATATAGAGAGATAGAGACGGATAGAGAGTGATAGAAAGAGATAGAGAGAAGTAGATAGAGCTAGAGTGATATGGCTAGAAAAATATAGAGAGATGTAGGTAGAGCTAGAGGGAGATAGAGAGCTAGAGAGAGGTAAATAGAGTTATAGAGAGATACATAGAGTTATGGAAAGAGTTGGATAGAGTTAGATAGAGTTATTTAAAAAGAGTAATGATATTGTTCTCCATCTACCCATCTCCTCTTTATATATTTTTTCATTATTGATCTTCAATATATCTTCTGTGTACCCATTGCACACCAAGGTGCGATTGCAAGCAATTAAATTAAATTAAAATTATTTAGTCTAATATTATTTTCCCACATGATAATTTATTTTCAATTAATAAATTATTAATTAAATACTTTTATTTCCACAAATAGGCTTTTAATTAAATCTTTAAATCTAAAAAATATATTTGATTAATTTCTATTAATTAAATACTTTCACATTTAAATAACTATATTTAGTAAGATCTAATTTATTTAAACCACATAATTAATCTAAATAAATTATTTGATCATAAAAAATATATCAACCAACTAGAGACTAACTGAACCTAATAAAATCACAACCATGCTCAAGGGAAAGACTATAAACTCATCACCTGGACGAATTCGAGAAGGGTAAAATATTAGAAACTTGCTCACTATTTTAGGACAATAAAATGGCTTAGGTTGGGATTTGGATCTGAACATTATCTCCCCTCTCTTACCATTGAGACTTGCAATAGGGCACACTCATCTTGATAATTCAGGGAAGTCAACGCTTGGTACCTGAAAACTTACATAAAAGACAACCATGTACATACATATATATAACAAGCAATGGTAGGGATTGAAACATCGTGTGGGTCCCACAAGTAGGTAATTACGATTCTATCCCTCAACCATACCAAACGCATCAAACAAAAAGTAAAAGCATACGTGATAGCAATACGCATGCAAGTATGGGGTAAGTAACAACATAACTATAAACATCATTTTAAAAATATAAATAATCATTATCAAAATAACTAATATCATCTAACTACAAATATATAATATCCATAATTATCCAATCATCAAATCACCATGTAATGTTTTTTTTGATCGGTAATAAGTTATATTTTATTAATATAAGATTAATTACATGATTGAAGAAGCATACAAAATAGCTTCCAAAGGATCCTTGCAATCTAGATGTATACAATAAAGACCCAAATACACCCTTGTAAAGAGATAGGGCCAAACCAAAACATCCAAACAAAAAAACCTCCCACAGGATAATGAATGTGACCATTACACATTAGCATACACATCAGCTACCTCCATGCCACCCCAAGAAAAAATTTGCTTGAAATGAAACCTTGGATCAACCATATGTAACCAGCCAAAAAACATAGAGGGAACGCCCGACTACCAAAATCCTACTATTGTCGAAGGAAGACCAAAACCCACAAAAGCCTATGGAAATAGCAATAAAAAACACAGCTAGCCACCATATTAATTTTCCCTAATATCTCCCAAGACACCCCTACGCCTAAGAGAATGACACCTCTTTGGGAAGATGGTCAGCACCTGCACCACTCGCCTCGCTACCATCACCATGTAATGTTATACATCCAAAACCACATAATAAACTGAAATAATCAACACAAACATAAAAGTGGCCCAAAAGAGTTTGGAAATATAAAACTGAAAAGAAAACTATGGGTGGGCACTACAAGTAGGACATTTGAACTAATTTTTAGTTAATAAAGATCTTCATCTTGCTGATGTCTTGGTGTGAGCAACAACATTTCATCCTTTAAGAAGGAAGAATTTTCACACCTAGAGACTCTAATGCATTGGTTTTAGTAGCTTCAATGATTTAGCATATGAGAAATAATCAAACCAAGCAAAGTGTAGATCTTGTTGATAATTATAAGCTACCAAAAAGAAGGAAAGCTAAGGTAGTAAAAAAGTCAACTAATTTTTCCTTCTATTCCCAATTCTCATCTTGTGATTAAAACCTATAGCAATCCTCTATTTTGCTGATCTGCAGTTCAAATACCAACAAAATCTATAGTCCATGATAGTTTCAATCCTCCAAGAAATACTATGGCTCATAATACACCTCCTAGGAATCAAACCTTTGTATCCTTTGATCAAGTAAATCTCATGAATCTAGTCCAACACAATGATAGTCCAACAACAACCCTTAAGAGACTACCTTTTTTCACTAGAGAAGATCATACAACTACCATAAAACACATTAGAGATGTGGCCTAATTGTGTGGTTTGCATCATATCACTAAATAAAATGTTGTGGTTAGGCTCTTGGAATCTTCTCTCAAGTTTAAAACACTCCAATTGTTTAGAGGCTTGGTTGTTAATTCAATTTATATATGGGACTAACTTGGAGAAATGTTGAATATGTAGTTTAGGAATAAGTTAGATCACCTTTCATTGGTGGATCAGCTCACGACCATCAAAATAGATCCACATAAACACATGATGGACTTCAACTACCCCTACTAGAAGACTTGGAATAGGATTTAACTCTCGGTAAGACCATAAAATTATTATGTATTTTTATATTACCTCAAAGCTTTGAATAGTGACATATGAGTTATGATACAATCCATGGGTGGGAATTCATTACCAATAGTATTTGATGTTTCTATTGGGGCTAGAAATAGTTTAATCCAATTCAAAAAGATAGCACCAAGGCCTCAGATGCCCATATTTCCAAAGGTGCAATCAACTATTTCATTACAAGCTCCTATTATTTATGATGTCCCAGTTGTTCTAGATCTAGGGTATCAAGTTCCAATCCAAACTAGTGTTGTTCCAGCCCCATCCCAAGAGCTTCAAGAGATCAAAGGCTTATTGCATGTAATGCTCCACCAGGGAACCCAAGAGAGATTAACCTAGAACTGTTACTAAGTTTACAAAATAATTTTCTTTTCTTAAGAGTTTACAAATAATATTGAATAAAAAAGTGAAAGTAATAACATAAAGTCCATATATACTCATCTACACAATCTCAATTATAGACTACAAATCTCAAGAGTTCCTTGACATAGAATTATGTAAATAAAATCTAATCTATTAAGTACAATAATCATATAAATCTTCTACATAGTACATAATCTTATAAAAGAATAAACAAAATCATAATCTTAAACCATAAGGTATACATGATAACCCACATTGATGAAGGGTGCTCCCCTTAATACCACAAACACATAACAGAAATAGAGAAACAACAACAATATGCAAGAACAGAAAATTGGCTTCTTATTATCTCCACAAATGTGGAATTACAAACTTTCAGAATTACAATATGCAAAGCCCCATGGGCATTCCCTTACAATATTCTGTAGGACAAAGCCTCGAATTATTGCCCAGATCTACTACCCAGAACTATTCTGAACTGCCTAAGACAATAATACAGCCTTCCTTATATAGGCAATTTTTCCACCGCCTGGGAAGGTTCCAGAATTTTAGCCAATAAGGCCGACCAAACTTAAAATTATTTTATTTTACATTTTATTACATCATAGTCGGCTCAAGATAACCTTTGAAACCCGAACATAAATTTTGAAGAAAATTATTTTCTGCCATTTCAGGTGACCCAACTTCCGAAGACCATAAGTCATCACCAGTTGACCTGATCGGCTATTATAACCCCATTTCAGAAACGCCACGAAGCACTCTACAGGCTTGTCTCGCGCAAGCGCCCATCACCCAAATTTTCAACCTCATCCGGGGCCTCTAAAGCCTTCAAAACTGAGTTCAAAGTTTCTGTACCCTGCTGCCAATACCGAAAATTTCAATATCTTCCAATGTACACTTGACCTGGCAATGAAACTTTACTGGCAGACTTATATGACCAAAATGAACCTCCAAGAAAGAAATCAGATCATTCTGAGCACATACAAAAATTACCAAAAATAGTAACTTTCCACAAATATCAGCTCTGCACAAGATAGCCCTTATTGAATTCAAAAAAATAGAAATATTTTTGGGTGATGCAAGATTGCTCTTACACCCAGGATGCTCCTGCATCAGACACCGGGGGTAATTTGAGAAGTGACCCTGTCACGACTCAGGTGTGCAGAGGAAAACCAAGACGGTTAACCTCCTCCTTTGTTAGCCATGATGAATCTTCAATAGGTCGTCCTTTCCATTTGACCAAATACTCTTCATATGTCCTGTTCCTTGTGCTTCTGCCAACACGACTGTCCAGTATGTCTTCAATCTCCTTGATATCTGAACTAGTTGTTGGAATACTCCACTGTGCTGCTACAACCTCATCTTCAACACCTCCTTCATGATACTCTATCAAATCTGAAATGTTAAACACTGGTGAAATATTTAGCTCAGTAGGCAATTCTACCTCATATGCATTTCTTGAATCATGTTTCTTCAGTATCCTACACGGTCCAAACTTCTTCATTTGCAGCTTGTTATATGTACCAACCGGAAATCGCTCCCTTCGCAAATGAACCATGACTTCATCACCAACCTGAAATTCTTTATACCTCCTTTTCTCATCTGCCTTAGCCGTATACTGTGCGTTCATCTTGGTAATATGCTTCCTCACCTCCCCATGGATGTTCTTCAAGTGTTCTGCAAAATCCTTAGCTTCAGCACTACTTATTTCTCCTTTATCTATCTTCTTCAATTCAGATGCATTTCTTGGACTACTTCCATATACAATCTGGAATGGTGATTTTCCAGTGCTCCTGTTGATAGAATTATTGTATGCAAATTCTGCCTGTGGTAAAATCAAATCCCATCCTGTTGGCTTATCTCCAACCAAATATCTCAGCAAATTTTCCAAACTCCTATTCACCACCTCTGTTTGTCCATCAGTCTGTGGATGATGTGATGAACTGAACTTCAAATCTGTCTTCAACTTCTTCCACAATGTACGCCAGAAATATCCAACAAACTTAGTGTCCTGATCTGAAACTATGGTCTTTGGCAAACCATGAAGTCTCACTACTTCTCTGAAAAATAATTCTGCTATATGAACAACATCATTAGTCTTCTTGCAGGGAATGAAATGTGCCATCTTTGAAAATCTGTCAACCACTACAAAAATTGAATCATGTCCCTGCTGAGTCCTCGGTAAACCAAGAACAAAGTCCATGCTGATATCCTCCCAAGGCTTCTCTGGTATAGGTAATGGCTGATACAACCCTGTATTCTGCTTCACTCCTTTCGCCATTTGACATACTCTGCAACTCTGTACAAACTTCTTCACATCTTGCTGCAATTGTGGCCAATAATAATTCTCACCAACCAAAGCAAGGGTTTTATCATGACCAAAATGTCCAGCCAATCCTCCACTATGCTTCTCCTTGATGAGATTCTCCCTCATAGAACTTCGTGGAATGCACAATTGACTCCCTCTGAATAGCATATCATCTTGGATGATAAAATCCAACCATTTCGTCCTGTCTAGAGTAACAAGTTCTGTAAAAGCTTTCCAAGCTTCACCAAAATCAGGATCCTCTGGATACGAATTCTTGAATTCCTTGAACCCAACCACTTCAATCTGCATTTCTGTCAGCAATAGTTGCCTTCTGCTAAGAGCATCTGCAACCCTATTAGACTTTCCACTCCTGTGTTTCAAAACAAATGTATAACTCTGCAAAAAATCAACCCATTTCAAATGCATCTGATTCAACTTTCCTTGACTATTCAAATATTGCAAAGCTTGATGATCAGTATACAAAACAAACTCCTTAGGAAGCAGATAATGTCTCCACTTCTTTAATGCCTGAACTATAGCATAAAATTCCTGATCATAAATAAAATATTTCCTCTTGGCATCATTTAACTGCACACTGAAATAAGCAACAGGTTTACCTTCTTGGCTCATAATAGCTCCTATTGCAGTACCACTAGCATCACAATCTACTTGAAACACCTTATTAAAATCTGGAAGTGCTAAAACAGGTTCTTCTGTAACTTTTTGTTTCAACAATTGAAAACTCTTTTCTACCCCATTAGTCCCCTTAAACTCTTTTCTATCCCCTCTCATTGTTTCAATCAAGGGTCCACAAATACTGCTAAAAATTTTGATAAACTTTCTGTAAAAGCTAGCTAAACCATGAAAAGATCTTACCTCAGTAGCACTCCTTGGAGTAGGCCATTCAAGGATAGCCTGTACCTTCTCTGGGTCTATTTTTAGACCTTCTGCTGAAACTACAAATCTCAAATACACTAACTCTTTCTTCACAAAATTGCACTTCTTCAAATTAATCAGCAATTTCTCTTCTCTCAACTTCTCAAATACCATACGAATATGCATCATATGCTCATCCAATGTCTTACTAAAGATCAAAATATCATCTAGGTAAACAATGACAAACTTACCCAAAAATTCTTTCAGAACCTCGTTCATGAGCCGCATGAAAGTGCTCGGCGCATTGGTTAGCCCAAAAGGCATGACTAACCACTCATATAGTCCTTCCTTTGTCTTGAAGGCAGTCTTCCATTCATCTCCTTCTCTGATCCGAATCTGATGATATCCACTCTTCAGATCTATCTTTGAGAAATACACAGCTCCACTCAAACAGTCCATAATATCATCCATTCATGGCAATGAAAACCTGTACTTGATTGTGATCTTGTTTATTGCCTTAGAATCTATACACATCCTCCATTCTCCATTCTTCTTTGGTGCTAATACCACAGGTACAGCACAGGGACTCAGACTCTCTCGAATCAATCCTTTCTGCAATAACTCATGTACTTGTCTGTTCAACTCTTCACTTTCTGCTGGTGTCATTCTATGTGCTGCCTTGTTTGGCAAACTGGCTCCTGGAATCAAATCCATCTGATGACTGATCTTTCTTACCGGTGGTATTCCATCAGGTACATTATCAGATACAATATCCTGAAACTCATTCAACAAATCTGCAACCTCTACAAGTACATCCTCTACTTCTTCTTTACCAACTTTTAGAATTAAAGCAAAACACACATGCTCATGCCTCATACCATCTAGGAATTTTCTTCCATCAACAAATGTTATTCTTGCATTACCACATACCTTTTCTTCAATCTCCTTCAATGGTTTTAGCTTATGCCGCACTCCATCCTTTGTCAGGGAATAGGTATTCGCACGACCATCATGTACAGCACATCTGTCAAACTGTCATGGTCTACCCAACAACATATGACATGCATCCATAGATATGATATCACACAATACCTCATCTTGGTATCTGCCAATCTTGAACTTCACCAGGCATTGTTCATTGACCACGACCTTGTGGTCATCCTGTACCCAGGCAATCCGATATGGATGTGGGTGTTTCTGTCTCTTGAGCTTCAACTTTGTTACCATCTCTTCTGACACCAAATTGTCAGTGCTTCCCCTATCAATAATCACATCACAACATTTACCTTCACACTTGCACCTGGTGCGAAACAGGCTCCTCCTTTGCTCAGGTTCATTCTCACCACTCAACAGGACTTTTCTGTTAATCAACGTTTCTCCTTTTTCAGCATCTTTAGAATTTGATGATCTGGCATCTTCATCTACATGTGCAACTCTAGCCTGGCCTTCATTTCTCCTGTCTATTTTGCCTTGGCGCTAAGGACATTCAAATGCCCTCTGACCTTCTTCTCCACAGTGAAAACATTTTCCACGAAAACCACCTCTTCCAGATCCTTGTCCTCTTCCTCTTCCTCTTTGATCTCTATTATTCTGATCCTGGAAGTGATTGGAATTATTTCCTCGCTGATTCTGACTGCTACTAGCCTCATCCTTCTTTTTCGGATCTTCATTTCGGCCACCATATGACCATCCACCAGATCGTCCATCGCGACCTCTTCCATTTTATCTGCTCTCAAACTTCTTGTTCAGCTTTTCCTCTACTTTTAGGGAAAACTGGTATGCCTATTCAATACTGTTCATTCGAACCAGATTCAGCTCCTCCTGAATGCTCAGCCTTAACCCATTAAGGTATCGGGCAACTTTCTCCTTATCAGCTTCTGCATGGCCTGTTCTGATGAGAAGTCGATAGAACTCTTCTGTATACTCCTGAACAGATCTTCCCGCTTGCTTCAAACTTTGCATTTTCTTCAGTAGGTCAAGCTCATAATCAATAGGAATGAACTGCCGCTTCAATTTATCCACCATCCGATCCCATCTCATGATTTTCTCCTTTCCCCTTCTATTTTGCTCCAATTAAATCTCTTGCCACCATATCTTCGCATGACCTTTCAGTCTGGCCTTCGCAAATTTGACCCTATCAGGATCCTCAACATCTTCATACTCAAAATATTCTTCACATTCATTGATCCAGTCGATCAATTCCTCTGGGTTAAGATTTCCAGAAAATGTAGGAACCTCAATCTTAGGTCTTTTCCCAATCTTGGAAATCGCCCGAAAAAGTTTTTCTTCATCCTGGTTCACAATTTCAACTTCTCCTTCTTGATATTCTTCTTCGGCTTCATCCTTGCTTTCGTCTCTGACATTAAGATTCATTCCTCTGTGAATCTCTTATTGCAATGCTCGCACTTGTCTCTGCAGCTCTCTAACCTCAGGTGTCACAGCACCAGCTCTTCCGCCCCGTTCTCTTCGTGGAGGTATTTTCGCGATGCGCGCTGAAACCCTAACCACGGTCCTAATGCAAATTGTCTCACAGTCGGCGATTTTTTTACACACTCAAGAACTCCTGCTCTGATACCACTTGATGAAGGGTGCTCCCCTTAATACCACAAACACATAACAGAAATAAAGAAACAACAACAATATGCAAGAACAGAAAATTGGCTTCTTATTATCTCCACAAATGTGAAATTACAAACTTTCAGAATTACAATATGCAAAGCCCCATGGGCATTCCCTTACAATATTCTGTAAGACAAAGCCTCGACTTATTGCCCAGATCTACTACCCAGAACTATTCTCAACTGCCTAAGACAATAATATAGCCTTCCTTATATAGGCAATTTTTCCACCGCCTGGGAAGGTTCCAGAATTTTAGCCAATAAGGCCGACCAAACTTAGAATTATTTTATTTTACATTTTATTACATCATATTCGGCTCAAGATAACCTTTGAAACCCGAACATAAATTTTGAAGAAAATTATTTTCCGCCATTTCAGGTGACCCAACTTTCGAAGACCATAAGTCATCACCAGTTCACCCGATCGACTATTATAACCCCATTTCAGAAATGCCACGAAGCGCTCTACAGGCTTGACCTGCGCAAGCGCCCATCACCCAAATTTTCAACCTCATCCAGGGCCTCTAAAGCCTTCAAAACTGAGTTCAAAGTTTCTGTACCCTGCTGCCAATACCGAAAATCTTCAATATCTTCCAATGTACACTTGACCTGGCAATGAAACTTTACTGGCAGACTTATATGACCAAAATGAACCTCCAAGAAAGAAATCAGATCATTCTGAGCACATACGAAAATTACCAAAAATAGTAACTTTCCATAAATATCAGCTCTAAACAAGATAGCCCTTATTGAATTCAAAAAAATAGAAATATTTTTGGGTGATGCAAGATTGCTCTTACACTCAGGATGCTCCTGCATCAGACATTCGGGGTAATTTGAGAAGTGACCCTGTCACGACTCAGGTGTGCAGAGGAAAACTAAGATGGTTAACCTCCTCCTTTGTTAGCCATGATGAATCTTCAATAGGTCGTCCTTTCCATTTGACCAAATACTCTTCATATGTCCTGTTCCTTGTGCTTCTGCCAACACGACTGTCCAGTATGTCTTCAATCTCCTTGATATCTGAACTGGTTGCTGGAATACTCTACTGTGCTGCTACAACCTCATCTTCAACACCTCCTTCATGATACTCTGTCAAATCTGAAATGTTAAACACTGGTGAAATATTTAGCTCAGTAGGCAATTCTACCTCATATGCGTTTCCTGAATCATGTTTCTTCAGTATCCTACACGGTCCAAACTTCTTCATTTGCAGCTTGTTATATGTACCAACCGAAAATCGCTCCCTCCGCAAATGAACCATGACTTCATCACCAACCTGAAATTCCTTATACCTCCTTTTTTCATCTGCCTTAGCCTTATACTGTGCGTTCATCTTGGTAATATGCTTCCTCACCTCCCCATGGATGTTCTTCAAGTGTTCTGCAAAATCCTCAGCTTCAGCACTACTTATTTCTCCTTTATCTATCTTCCTCAATTCAGATGCATTTCTTGGACTACTTCCATATACAATCTGGAATGGTGATTTTCCAGTGCTCCTGTTGACAAAATTATTGTATGCAAATTCCGCCTGTGGTAAAATCAAATCCCATCCTGTTGGCTTATCTCCAACCAAATATCTCAGCAAATTTTTCAAACTCCTATTCACCACCTCTGTTTGTCCATCAGTCTGTGGATGATGTGATGAACTAAACTTCAAATCTATCTTCAACTTCTTCCACAATGTACGCCAGAAATATCCAACAAACTTAGTGTCCTGATCTGAAACTATGGTCTTTGGCAAACCATGAAGTCTCACTACTCCTCTGAAAAACAATTCTGCTATATGAACAGCATCATTAGTCTTCTTGCAGGGAATGAAATGTGTCATCTTTGAAAATCTGTCAACCACTACAAAAATTGAATCATGTCCCTGCTGAGTCCTCGGTAAACGAAGAACAAAGTCCATGCTAATATCCTCCCAAGGCTTCTCTGCTATAGGTAATGGCTGATACAACCCTGTATTCTGCTTCACTCCTTTCGCCATTTGACATACTCTGCAACTCTGTACAAACTTCTTCACATCTTGCTGTAATTGTGGCCAATAATAATTCTCACCAACCAAAGCAAGGGTTTTATCACGACCAAAATGTCCAGCCAATCCTCCACTATGCTTCTCCTTGATGAGATTCTCCCTCATAGAACTTCGTGGAATGCACAACTGACTCCTTCTGAATAGCATATCATCTTGGATGATAAAATCCAACCATTTCATCCTGTCTAGAGTAACAGGTTCTGTACAAGCTTTCCAAGCTTCACCAAAATCAAGATCCTCTGGATACGAATTCTTGAATTCCTTGAACCCAACCACTTCAATCTGCATTTCTGTCAGCAATAGTTGCCTTCTGCTAAGAGCATCTGCAACCCTATTAGACTTTCCACTCTTGTGTTTCAAAACAAATGTATAACTCTGCAAAAAATCAACCCATTTCAAATGCCTCTGATTCAACTTTCTTTGACTATTCAAATATTGCAAAGCTTGATGATCAATATACAAAACAAACTCCTTAGGAAGCAGATAATGTCTCCACTTCTTTAATGCTTGAACTATAGCATAAAATTCCTGATCATAAACAGAATATTTCCTCTTGGCATCATTTAACTTCTCACTGAAATAAGCAACAGGTTTACCTTCTTGGCTCATAACAGCTCCTATCGCAGTACCACTAGCATCACAATCTACTTGAAACACCTTATTAAAATCTGGAAGTGCTAAAATAGGTTCTTCTGTAACTTTTTGTTTCAACAATTGAAAACTCTTTTCTGCCCCATTAGTCCCCTTAAACTCTTTTCTATCCCCTCTCATTGTTTCAGTCAAGGGTCCACAAATACTGCTAAAATTTCTGATAAACTTTCTGTAAAAGCTAGCTAAACCATGAAAAGATCTTACCTCAGTAGCACTCCTTGGAGTAGGCCATTCAAGGATAGCCTGTACCTTCTCTGGGTCTATTTTTAGACCTTCTGCTGAAACTACAAATCCCAAATACACTAACTCTTTCTTCACAAAACTGCACTTCTTCAAATTAATCAGCAATTTCTCTTCTTTCAACTTCTCAAATACCATACGAATATGCATCATATGCTCATCCAATGTCTTACTAAAGATCAAAATATCATCTAGGTAAACAATGACAAACTTACCCAAAAATTCTTTCAAAACCTCGTTCATGAGCCGCATGAAAGTGCTCGGCGCATTGGTTAGCCCAAAAGGCATGACTAACCACTCATATAGTCCTTCCTTTGTCTTGAAGGTAGTCTTCCATTCATCTCCTTCTTTGATCCGAATCTGATGATATCCACTCTTCAGATCTATCTTTGAGAAATACACAGCTCCACTCAAACAGTCCATAATATCATCCATTCATGGCAATGGAAACCTGTACTTGATTGTGATCTTGTTTATTGCCCTAGAATCTGTACACATCCTCCATTCTTCATTCTTCTTTGGTGCTAATACCACAGGTACAGCATAGGGACTCAGACTCTCTCGAATCAATCCTTTCTACAATAACTCGTGTACTTGTCTGTTCAACTCTTCACTTTCTGCTGGTGTCATTCTATGTGCTGCCTTGTTTAGAAAACTGGCTCCTGGAATCAAATCCATCTGATGATTGATCTTCCTTACCGGTGGTAATCCATCAGGTACATTATCAGATACAATATCCTGAAACTCATTCAACAAATTTGCAACCTCTACAGGTACATCCTCTACTTCTTCTTTACCAACTTTTGGAATTAAAGCAAAACACACATGCTCATGCCTCATACCATCTAAGAATTTTTTTCCATGAACAAATGTTATTCTTGCATTACCACATACCTTTTCTTCAGTCTCCTTCAATGGTTTTAGCTTATGCCACACTCCATCCTTTGTCAGGGAATAGGTATTCGCACGACCATCATGTACAGCACATCTGTCAAACTGTCATGGTCTACCCAACAACATATGACATGCATCTATAGATATGATATCACACAATACCTCATCTTGGTATCTGCCAATCTTGAACTTCACCAGGCATTGTTCATTGACCACGACCTTGTGGTCATCCTGTACCCAGGCAATCCGATATGGATGTGGGTGTTTCTATCTCTTGAGCTTCAACTTTGTCACCATCTCTTCTGACACCAAATTGTCAGTGCTTCCACTATCAATAATCACATCACAACATTTACCTTCACACTTGCACCTGGTGCGAAACAGGCTCCTCCTTTGCTCAGGTTCATTCTCACCACTCAACAGGACTCTTCTGTTAATCAACGTTTCTCCTTTTTCAGCATCTTCAGAATTTGATGATCTGGCATCTTCATCTACATGTGCAACTCTGGTCTGGCCTTCATTTCTCCTGTCTATTCTACCTTGGCGCTGAGGACATTCAAATGCCCTATGACCTTCTTCTCCACAGTGAAAACATGTTCCATGGAAACCACCTCTTCCAGATCCTTGTCCTCTTCCTCTTCCTCTTTGATCTCTATTATTCCGATCCTGGAAGCGATTGGAATTATTTCCTCGCTGATTCTGACTGCTACTAGCCTCATCCTTCTTTTTCAGATCTTTATTTCGGCCACCATATGACCATCCACCAGATCGTCCACCGCGACCTCTTCCATTTTGTCTACTCTCAAACTTCTTGTTCAGCTTTTCCTCTACTTTTAGGGCAAACTGGTATGCCTCTTCAATACTGTTCATTCAAACTAGATTCAGCTCCTCCTAAATGCTCGGCCTTAACCCATTAAGGTATCGGACAACTTTCTCCTTATCAGCTTCTACATGGTCTGTTCTGATGAGAAGTCGATAGAACTCTTCTGTATACTCCTGAACAGATCTTCCCGCTTGCTTCAAACTTTGCATTTTCTTTAGTAGGTCAAGCTCATAATCAACAAGAATGAACTGCCGCTTCAATTTATCCACCATCTGATCCCATCTCGTGATTTTCTCCTTTCCCCTTCTATTTCGCTCCAACTAAATCTCTTGCCACCATATCTTCGCATGACCTTTCAGTCTGGCCTTCGCAAATTTGACCCTATCAGGATCCTCAACATCTTCATACTCAAAATATTCTTCACATTCATTGATCCAGTCGATCAATTCCTCTGGGTTAAGATTTCCAGAAAATGTAGGAACCTCAATCTTATGTCTTTTCCCAATCTTGGAAATCGTCCAAAAAAGTCTTTCTTCCTCCTGGTTCACAATTTCAACTTCTCCTTCTTGATATTCTTCTTCGGCTTCATCCTCGCTTTCATCTCTGACATTAAGATTCATTTCTCTGTGAATCTCTTCTTGCAATGCTCGCACTTGTCTCTGCAGCTCTCTAACCTCAAGTGTCACAGCACCAGCTCTTCCACCCCGTTCTCTTCGTGGAGGCATTTTCACGATGCGCGCTGAAACCCTAACCACAGTCCTGGTGCAAACTACCTCACAGTCAGTGATCTGTTTACACACTCAAGAACTCCTGCTCTGATACCACTTGATGAAGGGTGCTCCCCTTAATACCACAAACACATAACAGAAATAGAGAAACAACAACAATATGCAAGAACAGAAAATTGGCTTCTTATTATCTCCACAAATGTGGAATTACAAACTTTTAGAATTACAATATGCAAAGCCCCATGGGCATTCCCTTACAATATTCTGTAGGACAAAGCCTCGAATTATTGCCCAAATCTACTACCCAGAACTATTCTAAACTGTCTAAGACAATAATACAGCCTTCCTTATATAGGCAATTTTTCCACCGCCTGGGAAGGTTCCAGAATTTTAGCCAATAAGGCCGACCAAACTTAGAATTATTTTATTTTACATTTTATTACATCATAGTCAGCTCAAGATAACCTTTGAAACCCGAACATAAATTTTGAAAAAAATTATTTTCTGCCATTTCAGGTGACCCAACTTCCGAAGACCATAAGTCATCACCAGTTGACCCGATCGGCTATTATAACCCCATTTCAGAAATGCCGCGAAGTGCTCTACAGGCTTAACCCACACAAGCGCCCATCACCCAAATTTTCAACCTCATCTGGGGCCTCTAATGCTTTCAAAATTGAGTTCAAAGTTTCTGTACCCTGCTGCCAATACCGAAAATCTTCAATATCTTCCAATGTACACTTGACCTGGCAATGAAACTTTACTGGTAGACTTATATGACCAAAATGAACCTCCAAGAAAGAAATCAGATCATTCTGAGTACATACAAAAATTACCAAAAATAGTAACTTTCCACAAATATCAGCTCTGCACAAGATAGCCCTTATTGAATTCAAAAAAATAGAAATATTTTTGGGTGATGCAAGATTGCTCTTACACCCAGGATGCTCCTGCATCACACATCCATTGCACAAGTTGCAGGATATGTAAATACAACTAAGTACAAAGGACAAATACAATGAAAAAGAAGAATAGGAAAAAATCTCTAAGGATGAAATAATAAAAAATAATCGTTGCAAGAATCATCCAACACTGGTATAGGAATGTCAGAGTCTCAAATGGTAAGAGAATCACTACCTCTCGACCTCGTGGAAAACTGTAGTTCTATTCCCACCGTATTGAGGAGATAACATTATACCCCACTCAGATAACAAAATCAAAGTCAATCATCAGGTAATACTAAGAAAGGGATCCTATAAGTTTCCTAACTCAAAGGTTCAACTCAAAACTCAAAGGTACACATACTAATCCAAAGGCAACCAAAACACATAGGAAACCTAAGATGAAATTAGGGAATTGTCATCACATATGTTGAAACCCCCTGGAATAATCTCACTAGACTCTGAATTCCAAGTGTGAACATATGCAGAACTTGAAATTATCTCATGTAGGCAAGGATAATCGATCATGCTAGAACTCACCATCACTACTAGATAGACACACATCTTCTCCCCATTCCCATCCTTAGCCTATACTATTTACACTCAAGACATGGGTGAGGAATCCATTATCTTATTAATTTATTTTAAAAACCTATTTAAATATATTATATTATCACTTATTTAAGTAACTTACTAAGGATACCTAGGTAGCCACTTATGGGGCTCTGGAGCCTCCAAAGCAAGCCACTTCCCTTTTGACACCTAGATAACCTACCCTAAGCTCATAAATCTCAAAACATCTCATAAATCATCATGAATCACACAAGTAAAGATTTGGTTCCAAAAATGTCACAAGTACACACTTATCCAACTTCCATCACATACACATCATAACAAAATCAAGAGATTCAATAGGGTTGGGTTATAATAAAAAAATCGAATGTCATACAAGTATGCAAGACAAACAAATAAACATGATATAATTTCCTAAGTTTGCCTCTAATAATAATCCTAAAAAGGATAACGTAAAAGATTCCCTCTTAATGCACAATCGCAAAAGGAAAACAACATAAGAATTTAATAATAATAAACTAATTTGTAAAACACCATTACATAAATTAATTTATTAAAATAATCACTAACACAACTATAATTACATCTCCAAAATAAATATCACTAATAAGAAAATCAATTTATAATGTTAATAAAAAAATAAATTGATTCCTAAATTAATAATTACTAAAATAATATAATTTGCAATGCATATATACTAAGAATATTCCTTCTCTATGAATTTTAAAATAAATATCAAACAAGAATTTAACAATAGCTTTAAACCCTTAATAAAATATTAATTTTGATCAATATATATTAATCATCCAACAAATATAAATATTAACAAATATTAAAATTTATATTAAATAATAAAAAGAAAACTTAATTTTTTATAAATTTAGTAAATAAATTATAAATATAATTAACAAACCATATTAAAAAGCGGGGGACCCAGCCCTCCCCACGACTACCTATGATACTAACTATCACACCTCTGGTTGCTATCAGCAATAGCTGTCGTAGAAGCTAGGGTTGCCTACGACATTGGCTGCCTACGACATTAACTCTTGTAGCAACACCTCGATTGCTAATGGCAACAGCTAAGGCTGCCTACAACAGTTGTTTTCATAGCGGCTAGCTACCGAGGGGTGGGTGTAAATAAAACCCCCACCTATATACATATATATATAT
>BSBK01012673.1:0-52500 GCA_027943335.1 Chamaecyparis obtusa
GTTTCTAAATAGTTGCATGTCTAGCTTTTGTTTCTTTGAACAAATATGCTTCTTACAACAAGATTCAAAGGTCCCTGTCAAAATCATAATTAAGATTCTCTTTTCAATTATAAGCCAATTCTTTTCCCCTTTACTTCTAGCAAGTGAACGGATTATAGGTGTTGTTTTCTATTTATAATATGGTATCTAATCAGTCTGCATTTGGAACAATATCCTGCCAGGTATCTTTATTACACTGACACTTGCAGGGTAATGATGTTTATATTGTTATTTAATTTATGCGTCTTTGCTTGTTCATGTATGGAATAATCATTTATGACGATCTCTTACCCTAAAGTCAACACAAAGACCTCTGTGATGACTTATAGACAAGAACCCTCAAATTTGTATTGTATCTCCGACTGGTAACTTCTCTTTTCCTGTTTAGGGGAGGACTTCTTGTATTAATGTTTTTAGCTTGATGTTTGTATTTTTAGAGTAATCAATGTGGATAGTTCAGTGTAGCTTTAGCAAATTTTCATAAGTTGTGATTGACATTATGATTTCTTATACAAGCTCTATAAGCTCTCAATCATATATTGTAATTTTTATGGATTGTTTAGAAAGTTTGTTCTAAAGATTTTGCTTCTAACTTCAAATCGTAGTCTTATATAGTTTTCATCTGATTAGGATCTGTGGAGATTGGTAAGTAGAAGCAAATTAATTTCTAAAATTAATCATCTTTTTTGCGTTTCCAACCTTTGAGTAAGGTTTCTTCCATCTTCTATGTCCTTTCTTTTTAGTTTTGATGCTTTGATTCTGGTTCTAATTAAACGATGGAAGGAGATAAAGTAGCCTACTCAGAATTCAGTTATGATTATAGATTATGTTGAGGTAACAATAGTAGGATCTTGGGTACTCATTAATCAGTAGCTTGAAGAATTATAGTATGGGTTATGAAGAAATAACTAAATTTAGTGAAGGTTTCTAAGAGGTTTACTATTCCCCATAGCAGAATTGAATATCATTTGAGTGAAAGGAATTTGAGTATAAGCAACTTAGGAAAGTTAAACAAGATTTAGAATAACGGGAGTCAAATTTCATAATTTAAAATGGATTCAAATTCTAATTTATATACAAATGTTCATAAAATCTTATATAAATTTTTCACATTGGTAATATTTTAAATCAAAGGTATGCTAGTTAGGAAATGTTTGTTATCAGAATCATGAAGTATTAACGAATAAAAGGAGAAATTGGTAATGTAAGAAATCTCTGGAATTATAAATTGCAGTTCCCAATAGGTTAGATGGCTGAATTGACCTTAAAACTTAAGGAGTCTTCTCCAATCCTTAAAGTTGGTTTAATCCTTATTGATAGCTTTTTCTTTTTAGACTTAATTAGTTGATCACAGGAACGAAGGAGGACAACCATGATTTCATTAAAAGAATTTTGGATTTAATATATTCTAGTAACTAACTAATTTTGAGCACGATCAATAGAGGTTTTGCAGATTCATGTGTAAGTATGAATGAAGGAAGTTGAATCCCATGGGAAAAGAAGGCATATGTAATTATTTTAGCAGCCTAAGAAATTTTTGCCAATATAAGGCTTTGGGATGTATTTTGCTAGGATATGTAAATAGGGGTATGCCCCTATCTGGAAAATTATGTAATACCTTATATAAAAATTGGACATATGTCCCGAGCAAGACTAGAGGTTTTCTTCTCCATTCTTTCCTACCAGTGCCCTCACTGAATGGAGATTCATGTATTATTTATGGAATTTAAAAAAATTTATCTGGCTTCGGCCTTTTACCGATCAAAATAAATAAATAAATATATATATATATATATATATATATATATATATATATATATATATATATATATATATATATATATATATATATATATATATATATATATATATATAATAATTAATAATAAATTAAAATTGTTTATATATATAAATATAATAAATTAATTATATATAGATTTTCTAGAATAAAATAAATAAAATTGTAGTTGATTTATGCACACATAAAGTAATAATAAGATCGCTACCAATTAATTGACTAATTGGACACAAGTGAATGCAATAGTATTGCCTATGGCAAATACAATAAATTCAAATTGAATCAAAGTTTAATTTATAACGATAAAATTTGATCAAAATTGATTCATTTTATTTTTCTTTATCAAATTATTAGAAGTCAAATAAGACTTGTGTTCACTAGAATAAATTGATGTTAAGGATATAAAATTATGAAAACAAAGAATTTATTAGATGTTCAATTAGATTTAAAAATATCTTATAATAATTTAGTGTTAAAATTATCATCAATATAATACAAAAAATAAATCATATGAGATTGTTTTGTCTAATAGCATTAATATAATTATCAACACAATAGGTAGATCAAATCATGTACGATTTGAAACAAACTATGTTCTATAAAAACACGAAAATTAGTCAAGCTTCAATCTCCTCTTCTCTATTATCGAGCAAGTATTAAAACATGAGCAAATGTATGGTTATTATAAAAAAGACAAGAAAGTAAGAAGAGTTCATCTCAACTCATAACTTGCATTATCATACACTTCAACTATATCATGGTCAAATAATTCATGGGCATCTACATAGGAGATGGATGGGGTTTTATATGTTAATTATTAGTTACTCCACCAATCCCTCTCCTTCCTCATCATCACTCACAAACTTGTCCCTCATCGTGAAGAAACTCAATTTTTCATCATTGTCTCTCATCATGAATAATTCAAGTATGGTTTTGTCAAACCATGCTCCACCAAATCCTTCCGTGTCATAATTCACTTCCATGTTCCTTCCATGAATTAAATTTTTTTATCAAAAAGGTTAAACACATACAATACAAAGTGCATCATGACACATAAGAAAGCCACATTGACATTAGTAAAATATTGCAAATTAAGTAAGATATTTATCATGTAAAATATATTTTGATCACGATTAATAATAAAAAATATTGCAAAATAAACATAATAGTTTTGATGCACCATAGAAACCTCCACATGTGCATGTGCATGTGCATGTGTATGTGTATGATTTGATTTATGAAAACCAGGTTACGATACCTGGTGTGATACCTGCAGCATTGTAGAATTCAACACGAAAATTGAGAACAACAAGATTGCAAACCCAAAATTGATCCATTCTATTTGAATATTTGAGTTTATACAAGTCTGATGGATCCCAAGGGTCATCAAAATCCCTTGGAAATGAAATGAAGAGCCATCATAATATTTATTACAAATAAACTATTCAAACTATCAAAAATTATCAAAAAACTATATATAAAAATTAGGTCCACTTGGAGAAGGCATAACTTTCTAGTCCTAGCTCCAAATTGCGAACCGTTTGATGCGTTGGAAAGGTATTCAAATTATCTAGAATCGATTTTTGGAAGTAGGAACGTTCATCATCCAAGCCCAGAAATGCACAAAAGACCCTAAAAAATGCAGTTTACTAAAACAGAGTAAAATTTGAAAAATTAGATTTTAGTTTTTTTTCCAAATTTAATCCTGAGCAGTGTATGTGTATGCCTATTGTATGTGCATGTGCATGTGTACGTGTATGTCTATGTGCATGTGTATGCTATACGTATACGTGTACGTGTGTGTGTGTGTGTGTATATATATATATATATATATGTGTGTGTGTGTGTGTGTATACATACGTGTATATGTATACGTACACATGTACGCATAAGTACATGTAGACGTATATGTATATAAATTGATGTGGGGGAGAAATCAAGAATTATGACTCTTGATTTCAATAGTATGAAACATCTTATTACATATTCTAGATATAATTTACAATTAATCAAATAAAAATAAGTATTTGAACAACATTACTACACTAGGGGGTGGCCTCTTCCTTCGGTATTTTTAGACTTCTTATACTATGGTTGGTCTTCAAAGTGCTTGGTCAAGGTTTGGACTTTTTTTCCAATAGTGTGTGATTCCTTTTTTAGGTGTTTTGTGATTGTGAGTGGTTTGTTTTAGCGCATTTTTCCTTAAATTCCTCGAGGCTTTGAAGTTGCTTAAAGCTCCTTTTTTTGGTTAAAACTGTTGAGGATTCTCTCCTGATTTTTTCTTGGCTTTTTGTATGTGTGATCTATGTCTTGTATGTGTATGCAATGATTTTCCTTTTGTGTTTTATGTTAGTGGCTCAAAATTTGATAAATTCTTTTTGTTTCTCAAGGATGGATTTGGAGGGGATCCAAGCGGAACCCTATCTTTTTCATTTAAAGATGTTGTTTTAATGGATGAGAACTTAGCCTTCAAGTGCATGAATGCAATAAATTTTCTCATGCAAGCTACACATGAGGCAAAAATTGATAAAAGAGTGGATAATAATGTTGTGATTAAGGTGTCTCAACCTTTGAGTGCCCTATCATTGTTTAATTGATTAATTTAATCTCATGTTTCATATTTTATTCAGTATTCACTATATCTTAATAGTTAAGCTTCAAGTTTCTATGTCTCTTGGTGGAGCATGAAATTGAGCCACTTGTCACTTAGATGCTCATTTGGAGAGAGAAGTTTGTAAAAACCTCTCAAAGATGCGCTTTGGTGACATGTGTCCTTGGTTGTTGAGTTGACTCTTGGCGAGATATGAAAATCGTTATGTTGGGACTTGTAAGTGAAGGGGAGTTAATGTTTGGAAATTTATGTTTATGGTGAGTTATTTTTAGCAAGTAATTATATACATTATGGATACCTAATTATGGATTTGACAAGTTTTTATGTAGAGGGTGTAGCTATATATGAAAAGTTGCAATTATGGAAGGACAAGTGTTGGTGGTTTTAAAAGTTATATTGAAACATGTCAAGAATATAGAAAGTTGTTGTTTTGGACACTAATTGTCTACCTAGGCATTGGAAATAATTTGAGAAGCCATCAACACCTACCTTTCATATGTGAGTTCTATAAATATGTTGTTGCCTTAGTTGTATTTAAGAAAAGACACTTTGGTTAATTTTTGAGATGTAATTTTGGTGTTAGAATTTCACCAAAAATCTTGGTTGTTGTAACCAATCCTAAAAGAGAATGCACTATGTGAGTTGTATTGTAATTGTTGTTACTAATAATACAATTGAGATGTGTGTTTTGGAGTATGGTTTTTTCTTGTAATGGTTTTTCCCATGTAAATCTGTTGTTAAAAATTTTATGTGTATGTGTGTTCGAAAAATATATTGTCTTCATGAATCTAATCTATAGCCAATTTAAGGGAATTGACATTTTTTTTGCATTCATTGTCCTACTATATTTTGCATGTGAACTATTAGCTTCCTTTCAATCACCAAATTAGATGGTGATTGAAAAAGAGTGTTGAGAGACCCATTGTGATTATCAACCCAAAAATTAATGTTGAGGATGTGGTTTATTTAGCCTAATAACCCTTTGTTTCCAATTTCATGGGTTTTTGTGCTACTCTTCCTTTCTTAGAAATCAGGATCACAATGCATGGTAGACTAAAGTTGATTTGGAGGTTGTTTTGGCTACTAGCAGATTTTTCTTTGTCGTCTTTAATAGAATGGAAAATAGACTTAAGGCTTTTGAAGGAGGGTCATATTCTCACAATCAAGCATATATTTTTTTGTCAATCCAAGGCATATTGAATTTGATTTCATAGATAAATCTTCCCTCTCAAATTCCCATTTGGGTTTGTTTTCTTAGACTACACATGGAATTTTAGGGACGTAGTATTCTTCATTCCATAGTAATCATTCTTGGAAAAAATCTAGGCCCTTCTCATCAAACTCTTCAAAGAAATGTTACTACAAGGAAAAGGATAAAAAATTAAAATAACTTCTATGGGCATAACTGATCTTAATAATATGTTATAAATAATTTATAGTATAATCTATTGCTTACATATAGAAGTTGATCTTAATAATTTGTTATCTAGTTCCTTAGAAATTCAATTAGAAAACATGAACTAGATCGAATAGGTGGGTTATGAAGCCCCTTTCATTAAGATTTCATCTTAGCAAAGATTATGGGCATCTTCAAAGAAATCACCTAAAATTTGTGTCTAAGGCTCCTCCTCAAAAAAAGGTACTTCTAAGATTGAAGTGAATGGATATAAAATATGAAAAGCCCAAGTTACTACAAAATAACCCAATTTAAAATTGTATTCCTATGTAGTCTCACAACAAAGGAAGAATGAATGTTTTTTTTTAAAATTGGTTTTTTAAGGGGATCTCAAGTAACATATTTTATAGCTTAGAAATATTTAAGGTCATGAATGCAATAGATCAATATTTTTCTTGATCCCACTAAGAAGTGTGTGAGCCAAAGTTGGGTAACAATTTAGTACCCTATGATTTAATTATTCCTCTTGAATTGCATGCCTCTTTTATTGTTGGTAAGGATTCTATTTATGGTCACTCTATGGAGGATCTTGAATTTGTGGAAGCTTTGGATACACGTGCAATTGAGAAGGATTTTTGTTTTTATTTTGATGCAACAAGACACATAGAAAGTTAGGGAATTATTACATACTATAATCGATATAGGATTAAAATATGGGATGAAAAAGAAATCCACCCTCTTGTTGTTAGAATAATAAGCAGAAAATGTAAATATTAACAAACAAAAGAGAACACAATCACACAGAATTTAACGTGGTTCACCCAATCCCTGGGCTACGTCCACCAACAGTGAGTCCAATATCTTTATTATTATCCAGTGATTACAATCTGAAACCTGCAACTCAATACCGCCACAGGAAGCTACAAAATCCCTCATACAATGAATCTCCAACCCTAAGCCCTTTTTACAAGTATTATTGACATAATGAAATTAGGGCATAAAATACTCTGACTAATAAAAAATTGATGGCTGACCCTTTACAAAATTAATAGAAAATTGATGGCCGACCCTTTACAAAATTAATAGAAAATTGATGGCCGACCCGCAAGGAGCACTGCCCCTTGACCCCGTAGATAAGTCAGGGGGGAAACTACACCGAAAGAACCTGAGTCTGATTAGGCTCCACATACATAACACTTGTTGTGGCTCTAACAAAACATATTTAAGAGAGGAAGTCCTAATAAGGGTCAAAAAGTTTGGAAGAAAGGGGATTGAGATAAGGTTATGTTGATTGGGAGTAATTGGTGGAATTAGTGTGAACAAACAGCACTCATATCTCTAACCCTTTGAAATGATCATGCTTTCTTGGAATACTAGGTGTTTGAGTAGTATCCATAAAAATAATATTCTTATACATGGACATAGATCGAACATAGCTTTCATTCAAGAAATAAATTTACATGTAGAAGAAATGGCTTGTATTTTCTACATAAATTAGAACTTTAAGGTAAGGTTCTCCTTTGGGACCATGTTAGATTTACTCAATTTGTAATGCATTAGTTACCTTGGGTATTAGCAATGGTGATATTGCTATCAGGATTCAACTATGTAGTTTTTGAGTCAAACTCATTGACCCATCTTTCATGAGTAGTGGTTCACACAAACCCATCTCTCATGAGAATGAATGGAACACTTAACACTCATTGGATCTAGGTGATGCTCACAGAGGTGAAGCATCGGGACTTCCCAGGAGGTCACCCATCCCAGTACTACTCCAGCTTGAGTGCGCTTAACTACGGAGTTTCCTCCATGGTTAAACCCAATCTGCTTGCAACCTCATTTGCAAAACCTTCACCAAGTGTTGTGCCTTATGAACCACTCATTAGAAAGCCCCTTAAGCTCATCAATTGATAAGTAGGAGATATTTTCCACAACAAGTCAAACTGTGATATTGCTATCAAGATTCAACTGTGTAGTTTTTGAGTCAAACTCATTGACCCATCTTTCATGAGTAGTGGTTCACACGAACCTATCTCTCATGAGAATGAATGGAACACTTAGCACTCATTGGATCTAGGTGATGCTCATAGAGGTGAAGCACTGGGACTTCCTGGGAGGTCACCCATCTCGGGATATTAGCAATGGTGATATTGCTATTAGCAATGGTTTCAACACAAAATCTAATCTAATTAAGAAAAAAGGAGGAATCCATAGTCTTGATCCTTCTTCGACTTTATTCAAGGAGTGTGTTTCCTTCCTTATTTTGGTTGATGTATTTCCTATAAATTGTAAATTCATCTAAATAAAGTGTTTCTTATAAATTATAAGCTCACCTATATCAATAGAAGACATGGAGCTCACTCAATTTTAAATAGATTGGATAGGTTTACGATCTCATATCAATAAATTAGGAATGATGGGTGAAATCCTACATAGGAAAGGTTCTAACCATTGGGAAATAAATTATTTCCTTCAATCTTTTCTCTCCCAAATTAGCATCATCCATTCAATTTACAACTCACATGTATTCAAGATTCAAAGTTGTTTAATCTCATGTAGAGCCAATAGATGAAGAAAAGCCAAATTTGGGACAACAATGTATTATTTTTTCAAACTAATTCAAACACAAGATTAAGAGATGGAATATACACTCTTTTGTAAATATTTTCCATTCAAAAAATTTCTTTTTAAAAATAAAATTAATAAATTTTCTTCTCATATTTATGTAGAGACGAAGGTTTGAATAAAGGTATTTTAGAGGAGGAAGTTTCTTATTCCAAAGAATTACGCAAATGAAAACTTAGAGAGGAAATATTTTGGAAAAATAAAATCTAGAATATACTCGATTTAGGAAGGTGGAAACAACATATCTTTATTCCATAATTCTATAAAAAAATTGAAGGAGTTGTAATGTTCTTGCATCCCTCATCTCAATGTAGGGTGATAAGTCATCATCTTTTTAATACATATCTTAGGAGACTATTAAACACTTTTCCTCTTTGTTCACCAAGAAAGATTGCTAATCCTTTGAAAAAGAGATGTTCATCCTTGGTTGTATTCCATATTTGGTATTTGGAGATATGAATAAGGCACTTTTGATGACCATATCCTTGGATGAGCTTGAAAATTTAGTTTTCTAGATGGAAAAAGACAAATCTTCTAGCCTTGAGGGCTTCCTTGTAAAAAAAGTTTGGTATTTTGAGAGATTATGAAATTTCATGTATTAGAGGTGGTTAGAGAATCACAACAAAATAAATAGATTCTGATTCCATCAACTATGTTTCCTCTCTCTTATTCATGAAAAATAGTGGGCCTCTTATTTGGATTTACTTTTTCCTATTTTCGTATGTAATGTTTAATACTCCTAAGAGTTATTTTGTTGTCATTATTTATGAGGAAGTCATATTGTTTGTCAAAGTCATTTGGTAATGAAGAAAAGACAAGTTGGTAAAGCAGAGAAAGCTATTCGATAAAGGAAATAAGAAGACAAGGAATTTTGGTAAAGGGAAAGCAAGCATAGGCACCAAGCAAGGCAAAACCGAGCATCGAACCGAGAAGAGGAGACAATTACCGAGTTAAGGAAAACATGTTATTGAGCATCGAACCAAGAAGAGGAGACAATTACCAAGTTAAGGAAAACATGCTACGGAGCATAGAAGGCCGACACTAGAAGAATTCTTAAGTACATTGAATCTAGACACCAAATAGAAAATTGTTTACTAATCTCAAGGAGACCATATGACAGAACATTAGAAATTAAAACATGAAGATTACACATTATTATGAGGTGAGATCCGCTAATGATAAATAAGGATGGAATATGAATTGGAGGAGTAACCAATACTAGAATTGCTTGAAGAGATGATTCTAGTACATCTAGCACTACTTCTAGAATTGTATACAAATGGATCAGAGTATGAAGATCAGTATGGTGGTTGTGGTTTATATGAATGCAAGAAGGAGATTTCTTGTGTAAAGCAGATTACTAAGAAGCTAATGAGTAGAGAAGCCATTGAGTAATAGAGTAGTGAATAACATATAGAGATTATGATATACCGAGTACTAAATTGTTAGTATGAAAGGTACACAGTATAAGGTAATGAGTTAATGAGCACATAGAGTCTAATAAGCATATGTTCGATGCAAGTTTGACAAACATATTTAGTATTACTAATTAAAGATTAATCAGAGTTGTAAAGTCTCTTAACCGAGCAAATCTTAGCAAATCTTATTTGTAAATCCTTTAACCCAGTGCAGTTCTTAGATTAGAATTGTAAAATCCTTTCAAAAGGTAGACTTAGTAGTCTTTAGACTCTTAACCGGGTTAATACTCTTAACAGGGTAAGCTATCAGAAAGAGCTAAACATTGTAGCTCTAACTGAGAAAACTTTACTTTGTAGTAGTGAAGTCTTATGAGTATCATCCCCACTGCAGTTTTTAACCTCTAACAAGGATTTCTACAATATCAAATATTTGTGTTATGTGTTGATTATTATATCTTTTATATATTTCATGTGATGCATGTAAATGATAAGGAATCATTAAATGGTTTGGAAGGAAAGTTTAATTTGTTTAAAAGTGTTTTACAGTAATGATTCACCCCTCCCCTCTCAGTACTTACCTTTCCACACCTAGTTCAACAATTGGTATCAGAGCTCAGTCTCTTATTAATTATTTTAATCACTTGAGAGGAAAGATCTGAAAAGATGGAAAACTTCAAGTATGAAAAAGTGATTGAGAACATGGAAATGAAACTCGAAATGGCTAACAAGCAAGTTGAATAATTGAGTAAGAAATTGAAACATTCAATCAAAAAAAGGAAATAGCTAGCACATCAATTGAAAGATACTCAAGATCAAGTTGAGGAACTTGAAGAACAATCAGAGGGAAGCATGTCTAATGAATTTGATTCTATAATATAAGAACTATCTGAAAAATAATAAGATGCTTGGTGATCAAGTGAAAACATTGAAAAGAGAACAAGAAGCACAGTCAGTAAGGATGTGTGAAATCCTAGAACAAAAAGGAAAAGATAAAGATGACAAAAGGATAGTTGAAGAAGAGAGAAGGCAAATGAATACAAGACTATATGAGAAAGACAGGGAAATAATAAGGTTGACACAAATTCACTACAACTTGATAGACCAACTAATGAGTGCAAATTAGGATGCTACAAGGAAAGTTGGAGAAATTGCAGAACTAAGAACTAAGAACGACCATATGAAGAATAATCTAAAATCTGAAAGAGATGATAATGAAGTCTTGAAAAGAAATGAAGAAGCATTGAAGATTTTGGATGAACAACTGAGAAATAAAAGACAACCGAGAGACACTACTAGACTCGACTACAATGCAAACAACACTACCAAGAAGGGTGAGTCCTCCAAGAAAGCAACCAAACAAGATAAAGTTGCTACCCCCACCGAAGTCAAAGAAGCCTACATGTTATCATTGTAGGAAACCAAGGAACATAACAAATATCTGCAAGAGAAAAACATGTAATCCACTGAATACTCCTAAATTTAAAGGTCATTGTTACAACTACAATAAATTTAGTCATAAGGCATTTGAATGTAAAGCAAGATTTATCAACAATCCAAGGAAGCCAAGATTTTAAGGTTACTGTAACAACTACAAGAGATATGGTCATAAATCTAGAGAACGCGGGTCTCAAAGGAAAAATGAGAAATGGATCCCTAACCAATAGAATGCTAACAACAACCGACAAGGACCTATTATACCATGCAATTATAATACAAGAATCACTTGTACTGCATGTGGAAGATTTGGTCATATTGTTGCAAAATACTTTAGGATGCATGGTTTGAACAACAAGAAATCATGGGGAAACGTTGGAATGCCTTGTTTCCACTGTCACAGGGTCAGTCACCTAGCTAAGGACTGCAGGTACCGAAATAAGGATTCAACCAAGAAAAAACTGAGTGAAAAGACTTAAGTTAACATTGATGAGATTAGAGAGCGGATGAATAAGACTTGGAGAATGAAGTCACAAGATTATGGAATGAAACTTGGAACTAGTGATGACACCACATCCATTAGATCGGGTGCACCTATCTTCACTTAATCGGTCAAAGGTATGTATAGGAGCTGATAATTTAAATTTTATCTTAAATCATAGAATTAGTGCTAAGATCCATATCAACATACTAAGGTGCATTTGGATATAAGTTGTGAAGTTATTATTTCATATGTTGATCGGTAAACTATTTGGGCTATTTTGTTGCATTCGGTGAAGGAAAGTGTAGTTTGGCTAATGGTAAAATGAAGTTAACTAAGAAGCATTAAATGCAAATTATAGCAATTGGAAGCCCTAACCTAAGGTAAAAACTATTAATAGAGGGCATGCTATTTCATTTTTACCTTACACTTTCATGAGCACTTTGAAGCATTGACAAAGACGAGTTCATAGAGTGATTCCACGAATTTAATTAAGCAGACCGAGCATCTACAAAGATCGTTAGAGGTATTTCAAGCATTTACCGAGCTAAATTCACAAATTCTAATTACTATTCAATTGGAACTCTAGTATTTTTTGAACTATTTCGAGATCAATATGGCACCCAATATGCAAAAACCAGTTATAGTCGAGAAGATTGACCTTGTAAATCTGAAGTATAAGCTTCCTCCCATCGTTGCTACCAAAATTGACAAAGTTGGAGCTTTATCCTTGATCCCACCAAGAGTAATATTGATTGAATACATTCGCACCTTCATCCGCTATAAAAATGAAGACATATGTCAAGGAGAGATTGACACGTCTTACAAAAACTTGTGTATAAATGGGAATTTGAAGAGCGACCACACACATTGACAAACTAAGGGTTTGGTAGATGCTATGCATGTACCAATGGTTTTCAAGCATGAATGGATGAGAATTATGTTAAGCATAGTTCATGATTAGTTTATGTGGCTTGATGGGCTAGTGAAAATCACAAAAGATGTCTTGCACACAGTAACAAGATTTATGGTCGGTGATAGACCGAGGGCTTATAAGCAGACTGATAAGAACAAGTTATGTGAGCTTAAAAAATCTAAATGGGATGGAAGAGGACTAAATTTATCTACATTAGAAGATCCTTAATTGAAGTTTGTATCCAATATCATATCCTACAAAATATTTCAATCATCTCGGGTAGACAATGTACCATGTGGAGAAGTAGACATAGCGTACAAAATTGTCAAAAAGGATATGAAGATAGATTTGTGTGAGATATTGTTGAAACAGTTGGATGACAACATGAACACCATTAGGAAAGCCAAGACAAATACATTGAAGTTTGGACCACTGTTGGTATGTATTTTCTTTTACTTCCAAAATTCCTTTCCTACAGTCAGTGAAGTGACTTGGAAAGTAGATAAACCCATTGTTTATCATATTAATGAGTTTATTGAAGGCATGGGTGATAATTTTAATGTAATCATGGGTGACTAATTTAGTAAATTTCAATCAAGAATGCACAAAAGATTCAGAATTCCACCTCAGTTAGTGGAAGAGTACAAAGATGAACTATGTTTTGAGGTTGATACTGATATTTGTATCATAAGGGATGTGGAACCTAGAATTGAGTGGCTACCACCTATGGATTGTGATATGAATATAGATGCTACCACAATCCAAATAAAATGACATTGTAGAAACTTGTTAACAGAAGTTCAACTCGGTATGGAATATATGAGGAAGTTAAGGAGAAAATAAGGGTAGGTATATTGATACCTAAGGCAAACAGGAAAAATAGAAAAATGATAAGCACGCTATTTGAGAACCTAGGCATTACTAATACTGAAGATGAAGAAATTGATAAACCTTCAGAGATCAAGGGGAAGAAGATTAGAGTAAAGAAAGAGACCCCTAGCCCAGTCGGTGCAAGACCATCTACAAGGTCTACTCTACACCGAGAGAAAAGAAGAAAGTAGAAGTAGAACCTATAAAAACAAAGACCTATGTTAGAGAAAACAAGGCTACTAGAAGGCCAAGAAGAAAGTTGAAGTTGTGAAAAGAGAGTGATACTTAATCGGAAGACCTATCATAGTTTAAGGTTGCACCAAGTAAAAAGGTGAAAAGTCTTGATGATTTGCTCAAGACACTAGAAATATATGGTGGACATTCAGTCATGAAACAATTGAAATATGACACAAGGAATGACGAGGAGAAGAACAAGACTGAAGAAACTATCATTAATACATTGCATAAGTTTAGAATAACACTAGTTGAAGTGGTACAAAATCTTGAAGAAGAGTTATATCATAAAATAGATGCTGATGAAGGGTGCTCCCCTTAATACCACAACCACATAAGAGAAATAGAGAAACAACAACAATAATAGGCAAGAACAGAAAATTGGCTTCTTATTATCTCCACAAATGTGGAATTACAAACTTTCAGAATTACAATATGCAAAGCCACATGGGCATTCCCTTACAATATTCTTTAGGACAAAGCCTCGAACTATTACCCAGAACTATTCTGAACTGCCTAAGACAATAATACAGCCTTCCTTATATAGGCAATCATCCACCGCCTGGGAAGGTTACAGAATTTTAGCCAATAAGGCCGACCAAACTTAGAATTATTTTATTTGACATTTTATTACATCATAGTCGGCTCAAGATAACCTTTGAAACCCGAACAGAAATTTTGAAGAAAATTATTTTTCGCCATTTCGGGTGGCCCAACTTCCGAAAACCATAAGTCATCACCAGTTGACCCGATCGGCTATTATAACCCCATTTCGGAAACGCCACGAAGCGCTCTACAGGCTTCATTGGCGCAAGCGCCTGTCTCCCAAATTTTTGACCTCATCCGGGGCCTCTAAAGCCTTCAAAACTGAGCTCAAAGTTTCTGTACCCTGCTGCCAATACCAAAAATCTTTGATATCTTCCAATATACACTTGATCTGGCAATGAAACTTTACTGGCAGACTTATATGACCAACATGAACCTCCAAGAAAGAAATCAGATCATTCTAAGCACATACGAAAATTACCAAAAATAGTAATTTTCCATAAATAGCAGCTCTGCACAAAATAGCCCTTATTGAATACAAAAATAGAAATATTTTTGGGTGATGCAAGATTGCTCTTACACCCAGGATGCTCCTGCATCAGACACCCAAGGTAATTTGAGAAGTGACCCTGTCACGACTCAGGTGTGCAGAGGAAAACCAAGACGGTTAACCTCCTCCTTTGTTAGCCATGATGAATCTTCTACAGGTCGTCCTTTCCATTTGACCAAATACTCTTCATATGTCCTATTCCTTGTGCTTCTACCAACACGACTGTCCAGTATGTCTTCGATCTCCTTAGTGTCTGAACGAGTTGCTGGAATACTCCACTGTGCTGTTGTGATCTCATCTTCAACACCTCCTTCATGATACTCTGTCAGATCTGAAATGTTAAACACTGGTGAAATATTCAGCTCACTAGGCAATTCTACCTCATATGCATTTCTTGAATCATGTTTCTTCAGTATCCTACATGGTCCAAACTTTTTCATTTTCAGCTTGTTATATGTACCAACTCGAAACCGCTCCTTCCGCAAATGAACCATGACTTCATCACCAACCTGAAATTCCTTATACCTCCTTTTCTCATTTGCCTTAGCCTTATACTGTGCATTCATCTTGGTAATATGCTTCCTCGCCTCCTCATGGATGTTCTTCAAGTGTTCTGCAAAATCCTCAGCTTCAGCACTACTTATTTCTCCTTTATCTATCTTCCTCAATTCAGATGCATTTCTTGGACTACTTCCATATACAATCTGCAATGGTGATTTACCAGTGCTCCTGTTGACAGAATTATTGTATGCAAATTCGGCCTGTGGTAAAATCAAATCCCATCCTATTGGCTTATCTCCAACCAAACATCTCAGCAAATTCCCCAAACTCCTATTCACCACCTCTGTCTGTCCATCAGTCTGTGGATGATGTGATGAACTGAACTTCAAATCTGTCTTCAACTTCTTCCACAACGTACGCCAGAAATATCCAACAAACTTAGTGTCCCGATCTGAAACTATGGTCTTTGGCAAACCATGAAGTCTCACTACTTCTTTGAAAAATAATTCTGCTACATGAACAGCATCATTAATCTTCTTGCAGGGAATGAAATGTGCCATCTTTGAAAATCTGTCAACTACTACAAAAATTGAATCATGTCCCCGCTGTGTCCTCGGTAAACCAAGAACAAAGTCCATGCTGATATCCTCCCAAGGCTTCTCTGGTACAGATAATGGCTGATACAACCCTGTATTTTGCTTCACTCCTTTTGCCATCTGACATACTCTGCAACTTTGTACAAACTTCTTCACATCTTGCTGCAACTGTGGCCAATAATAATTCTCACTAACCAAACCAAGGGTTTTGTCACGACCAAAATGTCCAGCCAATCCTCCGCTATGCTTCTCCTTGATGAGATTCTCCCTCATAGAACTTCGTGGAATGCACAACTGACTCCTTCTGAATAGCATATCATCCTGGATGATGAAATCCAACCATTTTGTCCTGTCTAGAGTAACAGGTTCTGTACAAGCTTTCCAAGCTTCACCAAAATCAGGATCCTCTGGATACAAATTCTTGAGTTCCTTGAACCCAACCACTTCAATCTGCATTTCTGTCAGCAATAGTTGCCTTCTACTAAGAGCATCTGCAACCCTATTAGACTTTCCACTCATGTGTTTCAAAACAAATGTATAACTCTGCAAAAACTCAACCCATTTCAAATGCCTTTGATTCAATTTTCCTTGACTATTCAAATATTGCAAAGCTTGATGATCAGTATACAAAACAAACTCCTTAGGAAGCAAATAGTGCCTCCACTTTTTCAATGCCTGAACTATAGCATAAAATTCTTGATCATAAACAGAATATTTTCTCTTGGCATCATTTAATTTCTCACTGAAATAAGCAACAGGTTTACTTTCTTGGCTCATAACAGCTCCTATTGCAGTACCACTAGCATCACAATCTACTTGAAACACCTTATTAAAATCTAGAAGTGCTAAAACAGGTTCTTCTGTAACTTTTTGTTTCAACAATTGAAAACTCTTTTCTGCCCCATTTGTCCACTTAAACTCTTTTCTATCCCCTCTCATTGTTTCAGTCAAGGGTCCACAAATACTACTAAAATTCCTGATAAACTTTCTGTAAAAGCTAGATAGACCATGAAAAGATCTTACCTCAGTAGCACTCTTTGGAGTAGGCCATTCAAGGATAGCCTGTACCTTCTCTGGGTCCATTTTTAGACCTTCTGCTGAAACTACAAATCCCAAATACACTAACTCTTTCTTCACAAAACTGCACTTCTTCAAATTAATCAACAATTTCTCTTCTCTCAACTTCTCAAATACCATACGAATATGCATCATATGCTCATCCAATGTCTTACTAAAGATCAAAATATCATTTAGGTAAACAATGACAAACTTACCCAGAAATTCTTTCAGAACCTCGTTCATGAGCCGCATGAAAGTGCTCGGTGCATTGGTTAGCCCAAAAGGCATGACTAACCACTCATACAGTCCTTCCTTTGTCTTGAAGGCAGTCTTCCATTCATCTCCTTCTCTGATCCGAATCTGATGATATCCACTCTTCAGATCTATCTTTGAGAAATACATAGCTCCACTCAAACAGTCCATAATATCATCCATTCGTGGTAATGGAAACCTATACTTGATTGTGATCTTGTTTATTGCTCTGGAATCTGTACACATCCTCCATTCTCCATTCTTCTTTGGTGCTAATACCGCTGGTACAGCACAGGGACTCAGACTCTCACGGATCAATCCTTTCTGTAACAATTCATGTACTTGTCTGTTCAACTCCTCACTTTTTGCAGGTGTCATTCTGTGTGCTGCCTTATTCGGCAAACTCGCTCCTGCGATCAAGTCCATCTGATGACTGATCTTCCTGACTGGTGGTAATCCATCAGGCACGTTATCGGATACAATATCCTAAAACTCATTCAACAAATCTGCAACTTCTACAGGAACATCTTCTACTTTCTCTTTACCAGCTTTTGGAATTAAAGCAAAACATACATGCTCATGCCTCATACCATCTAAAAAATTTCTTCCATCAACAAAAGTTATCCTTGCATTACCACATACCTTTTCTTCAGTCTCCTTCAATGGTTTTAGCTTATGTCGCACTCCATCCTTTGTCAGGGAATAGGTATTCGCACGACCATCATGTACAGCACATCTGTCAAACTGCCATGGTCTACCCAACAACATATGACATGCATCCATAGATATGATATCACACAATACCTCATCTTGGTATCCGCCAATCTTGAACTTCACCAGGCATTGTTCATTGACCATGACCTTGTGGTCATCCTGTACCCAGGCAATCTGATATGGATGTGGGTGTTTCTGTCTCTTGAGCTTCAACTTTGTCACCATCTCTTCTGACACCAAATTGTCAGTGCTTCCACTATCAATAATCACATCACAACATTTACCTTCACACTTGCACCTGGTGCGAAACAGGCTCCTCCTTTGCTCAGGTTCATTCTCACCGCTCAACAGGACTCTTCTGTTAATCAACGTTTCTCCTCTTTCAGCATCTTCAAAATTTGATGATCTAGCATCTTCATCTACATGTGCAACTCTGGCCTGGCCTTCATTTCTCCTGTCTGTTCTGCCTTGGCGCTGAGGACATTCAAATGCCCTATGACCTTCTTCTCCACAGTGAAAACATGTTCCACGGAAGCCACCTCTTCCAGATCCTTGTCCTTTTCCTCTTCCTCTCTCATCTCTATTATTTTGATCCTGGAAACGATTGGAATTATTTCCTCGCTGATTATGACTGCTACTGGCCTCATCCTTCTTTTTCGGATCTTCATTTCGGCCACCATACGACCGTCCACCAGATCGTCCACCGCGACCTCTTCCATTTTGTCTGCTTTCGAACTTCTTGTTCAGCTTTTCCTCTACTTTTAGGGCAAATTGGTATGCCTCCTCAATACTGTTCATTCGAACTAGATTCAACTCCTCCTAAATGCTTGGCCTTAACCCATTAAGGTATCGGGCAACTTTCTCCTTATCAGCTTCTGCATGGCTTGTTCTGATGAGGAGTCGATAGAACTCCTCTGTATACTCCTGAACAGATCTTCCTGCTTGCTTCAAACTTTGCATTTTCTTCAGTAGGTCAAGCTCATAATCAACAGGAATGAACTGTCGCTTCAATTTATCCACCATCCGATCCCATCTTGTGATTTTATCTTTCCCTCTTCTATTTCGCTCCAATTGAATTTCTTGCCACCAGATCTTCGCATGACCTTTCAGTCTGGCCTTCACAAATTTGACTCTATCAGGATCGTCAACATCTTCGTACTTAAAATATTCCTCACATTCATTGATCCAGTCAATCAATTCCTCTGGGTTAAAATTTCGAGAAAATGTAAGAACCTCAATCTTAGGTCTTTTCCCAGTCTTGGAAATGGCCCGAAAAAGTCTTTCTTCCTCCTGGTTCACAATTTCAACTTCTCCTGCTTGATATTCTTCTTCGGCTTCATCCTCGCTTTCATCTCTGACATTAAGATTCATTCCTCTACGAATCTCTTCTTGCAATGCTCGCACTTGTCTCTGCAGCTCTCTAACCTCAGGTGTCACAGCACCAGCTCTTCCGCCACGTTCTCTTCGTGGAGGCATTTTCGCGATGCGCGCTGAAACCCTAACCACGGTCCTGGTGCAAACTGCCTCACAATCGGCGATCTGTTTACACACTCAAGAAAACCTGCTCTGATACCACTTGATGAAGGGTGCTCCCCTTAATACCACAACCACATAAGAGAAATAGAGAAACAACAACAATAATAGGCAAGAATAAAAAATTGGCTTCTTATTATCTCCACAAATGTGGAATTACAAACTTTCCGAATTACAATATGCAAAGCCACATGGGCATTCCATTACAATATTGTTTAGGACAAAGCTTCGAATTATTACCCAGAACTATTCTGAACTGCCTAAGACAATAATACAGCCTTCCTTATATAGGCAATCATCCACCGCCTGGGAAGGTTCCAGAATTTTAGCCAATAAGGCCGACCAAACTTAGAATTATTTTATTTGACATTTTATTACATCATAGTCGGCTCAAGATAACCTTTGAAACCCGAACAGAAATTTTGAAAAAAATTATTTTTCGCCATTTCGGGTGGCCCAACTTCCGAAGACCATAAGTCATCACCAGTTGACCCGATCGGCTATTATAACCCCATTTCGGAAATGCCACGAAGCGCTCTACAGGCTTGATTAGCACATATGTTTGTCACCCAAATTTTTGACCTCATTCGGGGCCTCTAAAGCCTTCAAAATTAAGCTCAAAGTTTCTGTACCCTGCTGCCAATACCGAAAATCTTCGATATCTTCCAATATACACTTGATCTGGCAATGAAACTTTACTGGCAGACTTATATGACCAACATGAACCTCCAAGAAAGAAATCAGATCATTCTGAGCACATACGAAAATTACCAAAAATAGTAACTTTCCATAAATAGTAGCTCTGCACAAAATAGCCCTTATTGAATACAAAAACAGAAATATTTTTGGGTGATGCAAGATTGCTCTTACACCCAGCATGCTCCTGCATCAGACACCCAGGGTAATTTGAGAAGTAACCCTGTCACGACTCAGATGTGCAGAGGAAAACCAAGACGGTTAACCTCCTCCTTTGTTAGCCACGATGAATCTTCTACAGGTCGTCCTTTTCATTTGACCAAATACTCTTCATATGTCCTATTCCTTGTGCTTCTACCAACACGACTGTCCAGTATGTCTTCGATCTCCTTAGTGTCTGAACGAGTTGCTGGAATACTCCACTGTGCTGTTGTGATCTCATCTTCAACACCTCCTTCATGATACTCTGTCAAATCTGAAATGTTAAACACTGGTGAAATATTCAGCTCACTAGGCAATTCTACCTCATATCCATTTCCTGAATCATGTTTCTTCAGTATCCTACATGGTCCAAACTTCTTCATTTTCAGCTTGTTATATGTACCAACTGGAAACCGCTCCTTCCTCAAATGAACCATGACTTCATCACCAACCTGAAATTCCTTATACCTCCTTTTCTCATCTGCCTTAGCCTTATACTGTCCATTCATCTTGGTAATATGCTTCCTCGCCTCCTCATGGATGTTCTTCAAGTGTTCTGCAAAATCCTCAGCTTCAGCACTACTTATTTCTCCTTTATCTATCTTCCTCAATTCAGATGCATTTCTTGGACTACTTCCATATACAATCTGGAATGGTGATTTACCAGTGCTCCTGTTAACAGAATTATTGTATGCAAATTCGGCCTGTGGTAAAATCAAATCCCATCCTGTTGGCTTATCTCCAACCAAACATCTCAGCAAATTCCCCAAACTCCTATTCACCACCTCTGTCTGTCCATCAGTCTGTGGATGATGTGATGAACTGAACTTCAAATTTGTCTTCAACTTCTTCCACAACGTACGCCAGAAATATCCAACAAACTTAGTGTCCCAATCTGAAACTATGGTCTTTGGCAAACCATGAAGTCTCACTACTTCTCTGAAAAACAATTCTGCTACATGAACAACATCATTAGTCTCCTTGCAGGGAATGAAATGTGCCATCTTCGAAAATCTGTCAACTACTACAAAAATTGAATCATGTCCCCGCTGTGTCCTCGGTAAACCAAGAACAAAGTCCATGCTGATATCCTCCCAAGGCTTCTCTGGTACAGATAATGGCTGATACAACCCTATATTCTTCTTCACTCCTTTTGCCATCTGACATACTCTGCAACTTTGTACAAACTTCTTCACATCTTGCTGCAACTGTGGCCAATAATAATTCTCACTAACCAAACCAAGGGTTTTGTCACGACCAAAATGTCCAGCCAATCCTCCGCTATGCTTCTCCTTGATGAGATTCTCCCTCATAGAACTTCGTGGAATGCACAACTGACTCCCTCTGAATAGCATATCATCCTGGATGATGAAATCCAACCATTTTGTCCTGTCTAGAGTAACAGGTTCTGTACAAGCTTTCCAAGCTTCACCAAAATCAGGATCCTCTGGATACAAATTCTTGAGTTCCTTGAACCCAACCACTTCAATCTGCATTTCTGTCAGCAATAGTTGCCTTCTGCTAAGAGCATCTGCAACCCTATTAGACTTTCCACTCCTGTGTTTCAAAACAAATGTATAACTCTGCAAAAACTCAACCCATTTCAAATGCCTTTGATTCAATTTTCCTTGACTATTCAAATATTGCAAAGCTTGATGATCAGTATACAAAACAACCTCCTTAGGAAGCAAATAGTGCCTCCACTTTTTCAATGCCTGAACTATAGCATAAAATTCCTGATCATAAACAGAATATTTTCTCTTGGCATCATTTAATTTCTCACTGAAATAAGCAACAGGTTTACCTTCTTGGCTCATAACAGCTCCTATTGCAGTACCACTAGCATCACAATCTACTTGAAACACCTTTTTAAAATCTGGAAGTGCTAAAATAGGTTCTTCTGTAACTTTTTGTTTCAACAATTGAAAACTCTTTTCTGCCCCATTTGTCCACTTAAACTCTTTTCTATCCCCTCTCATTGTTTCAGTCAAGGGTCCACAAATACTACTAAAATTCCTGATAAACTTTCTGTAAAAGCTAGCTAGACCATGAAAAGATCTTACCTCAGTAGCACTCTTTGGAGTAGGCCATTCAAGGATAGCCTGTACCTTCTCTGGGTCCATTTTTAGACCTTCTGCTGAAACTACAAATCCCAAATACACTAACTCTTTCTTCACAAAACTGCACTTCTTCAAATTAATCAACAATTTCTCTTCTCTCAACTTCTCAAATACCATACGAATATGCATCATATGCTCATCCAATGTCTTACTAAAGATCAAAATATCATCTAGGTGAATAATGACAAACCTACATACAAAAATTTTTTCAGAACCTCGTTCATGAGCCGCATGAAAGTGCTCGGTGCATTGGTTAGCCCAAAAGGCATGACTAACCACTAATACAGTCCTTCCTTTGTCTTGAAGGCAGTCTTCCATTCATCTCCTTCTCTGATCCGAATCTGATGATATCCACTCTTCAGATCTATCTTTGAGAAATACATAGCTCCACTCAAACAGTCCATAATATCATCCATTCGTGGCAATGGAAACCTATACTTGATTGTGATCTTGTTTATTGCTCTGGAATCTGTACACATCCTCCATTCTCCATTCTTCTTTGGTGCTAATACCGCTGGTACAGCACAGGGACTCAGACTCTCACGGATCAATCCTTTATGTAACAATTCATGTACTTGTCTGTTCAACTCCTCACTTTCTGCAGGTGTCATTCTGTGTGCTGCCTTATTCGGCAAACTCGCTCCTGCGATCAAGTCCATCTGATGACTGATCTTCCTGACTGGTGGTAATCCATCAGGCACGTTATCGGATACAATATCCTGAAACTCATTGAACAAATCTGCAACTTCTACAGGAACATTTTCTACTTTCTCTTTACCAGCTTTTGGAATTAAAGCAAAACATACATGCTCATGCCTCATACCATCTAAAAAATTTCTTCCATCAACAAAAGTTATCCTTGCATTACCACATACCTTTTCTTCAGTCTCCTTCAATGGTTTTAACTTATGTCGCACTCCATCCTTTGTCAGGGAATAGGTATTCGCACGACCATCATGTACAGCACATCTGTCAAACTGCCATGGTCTACCCAACAACATATGACATGCATCCATAGATATGATATCACACAATACCTCATCTTGGTATCCGCCAATCTTGAACTTCACCAGGCATTGTTCATTGACCATGACCTTGTGGTCATCCTATACCCAGGCAATCCGATATGGATGTGGGTGTTTCTGTCTCTTGAGCTTCAACTTTGTCACCATCTCTTCTGACACCAAATTGTCAGTGCTTCCACTATCAATAATCACATCACAACATTTACCTTCACACTTGCACCTGGTGCGAAACAAGCTCCTCCTTTGCTCAGGTTCATTCTCACCGCTCAACAGGACTCTTCTGTTAATCAACATTTCTTCTCTTTCAGCATCTTCAAAATTTGATGATCTAGCATCTTCATCTACATGTGCAACTCTGGCCTGGCCTTCATTTCTCCTGTCTGTTCTCCCTTGGCGCTGAGGACATTCAAATGCCCTATGACCTTCTTCTCCACAGTGAAAACATGTTCCACGGAAGCCACCTCTTCCAGATCCTTGTCCTCTTCCTCTTCCTCTCTCATCTCTATTATTTTGATCCTGGAAATGATTGGAATTATTTCCTCGCTGATTATGACTGCTACTGGCCTCATCCTTCTTTTTCGGATCTTCATTTCGGCCACCATACGACCGTCCACCAGATCGTCCACCGCGACCTCTTCCATTTTGTCTGCTCTCGAACTTCTTATTCAGCTTTTCCTCTACTTTTAGGGCAAATTGGTATGCCTCCTCAATACTGTTCATTCGAACCAGATTCAACTCATCCTGAATGCTTGGCCTTAACCCATTAAGGTATCGGGCAACTTTCTCCTTATCAGCTTCTGCATGGCCTGTTCTGATGAGGAGTCGATAGAACTCCTCTGTATACTCCTGAACAGATCTTCCTGCTTGCTTCAAACTTTGCATTTTCTTCAGTAGGTCAAGCTCATAATCAACAGGAATGAACTGTCGCTTCAATTTATCTACCATCCGATCCCATCTTGTGATTTTATCTTTCCCTCTTCTATTTCGCTCCAATTGAATTTCTTGCCACCAGATCTTCGCATGACCTTTCAGTCTGGCCTTCGCAAATTTGACTCTATCAGGATCGTCAACATCTTCGTACTCAAAATATTCCTCACATTCATTGATCCAGTCAATCAATTCCTCTGGGTTAAGATTTCCAGAAAATGTAGGAACCTCAATCTTAGGTCTTTTCCCAATCTTGGAAATGGCCCGAAAAAGTCTTTCTTCCTCCTGGTTCACAATTTCAACTTCTCCTGCTTGATATTCTTCTTCGGCTTCATCCTCGCTTTCATCTCTGACATTAAGATTCATTCCTCTACGAATCTCTTCTTGCAATGCTCGCACTTGTCTCTGCAGCTCTCTAACCTCAGGTGTCACAGCACCAGCTCTTTCGCCACGTTCTCTTCGTGGAGGCATTTTTGCGATGCGCGCTGAAACCCTAACCACGGTCCTGGTGCAAACTGCCTCACAATCGACGATCTGTTTACACACTCAAGAAAACCTGCTCTGATACCACTTGATGAAGGGTGCTCCCCTTAATACCACAACCACATAAGAGAAATAGAGAAACAACAACAATAATAGGCAAGAACAAAAAATTGGCTTCTTATTATCTCCACAAATGTGGAATTACAAACTTTCAGAATTACAATATGCAAAGCCACATGGGCATTCCCTTACAATATTCTTTAGGACAAAGCCTCGAACTATTACCCAGAACTATTCTGAACTGCCTAAGACAATAATACAGCATTCATTATATAGGCAATCATCCACCGCCTGGGAAGGTTCCAGAATTTTAGCCAATAAGGCCGACCAAACTTAGAATTATTTTATTTGACATTTTATTACATCATAGTCGGCTCAAGATAACCTTTGAAACCCGAACAGAAATTTTGAAGAAAATTATTTTTCGCCATTTCAGGTGGTCCAACTTTCGAAGACCATAAGTCATCACCAGTTGACCCGATCGGCTATTATAACCCCATTTCGGAAACGCCACGAAGCGCTCTACAGGCTTGACCGGCGCAAGCGCTTGTCATTGAAATTTTTGACCTCATCCGGGGCCTCTAAAGCCTTCAAAATTGAGCTCAAAGTTTTTGTACCCTGCTGCCAATACCGAAAATCTTCGATATCTTCCAATATACACTTGATCTGGCAATGAAACTTTACTGGCAGACTTATATGACCAACATGAACCTCCAAGAAAGAAATCAGATCATTCTGAGCACATACAAAAATTACCAAAAATAGTAACTTTCCATAAATAGCAGCTCTGCACAAAATAGCCCTTATTGAATACAAAAATAGAAATATTTTTGGGTGATGCAAGATTGCTCTTACACCCAGGATGCTCCTGCATTAGATGCAAGATAGAAGTATTCTCTTGCTGCCGAGAAAGAAATGAGAGAAAGGTCCCTTGCAATCATTATCCCGAACTTGACAAAGAGAGGAATCAAATATACCCTAAAAGAATATTCAAAAATATTTCTAGCAAAGGACAGGGCATTCAACATCATGGTCAGTAAATTGGAAGAAGTCCAAAAAGACATTGATGATCTTTGGAGAAAGATCTTCTCTATGGATCAACCGACTATTGAAGGAGTCAAAGAACAAGAGGATAAATCTAAACCAGTTGATTTGATAACAAATCAAGAAGAATTTATAATTGAGGATATAATTGAGCAAGGTCCAGATGAAACATTAAAAGCTGATGAAGATGTCATGGCAACTGAGGCCATAGATACAAAAGTTATGGATGTAGATGATTCTACCAAGGCAATATTATTGGTAGAAGATCCTATAATATTGCAGATATTAAATTTTCTTAAGATAGAAGTGACATGTGATGCACCTACTGAAGTTGATGTCCCTACCGAGATAGCACAAGATACTAAAACTAAGGAGACCGAGAAAACAACATAGACTGAATCTACACAAGGTTAGAATGAAGAATCGGTGACCCCTACTGATACTACTAAAAAATAACAGGAACAAGAAAAAGAGAAAGAAAAGGTAGAAGAGAAGAAAGAAGAAAAATATGAGAAGAAGGAAGAAACAAAACAAGAAGAGCAAAAGAAAGAAAAATAAGATAAAACTGATGCGACATCTACTCAATCAGATGAAAAGAAGGCATCTACTACTAAGGGAAAATCAAAGAAGATAAAATCTAAAAAAGAGGTTGACATAAGTGAAGTCATTGTGATACCTAAGGTTGATTACTTAACCATGAGCCCTAAGGAACTCTCCGAGTTCAGAGATTTGTTGAAGAGGAAAGCTGCCCAAGATAATCTCATAGCAAAGAATCAGAAAATAGATGTTTTGGTGCAAGTAAAAGGTATTTTGAATGAGATTGTACCTAATGCCACAATAAATGAAAAAGTAGATATATACAGTTAGTTGAGAGAACTTGTTGGTCAGATCAACCAGCTAGGCACATATACAACCAAGTATATGTTGCAAGTTCATAAGAAGAAGATGGAGACAAAGGTGACTGAAGAAGTTCTTCAATCAATTGCTTTAGATAAGGTAAATCTTTCAAAGTTAATAAATGAATTGGAAAATGAGTTGCAAACAATTATTTTACTATTTTAGCAAATTTGTTTGATTTCCAATTTTACAAAGGAGATATGAGAAAAAGATGATAATCTGGAAAAAGAGCTCACCGAGCAATTATCTAAAATTTCCACTAAGCATAAATCAATAACAGAATACTATGAGAGGTTGAAGCTCTTGATGGGAGTGCAATACGAGTTAAGAAAGGAGGAGAAAAAGATAACAATTGATCTACCTGAACTCCAAACAATTTTGATACCACACATAGAATCGCTACAGAGAGAGATTCACAAGGAAAAAGATTTGGTTAGGACACTGGATGTCAGTGCTATGGATAGTATGGTAAGTCTAACTGTAGATTTGAGCAAGAAAATTATAGTGTTGCAGACACTTAAGGACATGTGAAAGGCATCACTCAAGGATCCACATGGTAAGTACAAAACCATTTTTTATAAGATCCCCACACCAGAAAAGCAATAAGTTAATATTTTGGCATTTAAAAAAAAAACAAGGGGGAAAGAATAAGTATGCCAAAAAGGGGAATATTATGTATGTCAATAGGGAAAGTATATAGTAAGAGAAAACATGTATATAGTATGGATAAGTACCAGAGATATTACTTAAGGGGAGTAATATGTTTACTAAGGAAGAAGAATGGACAAGGACAAATTTTGAGTTTTTGTTGATGACTTTTAAGTTTTTAACAAACATACCAAACTAATGCCAAAGGGGGAGATTGATACTCCTAATAGTTATTTTGTTGTTATTAGTAATGAGGAAGTCATATTGTTTGTCAAAGTCATTCGGTAATGAAGAAAAGACAAGTCGGTAAAGTGGAGAAAGCTATTCGGTAAAGGAAATAAGAAGACAAGGAATTTTGGTAAAGGAAAAGCAAGCATAGGCACTGAGCAAGGCAGAACCGAGAACCAAACTGAAAAGAGGAGATAGTTACTGAGTTAAGGAAAACATGTTACTGAGCATAGTAGGCCGACACCATAAGAATTTTTAAGTACATTGAATCTGGACACTAAACAGAAAATGGTTTACTAATCTCGAGGAGATCGTATGACAAAACATTGGAGATTAAAACATGATGATTACACATGATTATGAGGTGAGATCCACCAATGAGAATTAAGGATGAAATATGCATTGGAGGAGTAACCAATGCTAGTACCACTTGAAGAGATGATTCTAGAACATCTAGCACTGCTTCTAGAATTATATATAAATGGATCAGAGTATGAGGATCTGTATGGTGGTTGTGGTTTATATGAATGCAAGAAGGAGATTGCATGTGTGAAGTAGATTACTAAGGAGGTGATGAGAAGAGAAGCCATCAAGTAACAGAGCAGTGAAGAACATATAGAGATTGTGATCTACCGAGTACTGAATTGTTAGTATGAAAGGTACACAGTATAAGGTGATGAGTTAATGAGCACATAGAGTCTGATAAGCATATTTTTGATGCAAATTTTATAAGCATATTTAGTGTTACTAATTAAAGATTAGTAGGATTTGTAAAGTCTCTTAACTGAGCAGATCCTAGTAGATCTTATTTGTAAATCTTTTAATCAGGTGAAGTTCATAGATTATAATTGTAAAATCCTTTCACAAGGTAGACTCAATAGTCTTTAGACTCTTCATTGGGTTAATACTCTTAACAAGGTAAGATTGTTAGGATTAGGTAATACTAAGAGGGGTGGGGTGAATCAGTATTACAACACTTTAATTTAAACTTCAACCAATTGCAAATAAACCATATTAATGTTGAAATGAAGAGAACATAATTAGTACACAACACATAACTCATAACACCATAATTTGTTTTCAAGGAAACCCTGACCAAGGAAAAACCCCGGTGGGGATGGTACCCACAACTATGCACTAAAATATAGTATCCCTGTTAGGATATCTATCCCTATTAGGAGCTGAGTATTACATAGTACATTTCCTTGCTAGAGGAATGCAAAACCCTATTAAAGGCGGTGAGCTTACAACTCTTACAATCAAAATACTGTCACAAAAGTGTTCTTCAAAAGTGAACTGCACAAGCATCTGTTATGCTTTGATAGTTCCAATTATAGCTCTATCAAACATTGATATTGCATATGCTATATTCTCTCTCTAATATCCCAAATTTTCATCCATCACATCATCATTACTATCATACTAATCGCTTCCACAAAACACTCTATACTTATATTAATTCTGCCATCTAGTCGACTCTCAAAATACATTACAAAACATAATAATTACTTATGCAAATGATAAACATAGAGTCGGTGATCTTATATTACCAAAGTGTTATTAATATATAACCATCATTTGACTTAGCACGTTACCATTCTATCTGATCTTCTTTCAATCATCGTGATTGTTCACATACCCTGTTTCAATGATTCTTTGTCTTCGCATACCTTCATATCATTGTATCTTCCTGATATCAACTCCAAAACATGTGCGACCTTAACTAAAGGTCATACATATCCCAAAATGTCTTATGTTAACTTTGCAAGCCATAATATGTCACATATCATCTTCGCTGACCAAAATTGTACTGCAGAATACTGTTATTCTAATTTTGTACTTCATCATTTTCACGACTGAGTCTCCAGTACTTAATCTTACTTCATGCAATCACTCCAACTTAAGTGTTTCCATAAATGACAACCCTTAAGTGATCCATAGTGCTCCAAACATCACTTGTCTACAATCTCTCCCTTTGGCATTGATGGCAATACTTAACGAAAAATGACTAAGTGTTAGAACACTCTCTTCCTTCTACTTCTTTATATACATATTCTCCTCTTTTCTTTTATTTTCTCTTTTTTTTAAATTATTTTCTTCTTCTCACTTTTTCTCTTTTCTTCCTCTTTTCATTTTTCTCTTCTCTTCCCCTCTCTCTAACATCAATGGCAAAGGTACTTACAAAATGTCAAAATTCTAAACACAAAAGACTTACTGCTTACTCACCAGATTTATTATGTCTCGGAAGGAGTCTTCCAAGGTCTTCACTTCATCAGTCCATGACTTAATCAGAAGCTCACTGACATGGATTAGTCCATTCAGTGCATAAGATGTTATTTCTGCTACCTTCAACTCAGTGGGTATAACATTTGTCATTGTTCCTTCTATTTTCTCCATCTTTGTGAGATGAGCTTCAAGAATTGTAAGCTTAGGAGTGATTAAAATCTTTAGTAATACAAATATTTCCACTACTATCCCTTTCTTTGTATTCAAAACATTTATCTTATCCAAAAGCTTGGATGTCTGTTTGTCCAATTCTACCACATTTTGTGAAGATATCTTCAATATTCTTAACATGTCAAACATGATTTATACAATAACTATATACCTTTCTTCCTTCTACCATGCAGCTTCTAGCTTTAAGTGTAGTTGCTTTCAGAATGTTCAAGTCCCATGAGATGGATTGACAAACTTCCTTCAGCTTCTTTTCTAGGAATTTCTTTTCTACCTTATCCTCTGTGGTCTTTAACAGTAACTCAAAATGACAATCAAAGTTATCCAATGCTATGTTCAAATTATCTACATCATCCTTTCCTTAAAAAATAAGAGGTGTAGGGAGTATTTTGTTCATTGTCTCCACTACCCTAGTGATCACCTTTACCTTCTTGTCCCCATTTTGTACTAACCTTTCTTTTGCCTTAGCAAAATCCATGAAGGATAACCTCATGAATTCATCCTCATTCATGCTTTCCACATCTGTGCTCACCGGTTTGGCCATACTTGCCAACAATAAGGTGCAGGAGGTATACGGTTCTTCTTTGAGTTCTATTATTACTTCTTCTTCTTCTTCTATTGCTGCTTTCTCTTCTTCCTGTCTTTCTTCTTGTTGTTTATCCTTCTCCTATTCTTTTTCTTCTTGTTTTTCCTCTATTTTTTCTTCATCTTTTTGTTCTTCTTCTTCTACTATCATCTGATTGATCGGATTATCTTGAAATGGGTCACTTGTATCAAGTGAAGTGTCTAATGATAGGCATACAATAAATGAAGAAGTCTAGTTACTTGTCAACTTAACTAGCTTGCTCACTCTCTTCTGTTGTCTTGGAAATTTCTCCCATTCCTAAGGGTGTAGTCTTGGTAACCTTGGGAGGTGAAGTCTTCTTAGGCATATCTCACATAAGAATTTGGTCTAATGCCTTTTGTGTATCCTCTATGACTTCATCATACTTTCTTGCCATAATCTTCACCAGTCTAACCTTAGTCCTCTATAAAGGTTTCAACTCTTTGATGATCCACTGCCTCTCTTGTATAGAGACTACAAGTAACATGTCTTCAATAGCCTTGTTTCTTATATTCTCATCTTCGGACTGTGCTAACTTTTTTATTATTTCTAACTTGCTATACAAGTCCTTGGGGATACTTCCTTCTATCTCTAACAAATATTTCTTGAAAACTAATAAGTGCTCAATTATTGTGTCCTTAATTATTGCTTTATTTCCAGGGTCATACCTTTCATAGTATCTATTTATAGTCTTCAGATTCCCATCTCTTATCACTCTCTTTTGTAACATTTGAATATCTGGCTTCCACAAATCTTGTGGCCTCTTCTATACTTCTTTTTCTTCTTTCTTCTTTGTCTTTGTTTCTACCTTTTTTTTCTTAGGGCTACTTGGTTTAGTAGATCTTGTAGATCTCCTAGATGTGTTTGCAGGTGCAACCACTTCTACAATTTTTTCATGTGTAACTGATAAATCAATTATGTCTGGAGTAGGACTTACTATCTTTTTAGCTTCAGAAGGAGGAGGTGCCTCAATTTCCATGCTAGAGGATCCTTCTGTCATCTTTGTCCTTACTTCTCTCAACTACTCCTTTGTAATTCATGCCTTCACTATAATGTCATCAGCTATTTTCTCTATTCTTCTCTTCCTTGTTCCCTTGTCTTGTTCTTCTCTTACTTTCATAGACTTTTATAAGTAAGTTCCCCATCTTTCTTTAGATGTGTTTATCTCAGTTGCCAATACCTGCTCAACCTATATTGTGAGAACTTTGGAATTGACCCCATACCCCATAGGGTAGCACCATTTCTTCCTTGGTTCAACTGCCTCAAAGAATACACAGTCAGTTTCAACCATGAAACAGATTGTCTTTTTATTTCTCAACTATCTCCTTAGGTATCTTGTACTTGTCTTTCATTTTCCTTTGAAGAATTTTGGTCATTGCAAACAATTCACCATCTACCCAATTCTTATCTTGTCTTCGGTAACTTTCAGAGATTCGTATACCAGTAGGTATATTGTTCTTCCATGCTCTAGGGTACATTATAGGGAATTTATGCTCAATGTAGATGTACATGTGAACTAGAAGTGAACCAAACTTGAATGCCTTTGACTTATCTTTCTTGATAACCTTCATATTTTCCAAAAATTGTTGTGCTAGAGCTTCACATAGGTTATATTTCTTATTTTCCTTAACCATTCTGTATGCCATCATAACTACTCCAGCTGATACAGAGTTAGGTCTGCTATTGTAGAACAATTTATAGCCTAGTAGCATTGCTATCAATCTCACATCTTGTTGAAACATGTCATTCACTGCCATCGCTCTCTTATCCCACTTAGAATGGGTTAGGGTTTCTTCTTATTTCCTGAGGTTATTCTCAACTACTGGGAGGGCTCCAGTATTGTCTAATCCAATTATCTCGTGTATCATCTGCCCACATATCTTAACTGGTTTCTCACCAATCCAAATGAATTAGTCATGAATTCTACTTAGAATGATCTTGAACCATTCAGTTTCGTGGAACTCATTCAAGAGGGTTAACTTAATAATGGACCGGTCTTCCAAATGTTTGAACTCTTCTACCATCTTTCCATATGATTCTATCATTCCATCTATTTCTCTATATATATCTACATCCCCAATAGTCTCGTATTTGCAGTGGATGTATGCCCTGATTCTTCAACGTGCAACACATCGCAAGGGGTTTGTGAAAATGCTCCTTCTAGATCATCCTCACAAGACTTAAATGGGTGCTTCTTGAATTTATACCTCGGTCTATCAACAACATCAAAAATTACATGTGCATCCATATCTTCTTGAAGAGTATAAAGTCTAAATACCTTTGATACGTTGAATTTCAAAATGTCCGCTCGAATCGATCACGCAATATATCTGCTAGATGACTAAAATGATTCTTCACACTACTCTCCTTGGTCATTGTTTATCAAATAGTGAGGAAATGATAAGCTTCAAGCTCTTTATCCATCATTGGTTGATTAAGTACATTAATCACAAGTAGCTCAACTTCACATGATGTCCAGTCAACACAAATCCCGTGAACACGGAATATGAATATCCAAGTGTTGCGATCACAAACATAAATCCATAGTGTCTATACACACCATATCTAAGCTCACATGAGCTTATTTTGCATATTCAGGGGCTGGATATATTCTGATGTCTTCATCCAATGCTCCCCCTAAGGCCATGCAGCCTTCTAGGTCGATGTAGAAATGAAATCATCATGCAAAGACATAGTAGTATCTACTATCTCTCCTTGAACCAATGCCTTATTGAACTCTTTTATCTTCCATATCTTCTCATCCTCTTCATTTGTAGATTTCTTGAAATGATTCTCAAACTCATCCATATACTCATTAAGACTTTTACCAGTGTCACCAATATTCTTCTTTATAGCCACAGGATGTGGTGCTCTTGGTCCTCTTCTATTTTCCTCTCCATTGTATCTACAAAACTTTGCTATGTGTCCTAGGTTGTTGCATTTGTAACATGTAGGTGGTCTCCTTCTATCCTGATTTACCTGCAACTAACAATACCTTGCAATATGTCCAAAGTTATTGCATTTGTGGCATGTGATCTTGGTTGTTGACTCTTCTCTAATGTAATCTTGTTTATATCTAGACTGATAAGGTTTTCTACATTCTTCTTTCTTATGTCCATATGCATAACAGTTATGACAATAGGCATCTCAAGAGAGAATGGCATCAAGCAGGAAAATTTTGAACCGGAGCGGACTGTGCAGAGGGAAGTCTAGGGTAAGCGGTGGTATCAGATAAGGGGAGGCCGTAGATGGAGGGGAAGGTGGAAGCGAGGAAGATGGGGAGCATGACGATGCTCCTGTCAGCCCTTGTGTTGCTGTGTTGCTCCTGTCTTCATGGCAGGAGTGTTTTATGCCCTCACGGGAGGTGTGTTTTAGAGGCTCTTATCTTGAGCAAAGCTTGTCTTTCCTTTGCTTTAGAGGCCAGAGAGTCTAGATTTTTGGAAGTGTCAAAGAAGAGATTGGTACTATGGATGCCCTCAATGTTGATGATGTTGGGGTTTCTTCCTATGGGGGAACTCAACACGTGCCTAATGAAAAATCTTCCAACACTGTTGGTGGTATGTCTCTTGTTTGCTTCCTATCCTTTCATGTGCTTTTGGAGTTGGGGAAACAAGAATTCCTTTACTTTTTCAGCCTGTTTCAAGGAAGATTCCCAGGTGGGGGTCTATGGGTGCTCTTGGTGGGGGGAAGCTACTTTAGCGACTATTTTTTACGTCTTTCTCCCATTCTAGTTGTTAGGGTTTGCACTCCAAGCTTCAACAAAGTTTTGGGGGGGTTTCTTTCCCTCTTTTTCTTGGAATGGAGGCAGCCCTTGAAGTATGGTGGTCAATGGAGGCTTTGGGTCCTTTGTTGGGACCCTGTTGTGGTTGACTGTAGCTGGGAACTACATAGGTGGGCCTCTTTGTGGGTTCCACCACTTCTTCCATTGGTGTGGGAGAAGGGTGTTGGTTCGTTTGGAGTGTGTGGGATCCCTATTAAGGTGGGGCTGCATAATTTTTCTCGTAAGTAGTTGTTGGCTTCTCATCTTCTCTTGTCCCCCTCTTTGTTTCCTTTAGAGGTGGAAGGTCATTTTGAGGAAAAGGTCTCTTTTTCTCTTAACTCCTCTTTCCCACTTTCTATAGAGGTGGAAGTTCCTTATGAGGTGGTGGCGCTGCCTATTGAAGTGGCTAGTTGCTGGATGGAAGAGGAGGGCTGGGGTTTTGAAGGTGAGTTCAGCCATAGATAGAGGGCTCTATTTCTACCAGAGATCTTTGACGATTCTATCTTTTGTCTGGCTAGTTTTAATCTGGTGGAGTGGGGAATTCTTCTCTTCTTCTCCTTTGTGTTAAAGGTTGGGGGAGCCTTTCAAAACCCTACGGAGTGCGGCCTCTGCTGGAGACTCCTGTCTTTGTTGGAGATCCTTGAATGTTTTTACTTTTTTCTAGTAGATCATAACTTGGTGGTTTGGGGAGTTTTCATCACTCCTATTTCATTGTTAATGGTTGGGGGAGCCATTCCAAAGCCTAAATTCTATGGTGCAGCTGAAGATTTTCTAGTTTATATTTATAAGCTGTTGTTTTGTATTGGGAATGATCATGATAGGGTGGACTGGTCTGTCTGCTAGATCTATTGGATGTCAAGTCCCATTTTGGAAAGGGGAGCCATCAATAAGGTTGGGGGAGCCTTTCAAAACCTTAAAGGATTGGTGCAGCTGAAGTTCTACGTGCAAATCGATGTGAGTTGTTGTTTCATTAAAACTGGTTATGGGAGCCATCAAAACCCTCATGTTCGGTTTAGGGAGCCTAAAAACCCTAGGATGGTGATGTTGTAAGGCATTGGTCTTACACTTTAGATCTTTGCAGCTTGAGTTTTTCCTGAATATTTTATTTTGGCTGCAGTTGTATCGTTGGGTTTGCTCTGCTGGTAATCTTTCTGGCAGGTTGTGCTGGGGGTTATGTAATGTTTATCTTGTTCCCCAGCTGTCTCACTTTCTTTTGAGCTTATTCTTCCTATTATTCTCCGGGTTATAGTTCCCTCCAAAAACTATTTGTATATGGTTTCAGGGCCCATTCAAAACCTATTTTTACCTTAATAAAAAATAGTTATGACAATAACCAAAAAAAGGTTTGAAAGAACTATTACCTCTGCAATATCTTTTCATGTGTTCAAGTTTGTTGCATCCAAAGCATCTACCTCTGAAAGGTCTGATCTAATCTCTAGGTCTCTCAAGAGTAGGTCTTTCTTTAGTCTTTTCTTCATGTGTTTCTTCATTAGTCTTAGAACATTCTACTTCATTGAAGCCAACTCTAGTCATGTCTCCTTTAGGTTTCTATCTTTCTCTTTTTTCATCAATCTTATCGCTACTCATGTGCAACTTCTCAATATGCAATTTGGATTCAATGAGTTCTCCTTTTATGATCTAATTGTACTTCTCCAATTCCTGACATTTATCCTTGTAGTGATTAAGTTCAATCTTCATTTGTCCTATATGCACATTTGCTTCTTTCAATGACTCTTCAACTTTATATCTTGCTTCCTTTCCATGTTGAATCTCTTTAATCATCAAAAGATTGATTTGTTCTTTTTCCTGCTCCAGCTTCTTTACTTGGTCTGATGTATCATTGTTTGAATCCTCTTTGATCTTATCCATAAGGTCTTGTTTCTGACTTCTTGAAATTTCAAGTTGCTCCTTTAGTTTCTTAATGAAACCTTATGCTCTTCTCAATTTGAATTTCAGTTCGCCATTCTTAGCCTTTTCTTTGTCCAGGTCATCAAGTGTTGCTTCAAAGTTCTCTTGCAAACTTTCTGAATCCATTATGATCTCCCTTAAGCTGTTAGGCTTTCTCTCCAAGGGCCAAAATCTCTGATACTAATTGTTAGGATTAGGTAATACTGAGAGGGGGGATGAATCAGTATTACAACACTTTAATTTAAACTTCAACCAATTACAAATAAGCCATATTAATGCCGAAATGAAAAGACCATAAGTACACAACACATAACTCATAACACCATGATTTGTTTTCGAGGAAACCCTAGCCAAGGGAAAACCTTGGTGGGGATGGTACCCACAACTATGCACTAAAATATAGTATCCATGTTAGGAGATCTAGCCTTATTAGGAGTTGAGTATTACATAGTACATTTCCTTGTTAGAGGAATACAAAACCTTGTTAGGGGTATGCAAAAACCCTGTTAAAGGTGGTGATCTTACAACTCTTACAATCAAAATACTGTCACAAAAGTGTTCTTCAAAAGTGAATTACACAAGCATCTACTATGCTTTGATAGTTCCAGTTATAGCTCTATCAAACACTGATCTCTCATCTACTATCTACTCTCTCTAATATCACAAATTCGCATCCATCACATTGTCATTACTATCATACTAATCGCTTCCACAAAACACTCTATACTTATATTGATTCTGCCATCCAGTCGGCTCTCAAAATACAGTACAAAACATAATAATTACTTATGAAAATGATAAACATAGAGTCGATGATCTTATATTACCAAAGTGTCAGCAATATACAACATTCATCTAACTTAGCACGTTACCATTCTATCTGATCTTCCTTTAATCATCGTGACTAGTCACGTACCTTGTTTCACTGATTCTCTATCTTCACATACCTTCATATCACTGTATCTTCCTGATATCAACTCCAAAACATGTATAGACTTAAATGAAGGTCATACATATCCCAAAATGTCTTCTTTTAACTTTGGAAGCGATAATAGATCACATATCATCTTCACTGACCAAAACTGTACTATATAATATTGCTACTCTGATTATGTACTTAGTCATTTTCATGACTGAGTCTCCAGTACTTAATCTTACTTCATGCGATCACTCCAGCATAAGTGTTTCCATAAATGACAACCCTTAAGTATCCATAGTGCTCCAAACATCACTTGCCAAAAAAGCTATCATAAATAGATAAACATTGTAGCTCTAACTGAGCAAAATTTATTCTCCAGTAGTGAAGTCTTGTGGGTGTCATCCCCAGCATAGTTTTTATCCTCTAACAAGGATTTATGGGATACCAAATATTTGTGTTATGTGTTGATTATTATATCTTTTATATGTTTCACATGATGCATGCAAATAATAAGGAATCAATAAATGATTTGGAAGGAAATTTTAATTTGTTTAAAAGTGTTTTACAATACTGATTCACCCCTCCCCTCTCAATGCTTACCTCTCCACACTTAGTTCAACAATGTTTCTTATTGGATAATAATAATAAAATATTGCAAAAATATTAAAGAAATTTTCTTAGTTATATTATTTCTCTTGAGAATGGTGGATTTTTGAAAGGATGATGAATTCTTGATGGTATTTTGGTCTCTAGTTAAATCATTCATTTTATGGTTGGTGCTAAGGAGAAGGTCATGTTCATTAAACTTGACATGTCCAAGGCCTATGATAGGGTCAATTAGGTATTTTTTCATAATATTTTGGTAGTATTTAGGTTCAAATTCAAGTGGATTGATTGGGTTATAATTTGTGTGACCTCAAATTCCTTTTCAATTCTTATCTATTGAAGTCAAGGAGATTTGATACCATGTTGAAATTTGCAACACAAGTACCTCCGTGATCAAATAGCAAAACAAAAATACCTTCTTTAGTGAGAGCAACAGGAAAAGAATTGCTACATTTCTCAAGAAGCAAAGGTTACAAGATGAATTACAATGAATACAATGCAATGTTTTTATAGAATAGTGTATCTCTAAAAATAGAGAAAAGTAGGCTAAAAAAACTAAGATATACAATCTAGTGCATGATATGCAAACTAAAGGTGTATGATACACAAAATAAAGGTGCATGATATGAAAACTAGGGCTGAAAAGGAAAATTGGATCACAACTAGAATGAATTAAGATCAATTAAAGGCTCAACTAAAGCTCATCTAAGGGAAAATAAGCTAGGCATCCATGTACAAAAATGTGCTCAAAGATGCATTTGAATATGCTTGAGAATATTCTTTGAGCATGTGCACAATAAATTTATGTAACAATACCAAATATGCTTGATGTGGAATATTGTAATCTTGATGAGAAAGTTGGATCTTTTCTATGAAGCCTTAGGCAACAAGATTTATGATGCTAAATCAGTAATGCTTAGCTAGAGCATTCAACCCCCGGAATGGTTTAACAAGGTTTCCTTTAAATGGGGAGGCCCAAATCACATAGTAAGGTACTTAGGTATATCAAGCCCAATATAAAAGAAATGTGTAGTTGGATACATGAGAAAATAGATACGAAGCTTAAGAAATAGAATAATCATTACCTTACTATGGCTGAAAGGGCTTGTGTGTCAAAAAATATTATCATCCTACAACATTTACTATGCATCTACATGGTTTTTCTGCCAATATCAATTTAATCACATTTAGAAGTAGATAAGGAACTTCCTAAGGTCAATAGGAAAAGGCATTTAGTTAAATGAGCATGGTGTTGTATGAGTAAGAGTAAAGGTGGATTAGGGTTGAAGGACCTCAGGATACAAGGCATTGCTTTGGAAGCAAAGTGGATATTCTTGCATTGTTGCACAGATTGAGGGGAAGTGAAGAATCCATGAATCTCAAAGAATGGATGTTTTTCTTTATGCAGATGATGTACTCTAGGACTAGATACATGGACTACACATAAATTATCAGTAACAGGATGAAGCAACTTATCAACTTTTCCCTTCCTAGTCATTCCTTCTACATGTCCTCATACATTATTTATGCTCTAGCATGTTGTAATGTCCTATTTTTGGCTAAGTTGAGAAATAGGGATGATTACCTACTTCCAACTTCTTGCTTGTGATAATGGTGTTGATGTTGTGACTGATATGTACTTTCCTCCCATGTAGTTAATGGTTCCATCTCTAATTTAAAATAATGTGCTTACAATTGAACAATGCCAACATACACTTTCTCGATTGAGGAGATCCAATTAAGTATGAAAGGCTTACACATTTCCTTTCACAAGTCTTATTATTACTCATATATACTTTTCTTAAATCTAAACACATTTTGACACTGGATGATGTTAAGTCTTTTCTTTACAAGTCTGATCACAATTTGATAACTGGTGTACATCATTTCATTACAAATCTTATCACAATCTTAAAATGCCTCAAGATATATTTCTCCCTTTTGGATCTCATTGAATCTAAATATGATCTTTACAAGGGACTGCATGTATTCCTTAGACCAACAACATGAATTCTCCAATATAAATCTAAATTGCACTTAATATCTTATTCTTTTAAATTTTCTTGTAACTATTATGACATGACATTTCTTTTAGACTTCACTTCTGCTTTACTTCCATTATATTCCATAAAATCATAAATTTATGCTTAAAACAATTAATCCCCAATTTGGATTCAAGAACCCAATGAATGAACCAGGGTAGCAGCAGAGTGTTATGAATGGCTATAAGTCAGTGTCCAACTACTAACTCATTTAATCAGTCATCGATGAGTTAATAGTGTTTTAAATCACCTCTACTAATGGTTTAATGACTCTTCTCCACTTCGACATTAATTTCTAGCCAATCTGGGCAAGTACGATACATAAAATATCAAATTGAACCATTATTTTCACCTCCTTGATTATTGAAGGTAGTACTTCCCTTGTTCAATAAAGATAAGTACAATAATCACAAATTTAGTTCGCTAATTGCATTCCCCAATGCAACCGTATATTGTATTCTCTATGTTCCTTGCAAAATGATCACTCAACATCCAAATTTCTTTCTAATGTAAGTGCCCACATGTATATTTTCAGAGCAGTTGTATTCCTTATATGTCATGGGAGTCTTCTTTTGATTCTATGCATTATGTGATACATTTTAATTATATAATTATTAACATTGGACTCTATTAGGTATTTAATGCCTTTTGTAATACCAGTGTTTTCAATAATAATATCATTTCCAAAATGGCCTTTTTTCCTTTTTGAATTCCAATTATCTCAAACGCAGACGTGTATGGACTTTTTATCAATGTGATTGCCGACTGTGATCAACCACATGTTATCATTGGATTCTCATCTTATGTTTTGTTCTTGGACATTATAAGGTAAAATCTGGATGCTCCCTAGTTTGGTCATTTTCCCCTCTAATATATGTGTGTGGGTGAAAGGTTGTGACTATCCATTTAGTCGCTTGGGTAATATAAGTTTATATTTGGTTTGTTTTAATATACTTTATATTGGTTTGGGTTTACATTAAAAGGTTTGACTAACATATATTTATATTTTAATTATAAAATAATTATATTTAGGATAGGCTATTTAGATATATCACTAAATATATATAATCTGACATTATATTAATGATATAATATATCATATTATAATAATAATATATTTATTTATATTTCAATAATGATTACTTATTAATTTTAATTTTATTATTATTATTATTATTATTTATTTGATAATTATTAAAATCTTATCTTAGAATGGGGACTTGATACGTGCACTCAACACTGGCTAGGTTTGAATCAAGTAGAAGATTTCAAGGATGATGTCCAAATATACAATTTTTACCCTAGTCTGTAGCTGCACAAAAGTTATGCTGACTTCAGGAGGGTTAATGATGCTTTCATGATGAAGCTGATATGGGAGATACAAGGATTCCTTGAGCAGAGAATTTCTCTGGAGGCAACTGCAGTGATATTGGAGTATGGTAGCTACTTCACTCAATTTCTGACATTCACCTACATCAAAATAGGTGTGTTCAATGACTTCCCATGCAAATTGTCCAAGTACCTTGATGATAAAATAATTATGTAGACAATTTGTGGAAGTAAATAAGAGGTGTGTAAAGAGGCATAAAGATGTCATTCCTTTTCTCATTTCTATTGGGGCTTATTCTTGTTCTTCTAATTCAAATATAATAAATGTTGCTAAGGAAGATAACAAGTATTTTTTTAAGAAGTATGAATCTTTAAAACCACATTTTGATCCTAGTGATTTTGCAAAAAACAACCTACAACTTGGTTTGGCATATCACCATATGCCTACATTAGAAGATTATTGGGCTAATTGTGTTGGTGACTTCAAGATGAGAGGAAGATCATGGTCTAGATTGACCATTGAACATATTAGAGAGTACAAAATCTCATTTGATATAGATCGGATTATTGAGGATGGACTTGTCTTGATGGATACTCATTACCTAAAGAAAGTTAGCGAGACTTCATTGAAGTCTATCAAATGGGATATCCCATAAATTGATGACATTGACTTAATGACAACCCTTTTTCTCAAGAGGACCAAAGTGTGGGTGGAAATGAAGAAAGGTGGAAAGAAGGGAACCACTTCATCCTAGGCCTCTTCAACTCCTACACAAAATTATCCACTTGCCATAATATCTACTACCCTTACATCTAATGTGTTAATTCAAACCGCTTCACATATTGTAGGAGGAGGTGATGAACCACCAGAGAAAGAATTGGGCATTCAACCAACCTGTGGATTGGGTTATGTACCATATATTGACTTTACAATAGCTAATGAGGATGGAAAAAAAGAAGAAGTTCCAAAGCAAGGAGCTATGGGAGTTTTAGAGGAGCAACAAGATGCTCAAGGAGGAGAAACAAAGGAACTTCGAGAGGAAGTTGAGCAAAGAAAAAAGGTAAACCAAGATCGTCCTTCCTATACTTGTTCTATTTCTATCAAAATGTAAAAAATTCCTTTTTCAAAGCCTTCCCAAATGGCAACCCCTCCAATCATGAGAAAATTTTCTTTTGATTATGAATCCTTGAAGATTGCATCTTGAGTCCTCACCACCCTAACATGCTTGGAGGAAACCTTAGAAAAGAAGAGGAAGAGAGAAGAGGATAGGAAACCCTCTTAGGAAGCTATTTCGTAGTTATTGCAAACCCCATCTACAATGAAAAATAAGTTAAAAGCCATATCAAATCTGAAGAAGGATAAGAAAAAAGGGCCTGTATTCCTAGAAATATCCCAAGCCTTACCAATGAGGGATCCAAATTAAGTTACAACATTTGATTTTCATGTAAATAGAATTGACGCAAGCGTGCCCCAACATGAGATGGATATGAGATTGTGGAAGTTTACAAACTAGTAGATTAAAGAAAGGTTGGAGAAAACTAAAATGGACAAGGAGCAACTTAAAACCATGGTTGGTCTACTTTTTGATTGCCTTCATAAAATCTTGATACCCCTATCCTCCCAAACATAAAGTACCTTTGATACTATATTAGATCCCACTTCTAAAAAAAACATAGCTCTATGCACATAGTTGCAGGCAAATAGGCATCTCAATAGTGTGACCAAGGCATGGATAGAAGATCTTAAAGTTTCAAGGTCTCCCCTTCATCACTCACCTAAGTGAATCCTATAGGTCTTTGATACAGGTAAAAAATAAAATAATGACAGAGATTGAGGTGACCAAAAGATAAGAAAGCTCATACAAGGGGGATCTGAAATCCATATTAAGGAGGTGATAGATATGAAAATTGAAAATGCAGTAAGACTGGGTTTGATACAATCTCCTGATCAAAAGTGGATGTTCATCTTGACATATAAATGCAAATGTATCACCAAAAGCATGAAGCAATTGAAAGAGTTATTGAATGACATGAGGGAAGACAGAAAAAATAAGGACTTATTTCTCAGATATCAACTGTGACTTGTATCAAAAAGGGGAAAAGGATGAAGCCACTATGGATGAGTTGAAAAATATTTACTAATAAAATATCAATAACATAACTAATCCATAGATGTATTGCAAAGAAGAACATCATAAGTTAAACAAGATAGATGTAAGGTTGATGTGGGGTGGAAGGAACTATGAGGCCTTCAATGAGAAAGTCAAAGATCTAAAGGAGAATACTTTGTATTGGATAATAAGGAATGCTAATGTAATGTGCCAGACATTGAAGATGTTACGTGTGTGGTCACTGCCCTCTAGAAGTACAAAGAGAATCAGGAAGCTGAAAAAGATTTTGTTGTCGCCAAGGAAAAGGAAAAAGAAGGAGTGTGACACCTAGATTAGCATTTTTGTCTTTTATCTATTTTTAGTTATTCAGTCTTTTGTAATTATGCTTTATTTTCAGTTTTGAAGGCTATTATTATGTAACTATTAGAAGGCGAAGTGACTATAAAAACTCTTTTGAAACACTTAACAAAGGATCGACAATTTTGACTCATACTTCCCCCTATTTCTATGACAACTGAGTGTGTATTGAAGTCTAAATTATGAATGTTGTTCATTAATTCTAGATATATTTGTTTACTATTGAATGGGTGGATATAGGATGAATGTAATGAATTAATTGTGGGTATCAAACTGTGCTTTTCAATATGAGATTATAAGTTGATCTGAGAGTCTTTATTTTTTTCTTTCCTCTATTATTCATGTTGTTTGACAAATCTGTATTATTTTTTATTGTACTGTTACATGTAATCTTCATGGTCGTGGAAGTGCATTTAAATAATTTGTTGCAGTGATTTCCTGTGTTTTGGTTTTCATAGTTGTGAGAGTTAATGCACAACCAATAGAGTTTAATTACATTATTTTATTGTATTACTAATCGTGGATGTATCATGGTGATGATCATTCATCTGAAGCCTCTCCTGCTCTCTGGTTAAGAGCACACCCCATTTAATATTGAAAATAATAAAAACATATTCATTGGAAATTTGCTTTAGGGATTTGTACCTATAAAATTCAAAGATCAAACTGTTATTCTTTCATTTCAGTTTGTTCAACTGTTGTTAACAGAATTTTTTTGTGAGGGTTTGAGTTAATATTATAAAAAGGCCTATATGTTAACTAATAGTTACCTGAACTTTGACAATCTATTCAAGGTGAGTATAAATTAGAATATTAGAGGCATTCAATCCATTCAAAAACCAACAAATAACACTTGGAAGGAGTGTGAACATGGGAAACAACAAAGAATCAATTTTTTTGCAACAAAGGAACATTCATATACTAGAACATTGCAACTTTTTATTAGTGCATTTCCTTTCACAAGTCTTCTTCTTACTCATATATACTTTCCTTAAATCTAAACATATTCTAAATTTGGATGATGTAAGTCTTTTCTTTACAAGTCTGATCACAATTTGATAACTGGTGTGCATCCTTTCATTACAAATTTTATCACAATCTCAAAATACCTCAAGATATATTTCTGCCTTTTGGATCTCATTAAATTTAAATATGATCTTTACAAAGAACTACACGTATTCCTTACAACAACAACAACATGAATTCTTTAATATAAATCTGAATTGCACTTCATATCTTATTCTTTTAAATTTGCTTGTAAATCTTATGACATGACATTTCTTTTAGACTTCACTTCTACTTTACTTTCATTACATTCCAAAAATTTAGAGATTTGTGCTTAAAACAATGAATCCCCAATTTGGATTCAAGACCCCAATGAATGAACTAGGGTAGCAACAGAGTGATATGAATGGCTATAAGTCACTGTCCAACTACTAACTCATCTAATCAGTCATCGATGAGTTAATAGTGTTGTAAATCACCTCTACTGATCGTTCAATGACTCTTCTCCATTTTCGCATTAATTTTTAGCCAATATGGGCAAGTACGATACAAAAAGTATCAGATTGAACCATTATTTTCCCCTCCTTGATTATTGAAGGTAGTACTTCCCTTGTTCGATCAAGACAAGTAGAGTAATAAAAAATTCAATTTGCTAATTGCATTCCCAAATGCTACTGTAGATTGTATTCTCTGTGATCCTTGCAAAATGATCACTCGACATTCAAATTTCTTTCTAATGTAAGTGCCCACGTGTATATTTTCTGAGCAATTGTATTCCTTATATGTCGCATGAGTCTTCTTTTGATTCTATGCATTATATGATACATTTTGGTTATATAATTATTGACATTGGACTCTATTTGGTATTTATTACCTTCCCGTAATACTAGTGTTTTCAATAATAATATCATTTCTAAAATGGCCTTTTTGCCTTTTTTAATTCTAATTATCTCGAAGGTGGATGTGTCTGGACTTTTCATCAAGGTGATTGTCGACTATGATCAACCGCCTGTCATGATTGGATTATCGTCTTATGTTTTTCTTGAGGACATTATAAGGTAAAATCTGGATGCTCCTTGGTTTGGTCATTTCCCCCTCTAATATATCCATGGGTGAAAGTTTGCGACTATCCAATTAGTCGCTTGGGTAATATAAGTTTATAATTGGTCTATTTTAATATAGTTTATATTGGTTTGGGTTTACATTAAAAGGTTTGACTAGTATATAATTATATTTTAATTATAAAATAATTATATTTAGGATAGGTTATTTAGATATATCACTAAATATATAATCATACATTATATTATCATATTAATTACATGTCATTATATTAATGATAAAATATATCATATTATTATAATAATAAGATATTTATTTATATTTAAATTATGATTACTTATTAATTTAATATTATTAATTTTAATAATATTATTATTATTTATTTAATAATTTTTTAATATTTAAATATTATTAAAATCTTATCTTAAAATAAGAACATGATACGTGCACTCAACACTGGCCATGTTTGAATCATGTAGAAGATTTTGAGGATGACATTCAAATATATGATTTTTACTCTAGTTTGCAACTACACAAAAGTTATCTTGACTTTAGGAGGGTTAATGATGCTTTCATGATGAAGCTAACATGGGAGCTACAAGGGTGCCCCAAGCAGGGAATTTCTCTAGAGGCAGCTACAGTGATATTGGAGTATGGTAGCTACTTCACTCAATTTCAGGCATTCACCTACATCAGAATAGGTGTGTTCAATGACTTCCCATGCAAATTGTCTAGGTACCCTGGTGATAAAATAATTATGATTGAGTTATGTAGACAAATTGTGGAAGTAAATAAGAGGTGTGCGGAGAGGAATACAAATGTCATTCCTTTTCCGGTTTCTAATGGGGCTTATTCTTGTTCTTCTAATTAAAATATAATAAATGTTGCTAAGGAATCCAACAAGTATTCTTTTGATAAATACGAATCTTTAAGGCCACATTTTGATCCTAGTGATTTTGTAAAAAATAACCTACAACTTGGTTTGTCATATCGTCATATGCCTACATTAGAAGATTATTGGGCTAATTATGTTGATGACTTCAAGATAAGAGAAAGGTCATGGTCTAGATTGACCATTGAACATATTAGAGAGTACACAATCTCATTTAACATAGAAGAGATTGTTGAGGATGGATTTGAATTGATGGATCCTCATTACCTAAAGAAAGTTAGCGGGACTCCATTGAAGTTTATCAACTATGATATCCCAGAAATTGATGACATTGACTTAAGGATAGCCTATGTTCTCAAGAGGACCAAATCATGGGTGGAAATGAAGAAAGGTGGAAAGAAGTGAACCACTTCATCCCAGGCCTCTTCAAATCCTACACAAAATTATCCAAGTGCCATAGTATCCACTACCTTTGCATGTAATGTGTTAATTCAAACTACTTCACATGTTGTAGGAGGAGGTGATGACCTACCAGAGAAAGAATAGGGCATTAAACCAACCCATGGATCAGGTTCTCTAATGCATATTGATTTAACAACAAATAATGAGGATGAAAAACAATAAGAAGAAGTACCAAATCAAGGAGAGATGGGAGTTCTGAAGGAGTAATAGGATTCTCAAGGAGGAGAAACAAAGGAACTTCAAGAGGAAGTTGAGAAAATAAAAAAGGTAAACCAAGACCGTCCTTCATCTACTTGTTCTATTTCTAGAAAAATGTTGAAATTTCCTTTTTTAAAGCCTTCCCAAATGGAAACCCCTCCAGTCATGAGAAAATTATCTTTTGATTATGAATCCTTAAAGACTACATCTCGAGTCCTCACCACTTTGACATGGTTGGAGGAAACATTAGAAAAGAAGATGAAGAGAGAAGAGGATAGGAAACCCTCTCAAGAAGTTATTTCCCAATTATTGAAAACCCCATCTACAATGAAAAAGAAGTTAAAGACCATATCAAATCTGAAGAAGGATAGGGAAAAAGGGCATATATTCCTAGAAATAGCCCAAGCCTTACCAATGTGGGTTCCAAATTTAGTTACAACATCTAATGTTCATGTAACCAGAATTGACGCTGGCATGCCCCAACATGAAATGGATATGAGGTTGTGGAAGTTTAAAAACTAGTAGATTGAAGAAAGGCTAGAGAAAACTAAAATGGACAAGGAGAAACTTAAAACCATGGTTGGTCTAATTTTTTATTGCCTTCAAAAAATCTTGATACCCCTGTCCTCCCAAACATAAAGTACCTCTAATACTATATTGGATCCCACTTCTAAACAAAATATAACTTTGATCACATAGTTTTAGGCAGATATACATCTAAGTAGTGTGACCAGGGAATGGGTAGAAGATCTTAAAGTTCGAGGTCTCCCCTTCATCACTCACCTAAGTGAATCCTACAAGTCTTTGGTACAGTTGAAAAAAAAATGACAGAGATTGAGGTGGCCAAAGAAGAAGAAAGCTCGTACAAGAGGGATCTGAAATCCATCAAGGAAGTGATAGATATGAAAACCAAAAATGCAGTTAGACTAGGTTTGATATACCTGATCAAAAGTGGATGTTCAGCTTGACATACAAATGCAAATGTATCACCAAAAGCATCGAGAAATTGAAAGAGTTATTGAATGACATGAGGGAAGGCATAGAACAAATAATGACTTATTTCTTAGATATCAATTGTGACTTGCTTCAAAAAGGGGAAAAGGATGAAGCCATTGTGGATGAGTTGAAAACTATTTACTAATAGAATATTAATAACATAACTAATCTATAGGTGTATTGCAAAGAAGAACATCAAAAGTTAACCAAGATAGATACAACATTGATGTGGTGTGGTAGGCACTACGAGGCCTTCAATGAGAAATTTGAAGATCTAAAGGATAATACTCTGTATTGGACAATCAAAAATGTTAATATCAATGTGCCATGCATTGAAGATATTGCATGTGTGGTCATTGCCTTCTAGAAGTACAAAGAGAATCAGGAAATTGAAAAAGATTTTGTTGCCAACAAGGAAAAGGAAAAAGAAGGCGTGTGACACTTGGATTAGCATTTCTATCTTTTAGCTATTTTAAGTTATCCAGTCTTTTGCAATTATGCTTTATTTTTAGTTTTAAAGGCTATTATTATGTAACTATCGGAAGACAAAGTGAATATAAAAAATCTTTTGAAACACTTAACAAAGGATTGACAATTTTGATTCATACTCCCCCCTATTGCTATGACAACTGAGTGTGTATTGAAGTCTAAATTATGAATGTTGTTCATTAATTCCATATATATTTATTTACTATTGAATGGGTGGACATAGGATGAATGGAATGAATTAATTGTGTGTATGAAATTGTGCTTTTGAGTATGTGATTATATGGTGATCTGAGAGTCACTATTTTTTTTCTCTCTATTATTCATGATATTTAACATATCTGCATTATTTTTTGTTACACTATTATATGTAATCTTCATGGTCATGGAAGTGCATTTAAATAATTTGTTGCACTAATTTACTGTGTTTTAGTTTTCATAGTTGTGAGAATTAATGCACAACCAATAGAGTTTAATTACATTATTTGATTGTATTACTAGTCGTGGATGTATCATGGTGGTGATCATTCATCAGAAGCCTCTCTTGCTCTTTGGTTAATAGCACACCCTATTTAATATTGAAAATGATCTGACTTCCCCAACACTTTCAGGTGTAGGCCAGTCAAGAGAAGCTTTTACCTTCTCAAGATCCATCTTCAATCCATTAGCCGAAATCACAAATCCAAAATATACAAGTTCCTTCTTCATAAAAGAACATTTCTTCAAATTTATCAACAACTTTTCTTCTTTAAACCTCTACAACACTTGCTTGATATGCATTAGGTGTTCTTCTTTAGTCTTACTGAAAATGAGTATGTCATCAAGGTATACAATCACAAACTTACCCAAGAATTTCTTTAGAACCTCATAAAAGTACTAGGTGCATTAGTTAAACCAAAAGGCATAACTATCCACTCATACAAACCTTCATTAGTCTTAAATGTAGTCTTTCATTCATCCCCTTCTCTGATCCTAATCTGGTGATAGTCACTTTTCAAATCAATCTTTGTAAAATACTTCACTCCACTCAAACTATACATAATGTCATCCATCCTAGGCAAAGGGAATCTATACTTTACCATTATTCTATTAATAACTCTAGAATCGATGCACATTCTCCATTCTCCATTCTTCTTAGGTTATAATATAACAAGTACTGCACAAGGACTCAAACTTTCTCGGATCAAACCTTTCTCAGCAACTCTTGCACTTGTCTATTTAATTCTTCATTTTTTGTAGGTGTTAATCTGTGTGGTGCTTTATTAGTCAAACTAGCTCTAGGTATCAAATCCATGCAGTGACTTATACTTCTCACAAGAGGTAATCCATCAGGTACATTATCAAAAATAATATCTTGAAATTCAATCAATAAAGATCTAACCTCAGGTGCATGCTCAATTTCATCTTGTTTCTTAGCCTTTCTAGGGATCAAAGAAAAGCAAACATTTTGTTTCTTCATGTCTTTCATAAACTGATTTCCTTCAACCAAGCATACTCTAATTGTAGTACAATGATTTTCTTCAGGTTTCTCTATCAAAGGAAAACAATACGTGTCTCTTTCCATTACCCAAATAGTATACTGATTTAATCTACCATCGTGTAAAGCTTGTTTATCATGCTGCTAAGGTCTTCCCAAAAGAATATGACAACAATCCGTAGGCATGATGTCACACAAGACTTCATCAAAGTAATTTCAAATATTGAATTTCACAAGGCATTGTTCACTCACCAATAATTTGTGTTCGTCCTTGATCCAAGCAATGTGATAAGGGTTAGGATGTCTCAATCTCTACAACTTCAACTTAGATACCAATTCCTCAAATGCTAAATTATCCAAACTGCTACTGTCAATAATTACTTTGCAACACTTTCCTTCAATGTTACATCTGGTCTTGAAAAGACTTTTTCTCAAAATAGATTCTCCATCCAACTGCTCATTCCATAAAGTTCTTCTCATCATCAAATTTTCTCCTTTCTCAAGTTCATTAGGTGCATCAATAGCCTCTTCCTGAATCAAAGCATTTCTGCTACTACTTCATGTCTTCATACCAAAAAAGTTACATTCAAAGGCTCTACGTCCTTCTTCACCACAATTAAAACAAGTACCTTTAAACCAAGATCTATCTTCTCTCTTTCCAATACTGTTATTCCTAGAGTAACCAAAATAATTAACTCTAGAGTAGTCACCTCTTCATCTGCTCCCATTTTCTTCTTTCCAATTAGATTTGCCTTTATCATTAGGTGCACTATCAGATCTATTGCTTTCTCCATAAGATCTACCTCTACTTCATTGAAATATTCCACCTCTTGTCCTCTTTTTATGCTCTTGCTTCTTCGCCAATTTTTCTTCAGCTTTCAAGGCATGCAAATATCTTCCTCAACACTTTCCATTTTTAAAAACTAATCTCATCTTGTATAGAAGTTCTTAATCCATTCAAATATATAGCAACCTTTTCAACCTCATCATCCACATGTCCAAATATAATGTCCAACTTATTGAATTCCTCAGTATAATCTTTCACAGTCATGTCTTTTTGTCTCAAATTTTACATTCTTCTCAACAAACTAACTTGATAATCAACAGGAAGGAATTTCTTTTTCAACTTACCAACAATTTTCATCCAAGTCTTGATCTTTTCCTTTCCTCTTCTTTGTCTATTAGTTTGCAAGTGTTCCCACCAAAGAGATTCATGTCCTTTCAATTTTATAGTTGTTATCCTCACCTTCTTATTTTTAGGAATACTTTCATAATCAAAGTACTTTTCAATCTCAAAGATCCAATCCAACCAGTCATCATTGGTCTAGTTTTTCATTGTAAGTAGAAAGTTCAAAAGTAGGTCTTGAATTTTCTCTAGCCAAAGCCTTAAAAAGTCTTTCCTCATCATGTTCTTCTTCCTCGGGTTAGGATTAGGTGTTGCTTCTTCTTCTTCTTCTTCATCACTAATATCTTCAAGATGTTCTCCTCTCTCTAGGTTGTTTCAACAGCTTCAAGTCTAGCTACAATTTATCTCAACGTGTCCATAACAACATTGTCTGCATTTCCTCTACCTTGAACTATTTTGACAATATTTCCTACAAGAATCATAACCCTTTGCAAGATATGGGTCAGATTTCGGATTTTCCACCCTACAACCAGTCCAATCATGGTTCTCCATGATCCCAAACTTCGCAAGAAAAGAAACCTTGTTTTGATATAGCCCTGACGCAAGGTGGGGGGTTGAGTGAATGTCCACTACCCAAATAGCCTCACTAGAGTTACACACAAAAGCCAACAGTAAAGGAGAAACACAAGAATTATAGCGAATTCAATGCAGATGTGTTGAGGGGGTATTCATTCAACATGCTAGGCATAAGGCCTACTTGGTTCCAAACCATTTACAATTAGATAATTAATAGCAAGCTTAGAA